>CM062817.1:680243982-680734934 GCA_031772625.1 Pinus tabuliformis
TTATCTTCTTTCGCCTTTATTTATATATTTAAGAGGACCATAAATTGACCCTTATTCATTTTGTGGGCAGAAGAGGGATCCTGACTTATTGAGATCAGGAGAGGTTGTTCCTTCAGAGAAGCATATAGAGACCTCTAATTTAGGTCTTGCTCGTTTATATTTTTTTCTCCTTTTCCTCATCTACTGATTTGATAAGCGTGAAAACATCGAAACATAAGAACCAAGTGTGGCATAAGGTTTCCACAATAGACACAAGGATCATTGTTTGGAAAAAAATCTCCTTACAGATGGATCATATTTTTCATTGGAACTTCATTAACCAAAATATGTGACCCATAAAAAATAAGGATGAAAAAAGTTAGCCAAATGTTGTGGTGTGACTAGACTCTTTTTAGTTCAGCCACACTCAAAGAAGTTGGAAAACACGTTCACACATGACACTTAATTACACAAACGAAAACAAAATGAGACCAACAAACAAACAAATAAGAAAAGAAACTATGTACATAGGGTAGGGTACAAACCCCATTAAAGTAGTATTTTAAGTCTTAGCTATTAACATGAAGAGCATTAATCCTCTCGTCTAGTGATTGTAGATGAAATATGTTTTGGCCAAGCTTTTCATGTATAGTGAATGTTTTGATCCATAGGGATTGGAGCTTAGAGTGTTTTACTTTGTCCTGATGGGATTTGTTCCACTTCAACACTAAGTCACCCAAACTAAATTCATTCTTCTTGACAGACTTCTTGTTGAACCACCTCTTGATATGACTCTGGTGAGTGAACATTTTTCTTTTTCTTTTTTCCTTTCTTCCTGTAGCTTGTGAAGAGTGTCTATCCTACACTAAACTAATAAGCATAGCTTTCCATAGGATTCTTCTGAAAGTTGAAGTGTAGGAAAGTAGATGTTTGGGGGTAGGAAGGCTTCTTTTCCATACACAAGAATTGAGAGGTTTTTAGAGAAGGTTTTTTCATGACTCGGTCAACCCATAAAGAATTCACCAAAGCGGAGTGCCAATTCCTCTGTTTAGAGAAAATGGCCTTCTTGATAATGCAAATGAGGTTTATGTTTGTAGACTTAGAAATACCATTTCCCTGCAGATACTAGTTATTTTTCAATACAATTCCATTTTCCAATGAAAATTAATATAATTTTAACGATGAGAAATATGTTGCATTGTCAAAAACAAGTGAAGTCGGAATTTCGAACCTGGAAATGATATTCTGCTTAAGGAAGTTGATGACTTCTTGATCATTCACTTGTTTGAGTGGAACTGCTTCTATCCACCGCGTTAAGTATTATGTAGGAGTGAAGATGTAGTGGTGTTGCTTTGATGAGTGTGGAAAAAATTCACAAATCACATATAAGCCCCATTGTTGAAATGGTTCTTTCACTACAATAGGTTGCAATGGGGCAATTGACCTCTTTCCTCTGCTGACACACCTTTGATAGACTAGACACTTGAGGGCATATGCATGAGAATATTTGAATAATGTGGGCCACTACAAATTGACCTGGATAACCTTGTGCACAGTTGTGTTACTTGCAAAGTGTTCCCCAGATGATTCGTTGTGGATATCACACAATACTTTCTATGAATTGTGCGCTTCCAAGCATCTGAGAAAAACTCTGTCATGGTGGTTCTTGAAAAGCACCCCATGCACCAACTGATAAGATAATGATTTTAAGTTGAGTGCTCTCTTCTTCTGTTCATATAAGTGAGAGGGAAAGGTGTCATGCTCGAGATACTGGCACACATCCATGTACGAAGAGTTCGTAATAGTAGTGGGGGAAGATCGCTCAACATTGTACATTTCGATTTCATGCTCCCAACTAGACGAATCTTCTTCTTTCGCATCTACTACTTTTTCTACTAGCCGACAAAGACCATGGCCCTTGATTATATCAAATGGCTTGAATTCTAAGTCATACTTTCATAAACCAGTCATCTAGTTCACTCTTCTCTCACCCATCTCTTGCTAAAAAAACAATGATCTAACTTTTGGGTGTGGCACAAAGATAATGTAATGGTTCTTTAAGAGATAGGGCCAGAAGTGCTTCACCGCCTTATAAACTGTATATTCCAAGTTATCAATGGCGGGGTAGTTTAATTTGGGACCCTGAACGCTGGCACTCATGAAAGATATTGGCCACTCATTATTCTAACCATTCTTCTGAGTAAGCTCTGCGACAAGAGAAGTATCAGAAGCGAAGGTGTAGAGCAGAAAATATTTGTTGAAATCTACACTATACAAAGTGGGTGCTTCTGCAATGGTTTCCTTAATACGAGAGAATGTGTCATTTTCCCTTTTATCCCATTTATATATCACATCCTTCTTCACCATCTCTTGCATGGGTTTAACAATTTGAGCATAATTAGAGATAAACTTGTAGAGGAAGTTAATCTTCCACATGAAGGATTGCATAGATTTATTATTGGTTGGGAAGAGAATATACGTGATGGTTTTGACCCTCTCAGGGTTTGCCTTAATCCCAATCTTTGAGATAATGTGGACCAAGATATTTCCCTCGAACACTGTGAAAATGCTCTTTTTGGGATTAAGCGATATCCTGTATTTACGACATCACTCGAAAATTTTCTTCAAATCACGTAGGTGGTTAGATCTCCTTTTAGAAAACATTGTAACATTATCCAAATAGACCACTATGCTCTGCCTAATGAGTCAATGAAATGTGATGTCCATGGTGCACTGAAATGTCGCACCGACATTGAACAACCTAAGTGACATTCTTATAAATGAGGACATGCTCCACTTCGTGCAGAATGGTTTTTTGAGCCTATCAAGCTCTGAGACCAGAACCTTGTTGTAACTTGAATATCTTTCTAACAAAGAAAACATCTCTGACCCCGGTACTGTCTGCAATATCTACTCCATAGACAATATAGGGTAGTTATCTTTGTCTGAGGTGCAATTCAAGTTGTGGAAATCTACACATAAGTAGATTTTGCTGGAATTATTTCTTAGTAGGACCAGATTTGATACCCAGGTAGAATGTCACACTTTATATATGATCTAAACATCCAACAACTTCCTTAACTCCTTTTGAATCAAAGGCTCAAGCATTGGGTGTACCTTTCGTAGCTTTTGTTGGAAAGGCTTGGTTGCTTCTTTGATTGGAATAACATGTTGGATTATTCATGTGCTATAAGTTTTGAGCTCATCATACATCAATATGAAAACATCTAGGTACTTCTTTAATAAGTGGATGAAATATTGTCGCTCCTTTGTTGTACAATAAGTACTGAGATTGAAAATTTTCATATATTTCTCTGTTCCAAGATTGATTTTCTCGTGCGATGATGTTGAGCTATGGATTTTTGCATTAACTGGCACTCGGAAGTAGTTCTGCAGGTCATACAATTTCTCAAGTGATACCACGTGTTGGGAATGGGTCCCATAGGGTCATTTTTAGGGTTAAAAGCCTAATTTTTGGGGTAAATAGCCCAATTTTTGTATAAGAAATGTAAAGTCTCCACATTTTGTGGTCGCAGAGTGTGAAGATGTAAAGAGTCAACAAGGGATTCTGCCCTTCTTTTATGTAACTTGTGTCAGCTTTAAGAGATCCACCCATGGTCCACGGACCATGGGATTGTATAAAAAGCGAAGTCTTAGAAGAGTCTAAGGCAATTCAGTTCAGTTGAGTCTTGATATGTCTTGATTCCTTTATGGGTTTGTGAGAGCTAAGAGCGAAGAGTCTTAGCATAGGAAAGAGGCTCTATAGCTGTGTGCGCAGAGGCCTAGGGTAGAAGTCTGCAGCTGAGAGCGCGGACCCCTATTAGCTGTGTGTGCAGCGCTGTTAGAGTCTATAAAAGAAGATCTGAAGCATAAATAAAGAGAATTATTCTGGAATTATCTGTGTATGATGTGTTTTACTTCTACATATGATTATGTTATGATGAATACTGGGTTTATGTTTTAATGCTATATTGATGTGTGAATCCATATGTTTTTCTTTGTTATATGAATGCAAGTAAGAATATTTGTTTACGCGAATATCATCTTAATGCATGTGAAGTTATTCAATACTTAAGCTAATATGGGTAAAAACAGAAGTAAAGAGTAATTATAGAGGTGCGTAAGTGCTTGATCCGCCTATCTAGGGTACGCGAAGGACGATCGTAGACCTTCATGGAGGTCTAAAGGATGAATAAGAGAAGTATATCGATAAGCCCTAAAAGTCTTATCGACCTGTGCGAAGGAAGTTTTAGGGTATAAAACGACATCACTACCATCTCTGGGTGCAGAAACCTAGTTCCTGCATCCCCCCATATTGCTTCAGGTGATACTTAAGTCCATGCTTTACATATTGATGCCAAAAGGGCCAGTAGTGTAGGGATTTGCTTGGCTAATTAACACCGAACCTGGGTCAAGGCCCATCAATCCAACAAATGGTTCTGTTGCTAGGATCAGGATCTGCATAAAGAGATGTGTGATGTCTCATCATTGGAATCAAACTAAGAAGGAGATCAAAGGCTGGTTGGATAGAAATATCCATGAATTTGTGGCACAAGAGAACAACAATCCATGATTGATGAAAGAACAGTGGTTGGACATATATCTATGGATAGAGATAAACACAATCTTCTTTTGTTCCTTCCCAGTTGAATTATACAAAATTGGTAGACGGCCAAGGAAGGTGGAGACTTGACGGTCCGATAGTTTGGACCCCAGAGTTAGTGAAAAGATTGGAAGCCTCTGAAGACAAGATTGCACGTGATGTCAATCATTGGCTCAATTGTATCATAGGAGTATTTGTGACAGAGTTCATGGTCAATACTTCAGCTAGTTACAGTGAAGCAGAGCGCCGCTTCTTTAAGGGACCGCGAGGTAAGTATTTAAGGTCTTTAAATACATGGATTAAGATGATCTTGTGTGAAAAGTAGGTTATGCAGCTACCTTGATGTCTGAAGCTATGCGAATTGGAAAGATCTTTAGGGATAGAGGTAAAACAGGCCCTGAATATAGCCCGCTGAATGGATCTCCTCTGAGTGATGATGAGGAAGCAGCATAGGCTTCTCCACAGAGCACTATTCAACTGATAAGACAATGTTTCCCACAAACACCCCATACACCCACACCACCTCCATCTTCACCTGCATCACATACACCTTCACCCACACCATCGCCACCTCCACCACCATCCAATATGGAAAATTTAGTAAAATTGCCTGTGTTCAAGGGGTCAGGAACTAAGGACCTAGACCAATTTTGGTTCATCGTGAAGCCTGTATGGGAAGCTCAAGGTATTACAGATGATCAGATGAGGAAAGAAACATTGGTCACTACTTTGTAGGAACATGCACTAACATGGTACATTAATTACTACACTGGTAATCTGACGGCTGCATTAGCAAATATTCAGACTGCGCTGAATAAGGAATTCAACAGGACCAAATCTAAAGCACAGTCAATTGTGGGATTCAAGGAAATCATGATGAAGCCTAGCGAGACACCTTGGGATTTGGATTAGAGGTTGAAGTACACAATCCGTGAAGCCAGCATGAATCTTACGGGTGGGCAACACCGCGAATGGTTTGTGGCTTCGCTCTTGCCTCATCTAACGGTTGCTTTGTCATAGAAAAAGATTGGAACACAGGCAGAAGCCCTGGAGATTGCAATGAGATTGCATGAGACACTAATGTAAGATGCTAATTTAGGGGTTCAGCAGATTCACACGTAGTTGTAGAACCTATGCCTATAATTTTGGAGTTTGAAGAAAGATAGAACAGCTTGGAAAGAGGTGCGTGAAGAAGTTTGGTGCCTGAAGTGTAGAGGTCAGGGGCATGACAAAGCTCACTGTCCAGTCTTTACGAATTATGTTGCAGCAGGAAGACCAATGCCTCTGAGGCTAGAAGCTCAAGCAGGGACAAGTATAGGGCCCGTGCTATAGTGTGATATCTATCAGGTAACTAGAAAACATGAGACAGACAATTGCCATTTGCTACAGAAATTTGTACAAACACTGCAATAGCTCTTCTGGAACTTTTGTCAATCGGTAGGTCATGATGAGCGTAATTGTCATAGTTATGAGCTAATTATGGATAGAACGCCTGCATATCGGGTGTAGGCAAACACCTAACCTCCAGACCAAAGCGCTGGGGGAGTGTGAGGCGAGTATCAGGGACGCGGACGAGGCCGAGGTGGAGGACCTGGTAGAGGTCGAGGACAGGTCATTTGCAACAACTGTGGAGGACCAGGACACTATGCGCATGACTGAATAAACCCGACACATCTGTCATGCTGATATTGTACTTAGTTTGACCATGCGATGGAGGATTTCCCTGTATTATTAGCTAAGATACATGAAAAGGGGGCACAACCTCAGCAGCCGACTCAAAACCTGCAGATGATGAGGGCTGAGCCTCGCGAGGAGGATCCTAAGGTAAATATTATGCTGTGGAGTGGAATGACAACTGGCAAAGATAAGGGGAAGTAGCCTGAAGAAGGTGAATGGGTCCGCAAAGCACTAGAAAAGGAGATCGGGTTTGATCTAGAATGTGCAAAGGAAACGTTTATGGAAGCAAAGAAAAGCTTCACCGAGGCCTCTACCTCAGGAAGTCAGGATAAGCCAGTTGAAGAGATGGACCCTTCCATGCTTACTACTTTCTTAGAGACCTGTATGAAGCTATTGCATGATAACAAGGTTGTGAAAGGACTGCAGGAGTTGATAAATAAATGCGCTGGAAAAGAAAACTCTCCTGACAGACCGCACAAAGTCAGGAAGATTGGTAAGCATAAGGCAAGAACAGGGTGTGAGATGAGGCTCACTATGCAGATAGGAGAATATGAGATGGATCAAGTTATTCTAGATCTGGGGTCGGACGTGAATGTTTTGCCTAAACAAACATGGGAGAGGATGGGGAGACCTGTGCTGTAGTGGTCTCTGATTTAGTTAAGAATGGAAAATCAGCAAAAAATCATCCCCATGGGAAGATTGCAGGGAGTGACAATTGATATTGAGGGTGCGAGCACATTGGCTGATTTTGAAGTGATAGAGATTATGGATGACAACAATCCCTACCCTACGCTCCTTGGGATTGATTGGGCTATTGACATGAATGGGGTAATCAATTTGAAGAAGTGGAAGATGATATTTGAGAAGAAATCTCTCCACGTAGTAGTGCCCCTGGACCCTGTAGAAAGACCATGCTATACTAAACCAGTTCGCGATTATGAAAGTGATGATGATCTGGACTAGATTTATAAGATAACGGTGTGAGATCACGGTTGGGTGAATCTAACAATAGATGTACGCGTTTCCTGGGACTACGAAATTTCCTGCACATCAGATTTAGATGAGGAGTTGGAGTAGTGGCATAACCGACTACATGCAGTATATACGTTGCGTTACAATATGATGACCAAGTCACTACGTTGTGTATCATCAGAGGTAAGGAGTCTACCCTATTATGATGGTTTAATAGATGTCGATAAATTTTTGGATGCATTTGAAAGGGAAGTGCTAGAGAAGCATCGTTTCCAGGCCTTAGATTGGGCGCTACGCCTGCGAGATGGTGGGGTATGCACAAAGATAATTTTGATGATTGGTGCATGTCCAAAAAGATGATGAGATTGTGGTTCAATCACCCACAAGTTTGACTAACAAAGAAATGTGATAGAAGGAATGACCTACACGATCACCTGGCCAAATGGACTAACGTTTATGGAGCAGAGCCTTAGCCTAAATGGGTGCATCTGTTTTGTCATACTTTGGATGTAACACCGATGAACTGGTACTTGGAAACCAAGCTCTGCCATGGCACTAAAGAATCAGACATTTTGCAAAAGGATTCTTGATGACGTTTAGCTTTGAGGATGGGTTTGAAAGTATTAATGAGGCATTGCAGGAAGTTAAGGCAACGATCTTCAGAGTATCGCAGGATCCCTTGGACTTAATTCAACCAGATTGGATCACCCAGCTACTCCACACGTTGGAGTGCTACAATGTGACTATCGAAGAAGAGGAAGAGGACCCGAGGAACATTAATATTCCAGAAATTGAAGATCACCGCGAAATTGAAAATCTAGATATCACCGCGCTGCTAAAAACAAGACAAGTGAACATTGGAACAGAAGCAAAGCCGAAGTTTGCAAAGATTGGGGATTACTGGGATGACGCAACAGTACATAAGGCTACTAAATTTCTCTGCGAATACCAGGACTTTTTCCCTACGAAGTTATCAAGAGCTAAAGGGGATAATAGGGGACCTAAGAGTTATGAAAATAATGTTGAAACCGGACACAAAGCCGATCAAGTAGAGGCCTTACCGCCTCAACCAGATGTTGAGTATGGAGCATGATTGTTTAGAGGTATTTGTTTTAGCCGGATGTATACCCCAAGAAGTTTGTACACCCCTCCACACAGGGGGGTGTGGGGGGGACTTGTCCCCCCCGTGGGGGTTCAGGGGGGATAGGGGGGTCCAGGGGCCAGCAGTCCCCCAGCGGGGGTTTTGGGGGCAGCGCCCCCGAAGCTAAAAATAGATGTAAAATTGCCTGGTAAAAGTATAGTAATTTCTAGTCAATTTGGGTCGTTCATTAGGCGGATGATCTGACGGTAGAACTTATGTTTAGTTTAGGGTTTTTTTCCCTAGAAGGAAACCCCTCTCTTTGTATGAGGGCATTGTATTGAGTCTGTGTAATAGATGTGTATTCTTTGAGCGAGAAATAGAGAGGTGAGACTATGAGAGAAAACAGAGGATATTACAGCGGATCTGCTGTAGGTTGTGTCTCTTCATTTTACTGGATAATAGAAAGGAAGGACTGGTTGTTCAAGGTGGACGTAGCCCAAACTGGGTGAACCACGTATATCTGTGTCTCTCTGGTTTTATGTGCTTTTAGTGTTTATATTTCTGCAATATTCTATGTGTTCCATTGCTTTGCAATATATAATTTTCTAACAACTGGTATCAGAGCCGAAGGTCTATTTGGCTGATAAACTCGCAGGAAAGAAGGGTTCCTCGTTTGAGTGGGAGAAATGGCGGAAGATGGTAAGTTTAGGGTCGAGAAATTTAATGGCTAAAACTTCTCACTGTGGAAGATGCAGATGGAATATTATCTATATCAGAAAGATCTGTACCTACCATTGGGCAGAAAAACAAAGTTACCGACGGGTATGATAGATGAAGAATGGAACCTTCTCGATAGAAAGGCACTCGGAATAGTACGGTTGTGCCTCGCAGCGTCGGTCACCTTCAACATTTCGAAGGAAACAACTACAAAGGGTTTGATTAAGGCGTTAGAGAAACTATATGAAAAACCCTCGGCCTCAAACAAGGTATTTCTTATGAAACGATTATTTAATATGAAGATGTCGGAAGGTGGATATGTTGCAGACCATTTAAATGATTTTAATACTATTACAAGTCAGTTATGTTCTGTAGGGGTAAACTTTGATGATGAAGTTAGATCTTTGTTATTCTTGTGCTCATTTCCAGAAAGTTGGAATGGTTTAGTAATGGCCATTAGTAACTCTGTTTTTGGATCTAGTACTTTAAAGTCTGATGATGTTGTCGGTGCTATCCTTAGTGAGGAAATGCGACGGAAAAGCTCCGGTGAGACATCGGGTAATGCTTTGAGTGCAGAGTCTAAGGGAAGAAAAATAGAAAGAGGAAAGAGCTCAGGATATCGCAGTAAATCAAGGAAAGGCAGATCCAAGTCCAGATCAAGGATAGTGTGCTAGAAATGTGGAAAGAAAGGACACCTAAAGAAAGACTGTAGATCTCGGAAGGGAAAAGAAGGAGATGCACAACAAGAAAAAAATCATGAAGCAAATGTGACGGGTGAGGTGTTACAAGATGCTTTGATTCTTTCTTTCGAAAATATTACTGATTCCTGGGTGGTAGATTCAGGGGCCTCATTCCATGCCACACCTGATAAGAAATATTTTCATGACTATGTTCAAGGAGATTTTGGACAAGTTCGTTTGGGTGATGATAAACCCTATAAAATTGTTGGAATGGGTAAGGTTCTTGTAAAACAGCAGAATGGAAACCAATGGCTACTAAAGGAGGTAAGGCATGTTCCAGATTTGAAGAAAAATCTGATTTCAACAGGGCAGTTAGGCGGTGAATGTTGTGTGACAACTTTCACAGATAAAGCTTGGAAGGTCACCAAAGGAGCCTTGGTAATAGAAAAAGGTAAAAAGGTTGGTACATTGTATTTATGCAATGGTATTTCTAACTCTGTTAATGCTTTAACTTCCAAAGGAGTAGATGAAGCATTATGGCATCATAGGCTCGGACACATGAGTGAGAAGGGGATGAATATTCTTCACTCAAGTAATTTGTTGCCGGGTTTGAAGAATGTTGATTTGGACCTCTGTGAGAATTGCATTTATGGAAAACAGAAGAGAGTCAGATTTCTCATAGTTAGGAAAGAAAAGAAGAGCGAAAAATTAGAGCTTGTGCATACAAATGTATGGGGACCTGCTCAGGTATCATCTCTCGGTGGCTCTCGTTATTATGTTACTTTTATTGATGATGCAACTAGAAAAACTTGGATTTATTGTATTAAGAATAAATCTGATGTATTTGATACTTTCAAGAAATGGAAAGCTTTGGTTGAGATTGAGACAGGAAATAAATTTAAGTGTCTCAGATCAGACAATGGAGGTGAATATTGCAACAAAGAGTTTGATAGGTACTGTTTAGAGCATGGAATTCACAGAGAGAAGACAATTCCAAGAACACCACAAGAAAATGGTGTGTCAGAAAGGATGAACAGAACAATCATGGAGCGTGCAAGGTGCATGAGATTGCATGCAGGATTGCCTTTACAATTTTGGGCAGATGTTGTAGATACTGCTGTTTATCTAATAAACAGAGGGCCTTCAAGTTCCTTGGATGGTTGTGTTCCAGAGGAGGCATGGATAGGTAAAAAGGTAAACTACTCTTTTTTAAAGCCTTTTGGTTGTGAGGCCTTTGTCCATATTAATAAAGAAAATAGAACAAAGCTTGAGGCAAAGTCAAAGAAATGTACCTTTATTGGATATGGTGTTAATGATTTTGGTTATCACTTATATGATTACGAAAACCACAAAATCATTAGGAGCAGAGATGTAATATTTAATGAAAAGGTCTTGTATAAGAATCAGTTGCAGGAAAAGAAATAGGAAAATGAAAACAAGGAATACACAGTTCTTGATGAAATCACTGAAAAGGTAAAGGTGCCTGAAAATAATAATAATCAACAACCACAATAACAACAACCACCACAACAGCAACAGGCACCCCAAACACCTGAAAGTGGTGTTAGAAGATCTACCAGAATAAGTATACCCCTTGAATGATACTCTCATTCATTATATTATTTATTGTTGACTGATTTTGGTGAACCCGAATGTTATGAAGAAGCAATGTAGGTTGAAAGCAGGAAGAAGTGGGAGCTAGCCATGGAAGAAGAGATGGACTCCTTAATGCATAACCAGAATTGGGACTTAGTCAGGTTGCCTGCAGGTAAAACTACATTGCAAAATAAATGGGTTTACAGGCTAAAGGAAGAAGATGGAGGAAAACAGAGGTACAAAGCTAGACTTGTGGTGAAGGGGTTTGCATAGAAGAAAGGTGTTGATTTTGATGAAATATTTTCTCCTGTTGTTAAAATGACTTCAATCAGAACTATTTTAAGTCTAGTAGCAGTTGAAGATTTGCATCTTGAGTAGTTAGATGTAAAGATAGCCTTTCTCCATGGGGATTTGGAGGAAGAGATATATATGCAGCAGCCACAAGGATATGAGGTAAAAGGGAAGGAGAAACTAGTGTGGAGGTTGAAGAAGAGCTTGTATGGCTTAAAACAAGCTCCAAGGTAGTGGTATCTAAAATTTGACAAGTTTATGTCTGAACAAGGTTACACTAGATGTCACTCTGATCATTGTGTTTATCTGAAAAAAGAAAAATGATGGCAGCCATATTATATTGTTATTGTATGTAGATGACATGCTTGTTGCAGGGTATAACATGCAGGAAATAAATGTGCTCAAAAGAAAATTGGCAAATTCATTTGCAATGAAGGATTTGGGAGCTACAAAACAAATCCTTGGTATGAGAATAACTAGAGACAGGAAAAATCACAAATTAACATTGTCTCAGAATGAGTACATACAAAAGGTGTTGAAAAGATTTAATATGCACAATGAAAAACCAGTTAGTACACCTTTTGCTAGCCATTTCAAACTTAGTAAGGAAATGTGCCCAAAGATCCAAGAAGACATGGATTATATGTCTAAAGTTCCATATGCATCAGTAGTTGGAAGCTTAATGTATGTAATGGTCTGCACAAGGCCTGATATTGCACATGCAGTGGGAGTTGTAAGCAGGTACATGAAAAATCCAGGAAAGGAACATTGGATGGCAGTGAAATGGATTCTCAGATATTTGAAAGGTACCACAAATCAATCATTATGCTTTGGTGGTTCAAATATTTCTCTACAGGGATATGTTGATGCAGATATGGTAGGTGACAAAGATAACAGGAGGAGCACTACAGGATATGTATTTACTGTAGGTGGAACAATTGTCAGTTGGGTTTCAAAAATCCAAAGTGTTGTTGCACTTTCAACAACAGAAGCAGAGTATGTTGCTGCTACAGAGGCTAGTAAAGAAATGATTTGGTTACAAAGGTTTATGGGTGAATTGGGTAAGAAGCATGATATGGGAACATTATATAGTGATAGCCAAAGTGTCATTCATCTTGCAAAGAACTCAGCATTTCATTCCAGGACTAAACACATACAGCTTAAGTACCATTTCATACGATTAGTGTTGGAAGATGGAGAGTTGAAGCTGGAAAAGATACACACTAGCCAGAATCTTGCAGAAATGCTAACAAAAGTTGTAACTAGGGAGAAACTGAGAATATGCTTAGTTTCAATTGGTCTTCAAGGATGACGATGAAGATGAGAAACAACCAGGTCCAAAGAGGAGTCATTGTCCAGCAAATGAAGCAGCGATGGAGTTGCTATAATCATTCTCCAAGTGGGAGATTGTTGAGTATGGAACGTGATTGTTTAGAGTTCTTTGTTTTAGCCGGATGTATACCCCAGGAAGTTTGTACACCCCTCCACGTGGGGGGCTACGGGGGGGACTTGTCCCCCCCGTGGGGGTTCAGGGGGGATCGGGGGGTCTGGGGGCCAGCGGTCCCCCAGCAGGGGTTTCGAGGGCAGCGCCCCCGAAGCTAAAAACAGGTGTAAAATTGCCTTGTAAAACTATATAATTTCTAGTCAATCTGGGCCATTTATTAGGCGGATGATTTGACAGTAGAACTTATGTTTAGTTTAGGGTTTTTTTCCCTAGAAGGCAACCCTTCTCTTTGTATGAGGGCATTGTATTGAGTCTGTGTAATAGATGTGTATTCTCCGAGTGAGAAACAGAGAGGTGAGACTATGAGAGAAGACAAATATTACAGCGGATCTGTTGTAGGTTGTGTCTCTTCATTTTGCTGGATAATAGAAAGGAAGGACTGGCTGTTTGGGGTGGACATATCCCAAACTGGGTGAACCACGTATATCTGTGTCTCTCTGGTTTTATGCGTTTTCTGTGTTTATATTTCTGCAATATTCTAGGTGTTCCATTGCTTTGTAATATATAATTTTCTAACACCCAAAATATAAATAAAGGGTCTGCTTAGAGTTGGATAAAATTCTTGTGGCGGGTATTATTGAACCAGTAGAAGAGTCTAATTGGGTGAGCCCAATAGTATTTTAGGAAAAGATGTAGAAGGATGAAATAAGGATATGTGTAGATCTCAGGAAGTTGAATGAAGCTTGCATACATGATCCCTTTCTAACTCCATTCACTGACAAAGTGCTAGATAATATAGGAGGACAAGAGGCATATTCATTCGCAGATGGGTTCTTGGGGTATGATCAGATCAAGATCGCACTGAAGGATATAAGTAAGATGACCTTCGCCACAGAGTGGGGGTGCTTCCAGTATACTGTAATGCCTTTTGGATTGAAGAACACGCCGACGATATTTTCGCGCATAGTCATCACAGCATTTGAGGACTTCATTCACAAGTTTCTGGAGGTATACTTTGATGATTGGACGTTGTTTGGGTTGGTGAAATGCTGTGTAGCCAACCTACGATTTATGCTGGATACATGGCAGAGATATCAAATCATGCTCAATTTGAAAAAATGTTTGTTCTGTATTCCTTTCATAATCTTACAGGGCCATGTGGTGTGCAAACAAGGATTAATGGTTGACCCAGCTAAGATAACAGTTATAATTAACTAGGCATGAAGAAGTGTGAAATAGATGTGCACAACGTTGGGGCATATGGGGTCCTATAGAAAATTCTATTGGAATGAAGAATTACAGCAAAGCTTAGATGTGTTAAAGGAGAAGATGGTCACCACACCGATCCTAGTCTTCTCGGATTGGAAGAAGGAATTTCATGTGCATGTGGAGGCGTCATGTATTGCACTCGGGGTAGTACTAACACAAGCTCGTGAGGGAGAACTGGATCACCCTATAGCATTTGCGAGTAGGAAGTTGTCAAAAGCTAAGAAGAATTATTCAACAATAGAATGAGAAGGTTTGGCCATGGTATACACGCTCCAAAAGTTCAGACACTACTTTCTAGGAGGACATTTTAAGATGTATACAGACCATTCTGCATTGAAGTACTTGGTGAACAAGCTTGTGCTGGGGGGGATATGAAGATGGCTACTGTTGTTCTGGGAATATGACTTTGAAGTTATTGTGAAGCCAAGATGATTGAATGCCAGACTGGATCATCTGTTGCACATTGAAACAGGAGAGGAGCCCACTAATTTGGAGGAAGGATTGCCTGACATGGAACTCTTTGCAGTGCGTGTCACGGATAATCACTTTGCAGATATCATACACTTCCTAATGATGGGGATGGCTCCGAAGAGGTATACTAGTCAACAAAAGGAGTTGGTGGTGCGCACGACAGAATTTTCTGTCATTGTAGGGCACTTATATAAAATGGGGTCAGATGAAATACTGCTATGTTATGTGCCTGAGTTTGAATGAAGAAGCATCCTCACTGAAGCTCATGGAGAAGCCACGGGAGGAAATTATGTAGGAAAAGCAACAACGCAAAATATTTTACGCATTGGGTTATGATGGTCGACGTTGCATAAGGATTCCAAGGCTTATTGTAAAGCATGTGATGCATGCCAGAGGACAGGCAAGCCATCGTGGAGGGATGAGCTACCTCTGAATCCATAGCTATCATTACAGCCATTTGAGAAGTGGATGATTGATTTTGTAGGACCAATTGAGCCTCTAGGAAATAAGACAGGTGTTGGGTAGCGGAAGCCCTGCGCAATGGTTACAGGGTGTGAAGATGGACATTTTGGGTAAAGTTAGGATAAAGACTCTGCTAAACGCACGAAGTGTGAGTTGTAATAGATTGAGTCAAAGGGTAGTCCACTCGAAAATAATAAAAGTAATGTAAATAGAGTCGGCCCGCGCAGGGATCATGGGCCAGGGAAGGGTATAAATAGAGCACAGCTCTATGAGGGAAGGGCAGTTCTTTTTGGCATGAAATGTAATGGGTACTTGAAGTAGAAAGATCGAAAGCATCTGTAAGTCTGAGTTAGGGTTTAGGTAGGAGGTAGAGGCTCTGCAGTTGTGTGTGCAGAGGCCTAGAAAGTCCGCAGCTATGTGTGCGGACCCCTGCAGCTGAGTGCGCAGGGTAGATCTGGATGTATTGGTGAAAGAATAATAATAAAGAAAAGTTCGCTTCTATAATTCTGTATTATCGTGCATCTGTCTTTATGGTTTATCTGTCTATATCTGGTTAATGCAAATGTGATGAATGTGTGCAAATCTGGGTTCATTTTGTGTGCAAATAAATTATGTTGGTTAAATGTTTGCTTAAAGACCCTGTTGAATAGTTCTGAATCATAACTACTTCCTTCAAGTAGAATAGCACATGAATAAGAAAATTATAATCACCCTAGATCAGCGCGAAGGTCAAGCAGTGCGGAGTTATAGAATAGTGCGCGAACCCTCCAGTACACATCTAGACATCCCTAGGGTGCGGAAACCTGGTTCCAGCACCCTCCCCTGCTACCTCGGGTGAGACCTCAGTCCGCACTCCGCGGGCTGTTGCCAAAAGGGCCGGTAGCTGTGGGATTTGTTTGGCTAAATAACTCTTCCGAACCTAGGTCAGGCCCAAACAAGCCAACAAATGGTTCCGCTGCCAGGACCAAGATCTGCCTAAAGGGTTTTTAGTTGTGGATCACGGGGACCCAATAAAGAAAGAATGTTGAAAAATTTGAGAAAACCAGGGATGATGATATATTAAGAGTAGCAATGGTGAATGTAATTCAATTACCTGTATTTAAGGGAGCCAGAGGCAAAGATCCGAAACAATTTTGGTTTGTGCTAACATCAGTATGGAACATGCAACAAGTCACGGATGATAACATCAAGAAAGCCATCTCATTCAGTGCGCTACAGTACCGGGCACTAATATGGTACATGAAGTATTCAAGCACCAACCCAATGGCGGGGATAGCAGATATCCATACTGAATTGAAAAAGGAGTTTAGTTGGCCAAAGACAGAAGCACAATCAGTTGTAGGATTCAAAGAGATCACGATGATGCCTGGCAAGACTCCATGGGATCTGGATTAGAGGTTGAAAAGCACCATTCACCAGGCCAACATGACCCTAACGGATGCACAACACTGCGCTTGGTTCGTCACATCGTTAACGCCATATCTAAAGACGGCTTTGTCACAAAAAAAGATCTCAACCCAAGTGGAAGTGCTAGAAGTGGCAATGCGACTGCACGAAACCCTAGTACAGGACCCAGGGTTGGGAGTTTAGCAAATCCAAGTGCAGGTCCAAAATTTATGTTTGGAGATACAAAAGTTAAAACACGACCAAACGTCGCATTCAAAAATCCTGGAGGAAGTATGGTGCATCAAGTGCAAAGGCCAGGGACACGATAAGCATCATTATCTAGTAGCAGTGAATTTTGTGGTCACAGGGGGACTGACACCATTGCGACCAGAGGCACAAATAGAGCCGGGCATGGTCGCCCCGCTCTGGTGCACAATTTGTCAGGTAGGAGGAAAGCACAACACGGATAATTGTCATCTATTACCAAAATACAACTAGACCCCCCAGCAGTGCTTTTGCAACTTTTGTAGATCAGTGGGTCACGAGGAAAGGGATTGTTGTAGTTATCGAATGTTGATGGACTAGGCACCTGCCTATAGAATGTAGACTGAGGGGCAAGGTCAAGATCCAACCACAGCGATTGGGCACAGTGGGTTCCCAGGATGGGGTTGAGGACGGTGCGGAATGGTATTAGGAAGGGGTCGCAGGCAGCTAATCTATTACAACTGTGGAGGACCGGGACATTATGCGCGAGATTGTACCAATCCGACCCAAATATCATGTCCGTATTGTGAGCAATTCAATCACAAGCTGCTAGATTTCTCCATGCTGATAGCACAAATTTGCGAAAAGAAGGTAGCACCTTGTTGGCTTATTTGGGCTTGACCTGGGTTTGGAAGAATTATTTGGACAAACAAATCCCACAGCTACCGGCCCTTTCGGCAACAACCTGTGAAGCGCAGACTGAGGTCTCACTCGAGGTAGCAGGGGAGGGTGCTGGAACCAGGTTTCTGCACCCTGGGGATGTCTTGGATGTAGGTTGGGGCTCGCATGCTGTTCTGCAGCCTCACGCTACACCAAATCCACATAGATCAAAATATCCTAATCGCGCTTATTACAGATTGAGTCACTTATTACTAGTTTGATCTAGTCAAAGCGGTCTTTAAGCAAATATTTATTATTTTTGGTTACTTTGTGCATCAAGAGTAACCTAGTTCACATGTATTTAATCATAGCAAATGCAAAAACCACAATAGTTCATTTATCATAAAACAGTGAAGACACAATTAGCACAGAATTCAGAATAAACTTATCTTTATTATCAATTTTCACCAATAAATCCAGATCCACACTGCGCACTCAGCTACAGGGGTCTATGCACACAGCTACGGACTTATCAGGCCTCTGCGCACATAGCTGCAGAGCCTTTACCTTCTACCCTACTCCCTTGACTCAGACTTACAACTGCTCGTAGACTATTCACCCATTACATCATAGGACCAAAACTCCAAAAACTGATCTCCTTTTCCCTCATAGAGCCTCACTCTATTTATACTTTCCCTTGGCCCACGATCCCACCGTGGCCTGACTCTATTACTATTTCTTTACATTATTTTCGGGTGGACTACCCTTTGACTCAACCTACTATAGCTCGTGCTCCGTGCTTTCCGTGGAGTCTTATACCCTAACATTACCCAAAATTCCAGGCTTTGCACCCCATACTCATTCCATGGGGCTTTCGCTACCCAACAGTCCCCCAACACAATCATCATGACTTATCCCGAGTCATTGAGCTGGTACATCCATCTTTGCATTGAGGTCAGTCAACAATTTTAGTGTGTTGCTGGTACTAGCAGCAAATTCTTTTGTCATGCGCTACATCTATTCCACCTGTGGTGCCGATATTTTTGCCCCTATCTCAGTTGTCTCCATCCTAGCACATTCGGCCTTCATGTGTGCTACCTTATGCTCTATGGTGGTTGAAACTGCAAATGCCTCGTCCAACCATGGTTGGATACAAGCTTTCACCATGGATTCCTTATATCTCGTGACTTCGGCTTGGATTTTCATGTCCTGTACCTCCCTCATCTTAGCCAACCGTTGCGGGATAGAAATGGTCTGCGCGGTTCCCTGGAGCTGATCATAGGCATGCTGAAGTTCCCGGGCCTCTGCTTCTAACCTGTGGAGTGTGGGATCTTCCTGAAGGATAGTGAGCATATCAATCGACTGAGTTAGCAACTCGGTACATTCTTCGAGTGACCGTGCAAGCATTGCGCGCCCCATATCAATAATGTTCTTGCACTGTACTATGACCTCTGGGAGCATTGGTGGTGGGACCTGCAATTTCAACTAGGTGATCTGCGCGCTGAGTTCGAGCTGCAGCCGTGCGGCCTCCTCTTTTTTCCTTCGAAACTCCGTAGCCAACGTATGAATCTGTGCGTCAATAGGCAAGTCCCCTGTAATATCTAATGCCTGAGCACTCAAACAGGCTTCCACTACTACCTTTTCCATCTACTGTTTTTGTGTGACTGCTTCATCGCATTGGAACCGTAGCTGTTCAATATTAATTTTTTGCTCTTGGAGTATCTGGTCAACGTAGGTAGCCCTTGCGCGAAGTTCGATTGTGGTGTTGTTGTGGAGTTGTTGCAAACTATCACATGGGAGTGCAGCCACGTTCAGTCCCAATCCAGTAAGGCATTCTAGTATTTCTCGTTCTTCCAGTTGGTTGGTGACTAACGCGCCTGCTGGGATCAGAGTAGATTGAGCAACCTGGGCTCTGAGCAATGGTTCTGTAGCTATCATACCGGAGGCTTCTGTAGAAACGCTAGGGCCTACCTACGCAATTCTTGATCCCAATTCACGTAACTATGTCCGGAGCTCCCCCAACACAATGTGTTGTTCTGACATAGCCTCATCGACTGCCTCCCGAGTAGCTTCGCGAACGATGTTTTTGATGTCATTAAGATTGCCCTCCGTTAGGGTAGTAACGTCATTGTTGGCCTTAGGTGTGGCTGAGCGCTTTAGTGGGGTACCCGTTGTGGCCGGCTGAGCGGTTTCCTTTTGAGTGCCTTTGTCCTTTGATGGTGTCTGCACACCTAGTACTGGTTTGTCCGTTGCTACAAGTTTTGCCTCTCGCGCTACCTTAACCTTTGTAGC
Source organism: Pinus tabuliformis (assembly GCA_031772625.1). Classification (NCBI taxonomy): domain Eukaryota; kingdom Viridiplantae; phylum Streptophyta; class Pinopsida; order Pinales; family Pinaceae; genus Pinus; species Pinus tabuliformis. The sequence continues at coordinate 680,263,767 of CM062817.1, forward strand.
ATACTATTCATTCCTCTTTTGTTGTGCGGTGGGCTTGGCTGCCTCTTTTTGTTTCTGAATAGCTGCCTCGTCGCGTTCCACTGCCGCCGGTCCTCGCCAAGCCATGGGCCAAGCTTTGAAAATCTTGTCAACAACATCATTAGTGACAATGAACTGGAGAGGGGTCCATTTCTGGGCTGGGTCCTTCTATGCCCGGATGTAGATGTGATGCATATCTGCTTTGAATTCCGTAACATGCTTCATACTCTCATAAACTTCATTTGTTAAGCATGGTAATGCATTGATCCACTAACGCACATTCGCGTCCATCAATACCCAAAAGATATTAATCCCTTGAATTCTACTTGCATCCTTGGTCACCCAAAGGGATGCATACTGTGCGCTTTCGGCCATTCTGGGGTTAAAACAGGAAACTAGCTGTCTTCAGGCAACTCAGTAGCGACTAGCATGAGGGATAGTAGTAGCCACACATAATAGAATGGCTTGCCTTCTTCTTGGACTTCGTAACAATTGGCTAGAAATTCTTCACAAAGAAACTGTGACCAATTGAATCGTACACCAGTAGCACATTCTTCAGCTAGTGCAATAACTACGACGGAGACCTCAGAGCTCCGACATTTCCTCATTACTTTTCCTGCCAGCAACTGAGTGGCCACCTAGACTGCGTCGTCGGAGATACTGTCAATGACGTACCCTCACGTTCCCTTGGCGAGCTTATACATCTTCTTTAGTCATTCTATCATTCCTACATCGTTACTTTTGGCCATAATTTCCTGAGGGTTTCGTCCGGCGTAGGGTAGATGCGAGACCTAGTGAACAAGTTCTGTTGTGATATAGACGGGTTTACCGACCCATAGTGTATCTTTGTGCACTAGATAGAGCAACTGCTTGATGACTAACATAGTAATAGGGGGCTGGAGAAAGTGCGGAATTGCCAGGAGACAAAGTAATCCAGCTTTGTCCACCTTTCGCAGCCACTCCTTTGGCTATAGAGTGGTCACCATGCCTTCTATCATGTGGTCCATTAAGGCATCCATCGCTAGATGGGGAAATTTTGTTCGATCTGCAAGGTTGCAATCATCAAATTTCATCGTTGCGACACGGCCAACCACCAAGTTTTCTACTAGGACATCTTTTGGGAGAGAGGGGGTAGTGATTATACTGCTGAGTTTGTCCAAGTTTGTGGGTACCTTGTTCATCCCCTTGCTTGGAGGCATATACTTGGGTTGTCGCACCGGCTGGACAAGGTCATCCTTAGGGATGTCCTCTTCAACCCTCATGAGAGACTCTTCTGTTTCTTCCTCGCTATCGATGATAATAGTTTTACCTTTTTACTTCATTGTGGACTTGCCAACCTACAGGTGCCGTGGCGACCGCCGAACTGATTATGGGAGTGGAGGTTTCTTCTTGGTCTCCAGCGTCCATGGGGATTTAGAGTGTTCTGCTTCCTGCGATGACTCTAGCTATGGACTATCGGCAATAGGCCTTTGAGCTTTCAAGATGACATCTTTGTAATGCCGCGGCACTACCTGAAACCACGAACTATTTTCAACTTCCTTGGCACTCGTGATGTAGGAAATATGGACCGATTCTCTTGCCGGACAGTATGACATGATGGTGTGACCTTTACTTTGTTTATATATCGATTGAACTCAGAAACCGACGGCTTGGTTTTGTGGTAGCTCATAAATGTGACTTGGGTGGTTATGCATTGCCTTATTGGCCTGCCGCCCGCTTCATGGTGCTTTAAATGCGCCATCATATCATGACTAGTATCTTCAATGGTCACTTTACATCTTTCCTTTACAATCGCGAATCCTGAAGGTCGCAGATGCGGTTTCTGCAGGGGGATGGTGGTCGTATCACGCCATTGTTTAATAGCTTGTTTTACAGTCGCGCACCCTCTTCCAACTGCTTGGGGTGATGGGGCTGAACCCTCGACGGATAGTCAGAAGGGCAAACCCTTCCCATGGGTCCCCCAGTTCCTCACTGACCCAGGTTGCAAGCACCCGAGATGTTCTCCTGCTTCTATCACGAAATTATGGTGTTCGCGCCCCTGTGGCTTCTGGTGCTGCCATATCAAGGTAAGAAAGCCAGCTATGTTGGTTTCCTTGGGCCATTCCTTTTCGTCATCTAGGGCGGCCACTTCTAACTGAAGTTTCTCGATGGCTTTGTCTAACTTCATACTGTGGTGATGGATTCGGGCCTTAGTTTGTTCTAACTCATCAAGTCATCACTTTTCACGCTGAATGGCAGCCCACAATTGCTGAACCTTATTGTGAATGCCATCTCTGGTGGGAGAAGCTATGCCTATAGTGGTTGGTTGGGTTGTAGGGGGGAGGTTCCCTCTAGCCTGATTATCCTGTGGTCCAATCTGGTTTGTTTGAGGTGTTGGTCATCTGCCATACACCTGTATTCTTCGTGCTATCGTTTTGTGCCAACTTAACCGCCGCACATATCTTCCAATTCAGAGTCGAAACATTCTCGTGTATCTGAGCTTCCCCGATCCTTCTATCGGTGCATACCCTATCTGCTGACGCACTAGGTAGTTCTTGTACTACACATGTGAGCTGGTCTTCAGTGGTTGCATCCTACTCTTTCGGGTGGTGTCTTTCTTCACATCGTGCTGATTGAGTCACCCTATTACAGTTGAGTGTTGTAACTCCCTGCAATCGATTTTTCTAGTGCTCTGTCTCCTCCTCAGAATCGATAGTGCAGATACTCTCACGTTCCCATGAGGTTCTTCTATTTTCGTTGTAATGCATCTGACCGGGGTTTTGCACCGTTATTTGATAAACACAATCTAGTTCATCATTATTTTCCTCATTGCAGACAGGTTCTGTGCAGTGCTCCCCTTCCGCTGGTTCCAATGGAACTACTATGCAAAGTGACTTCTTTTCGAAAGTCATCGTGCGCCTTTTCAAGTTGATGATTCCTTTCATGTCGATGGCCCAATCAATCCCGAGTAAACCAGGGTAAGGATTGCTATCATCGATAAGCTCTATGACTTCGAAGTCGGTATGGGTTGTTACACCATTGGTATCCACCATCACCCCTTGCAATCGGCCCATTGGTAAGATTTTTTGCTGGTTAGCCATTCATAGTTGAATCGGGGACCATTGCAGTACGAGCTTGCCTATACGCTCCCAAGTTTTCTTAGGTAGTATATTTTCATCTGAGCCTAAATCCAAGATGACTTGATCCATCTCATAGTCTCTTATTTGCATTTTCATTCTCATTTCTCGTCCAGTGCGTAGAGCATGTCGTCCTATTCTCCGGACCACCTAGGGTTCGCTGAATTTGGTGCTCTTGGTAATCAATTCTTGTAACCCTTGGACAACCTTCTAATTCCGCAGCAATTTCATGCATGCATCAAGAAAGGAGGTGATCATCTAGGGGTCCACTTTGGCTTCCGTTTGGTCCTTCCCACTTGAGGTAGCGGCTTTTGCAAAGCTCAACTGATCTTCATTTGGCCCTGCCCTTCCCTGCTTTGGTCTAACAGTATGGTTCCCCATAGGCGGGTCACCTCGCTCCCTACCTTTGTTCCTTTCTACCGTTGCGCCACTCCTTTGTACCATCTTTATACTAGTGTCTTCTTCACAGGGTTCTGCATGCATCATCTGGACATTTTGGGTTGGTGGAGGTTGAAGCACCCCTTTCTCATTCAATTGGGCAAGCAAGGTTGGACAATCTACCAATTCGTGATCGAACTGTTCGCAATAAGGACATGAGATCCTAGTTGGGTTAGTGCACTCGCGGGCGTAATGTCCTTGTTCACCACAATTATAACAAGTTATCTGTCCACGACCTCGGTCGGGTCCCCATCCTCTTCCTCAACCTCATCCTTGAAATCCTCCCCATGTTTCAGCCTGTACCCTGTAGGCTGGGGTTTGTTCCATCATTAAGTCATAACTTCGACACGTTCACTCATCGTGTCCCACTGATTGACAAAAATTGCAATATAACTGTTGTGAGGTCAGGGTATACTTCTGTAAAAGATGGTAGTTATCTGTTGCTTGTTTCCCTCCCACCTGGAAAATCACACACCAGAGGGCAGGCATGGTATTTTGTCCTGTCTGGACTTCCACTTTTAATGGCATCAGGCCTCCTCCCACCAGATAGTTCGCGAAGACCAGGCAATGGTCTTTGTTGTGTGCGTGGCTTTTACATTTAATACATCGTGCCTCCAGTTGTACCCCTGATTGAGGCATTGTTCCTTGCTTCAAGCTTTGTACTTCCAAACTTAAGTTCTGAAGTTGCACATGGAGTTGCTGAACTCCCAACCCTGGGTCCGGAATCAGGGTCGCGTATAACCTCATAGCTGTCTCTAGTGCCTCGGCCTGGTGTTATAGACATATTTGGGCACTGCAACTCCAAACTCATATGTCCATAAGACAAGGGCTCTTTAACCCCTAAGAGTGTTGTTTCATACCTTAAATGATCATGGTCAACTGATTACATCATTTCCCAGAAGTTCCACCTGAGAAACCACTCAGAACTGGCCAAAACTGGACCATACTGACTGCTTCATGGTCAAGGTGTGATGCATACTGGCTGCTACACTAGTCAGGTGCAATGCATACTGAAAAGGCCTTCTGTAGGGTGTGATGAGCAAGAATGGAGAAATGGAAGAGATAGTTTGCTAAGTGGAAACTCATGGAATCTTCTAGAAACTTCTCCCATGACACTTGCCTCTCTGAATTCACCCAGGGATGAGTAAGAGATCAATGAAATCTCCAAGTGGAACCAAGCACTATCAGTGGAATGACACTAATCAAAAACCCAGAGATGACTCACACCCTTGCAAGACATCTATAAATGGATCCCTCATCTGAGAGATCTAGAGGCTGAAATTTTGTATTTTGTAAGGAAGTGCTGTTGGTTTATCTGTGAGAAGAGACATTGTATTGTTGGGTGATCTTACTTTTCATGAGGTAAAGAGGGATTTGATGTTGGGAGGATGATGCTGGATCAGACAGCTAGGTTGTAATCCTCTCTTCCACTATTAATAAATTTCTTTGAGTTTTCCTCCATATTATCATTTATTTGTGAATGCAATTGTATGGTCAATGTATTTCTAATTCTACATTGTTATGATATCATAGATCGAGATGCTTTGATGGTATTTTGTTACTTTGGCTCTACAGGGATTCTCTGAAGCGGGACAAGTAGCAGAGGAGTGGGAAGCTCTATCAAGGGAGAGAGAAATCAAGCAAGGAGCCAAGTGGAAGATCCAGGTTGGTCCCTTTTTCTTCTCTCTTATCTATCATATCTAAAGGAAATCGCAAATTGCTTTGATTGTTTATTTCCAAGATAGCTACTCGTCTTAGTGGGACTAGTAGATTGAATAGACACTAGTTTTCATGGAAAAAAATTGGTGACTCTGCTGGAGAGTGAATAGTTTGTTTGTTTGTTATTGTTTTTTGCTTTATAAACTACAGACGAAGCCTAAAGTTAGCCAGATAGCCTTCGAACCACCTTTGCTATGCAATTGCGAAGTATATGAACGCTACTTCAGTCAATCTCTGGGTTGGTTTATGAACTGAACTTCTGACTTACAAGCATTCTAAGCACCCTTGTGGTAGCTCAATAACCTCATAAGATCATACCCCTGTACTTTGTTCTTTACTGTTCATAATAGCTCAGCCTTAGTCCCTGAACTCAGATGCAAATTTGACCAAAAACCCAACTCAGTTTCGTTCCTTGGCCCATTGCATTTTCTGTGAGTAGAAACCAGCATGCATCGCACCTCCCATGTGTAGCAGGTGAGATGCATCCTTGTTTCTCTTAAGGACAGGTGCAATGACTGAGTGATCTCATTTCTCTCTTTGAAATTTGGTTTTTTGTCCTTGTTTTCAGCTATATTTAATTGTGTTGCTGCTTATGATCAGTATCTTATTGTTCAAGCCTTTTTCCTTTACATGTTTCAGCCTCCCTTGATTAGGATTTGTAAATGTTTTTATGTATTTGTCAATCATTTACAATCCTCCTTTGTCAAAAGTAGCTTAATCAAATTGTCATTTTGATGCAAAAAGGTGTCGTAACTATCATCTTGAGTCAAAAGAAGAGTGTTGTAAAGTCTTCCTCCTCTAGATAGTCGATTGTACTTTTGTCATTGTATTTGATTTGAATTATTAATATTTGAAGTGTCGAAAGTAGTTTTCTATTCGAAATCGAAAAGTATCATTTTAGTCTTCCTTTCGTTTATTGAAAAGAAATTGTCGAAATGTCGCTTTGAAGAAAATTAGTTCATATCTATACTTAGTTTTCCTTTTTGGCATTCTCACATTAAGGAAACGAAAAACAAATACATGCATTTGCATTTGCATTTAGACTATGTGTGAAAATGATTTAGGAAAAGTGCATTTAGTGTGTGCTCTTTGCTCTTTGTTTAAAGAATCGTAATCTTCTTTCCTCAGTAGCTAGGATTTTCATTGCTAAAAGAAAATAAATGACTGTTTATCATTTTAGATTACATATTTAGGAATTTTACATCTACATCACGTGGTGAACCTTGAAAGACAAACTTCTAAACAAGATCAACTCTAAAATAAATCTCAATGAACATAAAAATGCTTTGGAACCTAATGCAACACATCTAGAAGTCTAGGCTAGAGACGTGTTCTGGCATCGTAAAACCTGGAAAATATTGTTTTCATCGAAGGTTGGGTGATTCCTCCTCTTTGATACAACAAGTGATAGTATGGACTTGTGCTTCCCGTACCATCGAGTATATATTGGGAGACCACAATAGGCTGATATCCCTTATCCATAGGAAGCCATGTCTACTGCCCTATTGATTGCAATGCACTGAACACAACATTCGGGAAGATTGACTGCCGTACATAAGTCCTTGGTAATTTCTCTTTAATTTATCAGCAAGGTGTATTCTGCAGTTTTGCGATTGGTTTGGTAATTCCTCTGTCTAGATTTCTAGAGTAGTCACTTTCGTTCCTTTTCGACTCCTTAAAAGAAAAGGTCCATCTAAGCACTTGTCACTTCAGGCTCATTAAAAATCGAAGGCAGCTAGAGTCAACTTTAGCTTTTTCTCGACTCTTAAAAATTGAAAAAGAAAAGTTGTGTCAAAGCATCATTTAAAATTTATTTAATACGGAACATCTTTTTCCCCTTAATTTTGAGTTGATCAAGTAATCCGCAATCATGGAAGAAAGTCAATCAAAACCCTGTCATTCGCGGAGACTAGCGAGTCAACCATCTTTGACTCTGGAGATGAAACCATTTCAGGCAAAATGGTCTCGTTTAACTGAGTCCAATTCACCTAATTTATTTGAAACTTGTGTTTCAACATCGTCAGAAATTACAGTTACCCCGATCATTTCTGGTACATCTGCCTTTACAGAAGAAGCTCCACAGTTACAAGAGGACATTAGAACTGATCCTAGTGTAACGGTAGACACTTCTATACCTGAGACAGCTCCATCTAGAGTTGAACCAGAGACTAAAGTTCACTTACCTGAACATCTAGAAGTTGAGTTCCAGAATTCAGAAGGTGTCACCCCTCCAGTATCTGTTACTGCAAAAGCTATACCTTCTTTGGCTCCAGAAATATTTTACGGACCTGACGGTCTACCTCTTCCACCTGGAATGATTTCCATAGAAGAGATAGTAGAGGATCTTCCATCCAGTACTCCATTGCATTTTGGAACTGGGATCCACTTATATCCTTCTAATCCTAAAGTTAGTTCTCTTAATAATCTTTCATCGCAAGTTCCTATCGAATCACTAGGAAATATGTTGGATAGACTAAATATGTCTAAGCAACCATCAACATCTAGGACTGTGTCAACTGACGCGGCTACGATAGAGCTTCCTACTACCATTCCTACAATGTTTGTTGGTATACCATCTGTCCTAGCTAGTTATCAACCACTAGCTGGAGTCCACTCAAGGACTGTTTCGACGACATGGTCTATTCCTATTTCTTCATTCAAAGTCTCATTTGGTATTTCTTATGTTTAAACTCAACAAATTGATCCTGTATGTCAGTATCAATTTGGGCAGTCCAATCTTCAAATCTCGATCTGTCCTTTAAGCACTAGATTGCCACCATATGTGGGTTAGTATGCCTTTTCATTGTTCCCTCCTAGAGAAAAACCATATGAGAACTTAAAACAAAATTCAGGTCAAATTGGAATTACATCCAGCGGTTGGGTGCCAATACTACCTCAACAACCAAGGGTTGTATATTCAATGCAACTGGTCCAACCTGTGTCGAATATTCCCACTACACCTGCTATTGTGACTGTATCACAAATACAAGCACTACCTGTTGTGTGTCAACCTCAAGTCTCTCAAGTTGCAATACAATAGCCTCTTGTCTCTGCGGCTCAATCACAACCTCAGGTTAGTGCCTCCTTACCTAGAATGACTCAGGCTCAAACAGGTACCATTACTCACATCTTGGTCAATCATCCAGTATTGGGCAACAAAAAATGGCCCAACAACCATGGCTGGTACAATATCAACAACCGCAATCCTGGCAAACATACCGAGGACCTTAGCATCAAGGCTTTGTAGGTAATGGACAACCCAATTTTCAAAATGGTTATCAATAACCATACTATAATGGTTATGCCCATCAACCTTATCAAAGTTATCAGCATTAGATACATTATGCTGGTATGTAGAGACCCACTGCTCAGGTGATCTCATCTTATCCTGGGTATGCTTCACCAAACCTGAATCAACAGTTGCCTTTTGTAGCAACTCTAGAATTACCAGATCTGAACCAGCTAATGAATGATCCAATTGCTTATGCCCCTTGGCGGCCAGCAATTCCTCATAAACTTCCCTCTGATATTCCTAAATTCAATGGAAATCCAAGTGAAGATCCATCGAATCATGTAATGACCTTCCATTTGTGGTGCTCATCTAACACCCTAAATGATGATTCGATTAGGCTTCGCCTTTTTCAATGAACGCTAACTTGTCCAGCAGAAAAATGGTATATTGAATTGCCTAGAGCCTAGTTTGATAACTTCAACACCCTTGCCACGACTTTTCTAACCCACTTTCAGTTACCCATAAGGTACGAAACAGGAACAGAACTCCTTACCAACTTTAAACAGATGACAACCACTCACATATCTGATCATATTCATGAGTGGCGGTGTCATCATCGAATGGTAAAGACGTATGTTCCTGATTAGCTTTTAGCTAAATGGTTTATAAAGTCATTATTTCCCTCTATTACAGAGGATGTGGCTAAGGGAGGAGTTGTCATTGAAGAGCAAGTCATTGCTTGTGCACAATATTTAGACTTGATCTATACTCAGTCTGGCATGCTCTATGACAAAATTCCTGATGCTCCTAGACCAGAATTTTCCATTCCTCCCCCTCCTAAATCAAATAGGGACTCTCATGCTGGCGATGGCGTGATCGGTACCACAAGCACGAAAACCGCAAAGGCTACATCTAAAAAAGCCATTGTAGTTTCTAGTCAAAAAGAAAATGAAGAATCTCTTGCCTTGAAGGTTAATTCCGTGTCATCTGAAAAGGGTAAAGAATCAAAGCAACCAGGAGGTAAAAATAAATGGAAAAACAAAAATAAGAAACAGGAAGATTCAACTCTTGAGAAATCTTCTGGAAACCCTACTGGGTGAAAGAAACCTAATCAACAGTGTTTCATATGTGACGAGGACCATTATATGAGAGATTGTCCATGTCGAGTTGAGGTCACGAAGTTTTTAAAGACTTCAAATACCTCAGTGGTATTGACTAATCCGTTTCCAAACCCAGAAACTAATTTGGTTGTTATTGATCATGCTTCCCCATCCCAAGTGCTTATGCTATCCATCTCGAAACAACAAAATGATGCTTTGATATCAATAAGGAATAAAGATTATGGGAATCCACAGTCATCAAACAACAAGGCTATAGATAAACCCAGTAGTTCGACAACAACTTCGCTAGAAGTTGTTCCACCCATCATTCCTGAATTAACTATAAAACCACCAAAGGGAGTAGTACATAAATTGACATTTAATCCTCGTGCCCGAGCAGCACAAAATTATAATATAGTGGAGGATCTGGCACAATCTCCATCCACTATGTTGACACTTGAAGTACTACAGAATTGCCCCTCCCAAAAGCAGGCTTTGTTATCAGTGATAGGTGGGATTGATCTGGTGGATTCCAATTTGGTGGCCTTTAATCATAAAGGATACGAATGTCAGTTACCGGCCCAACTCGCTTTTTTTATACAAGTAAAAGCCCTCAACAAAACTATTCATCGAACAATCATTGATGAGGGGGCATCTACCTGTATTATGTCAATGAGCTGTTGGAAAACTTTGGGCTCGCCACCCTTGTCACAATCATCAATGACATTAAAAGCATTCAATGGAAGAACATACACGCCATATGGGATATTAAGTAACTTACAAGTTGAACTAGGGGGCAAGACAATAGAAATTGAAGTCGAGGTCATTGATGGAAACCTTGACTACAATATCCTACTAGGTAGGCCCTGGATTTATGCTATGGTTGCTATTGTGTCAACATATTTTAGAAAGATTTCATTTCCCTTTCAAGGCAAAATTACAATAATTGACCAACTAAACTTTTTCCCCAACAGTTTGCAAGTTACTGGAAGCATTCCATTGATCCATGGAAGTTCTCAATCACTTCAAAATATCGGAGTAGGTCTCCTAAAAGACCCTTCCTTAATGGGTACTTTTTCCCTCCCACCTCCGAGTAATCTGCAGGAAGTGGCCACAGTGGAAACCTGTCACATGATATCTTCTACATCAACAAAGATTAAGAAGAACTCTAACCATTTTGACAGTGTGGATCATCGCCAGGTCTTGCCCCCAAGCCCTATAGAATTGTTGTAGCAATCAATTTTTTGGGCATGGGTGGTGAACCCAAATCAACACTCGGCAAGTGTTTGGATAGATAGGTCTCTAGAGTATGGCACCTCTTCCAATCCTTGGTCTCATGTACATTCTACAGATGAAGGAATCATTCAGTCAATGATGATAGGAGAGGCACCATGGGAAGATCACCACCATCATTCCCAACTTCAAGATAACAATGAAGATTATTCTAGCAACCTTAATCATCCTTCAATTTTTGATTTTCTATCAAATATTGTAAATACGGTGGATTCCGAGTGAAATCTGTCCAATATTGAAGAAACTATCGCCATTAATATCTCGACCAAACCTAATGTTGTAGAGAATATACATGTTGGCAAATCTTGTTCTCCTTCAGAACTGGAAATATACTGCGCTCTCTTTCGTGAATTCAGAGATGTCTTTGCATGGTCATATGAAGAAATTCCAGGCATTGACTCGAGTATTGTTGAACATGAAATAAAGATGTATCTAGATGTCAAACCAATAAAACAACGGCTTCAACCAGTTCACCTGAAGAAAGCCGCCGCCATTAAGGTGGAAGTTGAAAAAAATTTACATGCTGGTTTCATTTACCCTATTCCTCTCACTGATTAGGTATCGAATATTGTTCCTGTGATGAAAAAGCAAGGAATGATTAGAGTTCGTGTCGACTATAGGGATGTAAATCAAGCTTGTCCAAAGGACAACTATCCTACACCCTTTATCAACCAGATAATTGATGAATGTGCTGGATGTGAAATCTTTTCATTTATGGATGGATTTTCCAGATACAATCAAATCAATATCTGCCCACAGGACCAATCAAAGACTGCATTTATATGTCCATGGGGCACATTCGCGTACCGTAAAATACCTTTCAGTTTGAAGAACACAGGGGCAACCTTTCAGAGGGAAATGAACTATGCCTTCCATGACATCAAGCACATCGTTCAACCATATCTCGATGATCTACCAGCTCATTCACGAAAGTGGACCGATCACCTGTAGCATTTGAGAGCTATATTTCTACGTTGCCGACACTACAAGATATGACTCAATCCACACAAGTGTGTGTTTTGTGTTGGTTCTGGTTGGTTACTTGGTTTCGTAGTTTCTAAGGATGGAATTCGACTCGAACCATGTAAGGTTCAGGCAATCATCGACATGCCTTCACCTTCAAATTTGCTTCAGATTCAGAAACTCCAAGGGAAAGCAAAATTTCTAAGGAGGTTCATTCCAAATTACGCTGAACTTGCTAAAGGTTATACGTGACTTTTGAAAAAATAAGTACCCTTCAACTAGGATCAGGTTACGCAAGCTTCCTTTGATGCTTTAAAAGGTTCCCTAGTAAAAGGATCATTAATGTATGCTCCTAACTATCAAAAAGATTTTAACCTGTATCTTGCTGCTACAGATACAACCATCGCCATGGTTTTAGTACAACAAGACAATGGAATAGAACATCTTATGTATTATTTAAGTTGCAACTTAAATGATACAAAAAGAAAGTACTCCTACGTTGAAAAGCTGGTTTAGTAGTTGTTCAAGTAGTACAGAGATTTCGACACTATATACTCTTTCAAAAAACTACCATTTTGTCAGATTGCAACCCTATGACCTAAATTCTATCGCGTCAATTGCTAGGGGGGGAAATATTCCAAATGGATAGCCATTCTACAAGAGTTTGATCTAGAATTTGTCAAATCCAAATCAAAGAAATTTCTAGTCTTCGCAGAGTTACTTTGTGACCTCCCATCGCCGTCCAATGATTTAACATCTAAAGCATCAATCGTGGATGAAACTCTGTTTTTGATATCATCAAGCGACCTGTGGTACGGAGATATACTAATCTATCTCCAAACCCAAACCTTTAGGCCTAACACCTCTCGCTCGGAACAACGACGTATTCAATACCAAGCAAAAGACTACATGATCGTCAGTGATACACTTTACCGTCGTGGTGTCGATACAGTTCTGCGAAGGTGCCTCATGCATGAGGAGGCCGAAAAAGTCCTGAATGACTGTCATTCTGGTGCATGTGGGGGGAATATATCTATTTACACTACTGCACAAAAGATCTTACGAGTTGGTTTCTTCTGGCCCACTATCTTCAAAGATTGCATAATTGCAATCAGAAGTTGCCATGCTTGTCAGATTTTTGATCGCAAAACCAAATTACCACCTGCATCCAGTAGTTTCTGTTGGGCCATTCGCTAAATGGGGCATAGATTTCATGACATGTAACCCGACCTCAGCCGAGGGGCATGGGTATATCATAGTCACTATTGACTATTTTACAAAATAGGCTGAGGCAATGCCTACATTAAACAACAGTGGTGAAACGCTTGCTCTTTTCTTTTTCAATCATGTAGTCTCTAGGTTCGGTGTTCCATAGGCTATAGTTACAGATCATGGATCGCATTTTCGCAATCACATGATGATTGAATTGACTGCCAAATTAGGAGTGTCCCATGATAGTTCTACTCCATATTATTCGTAGGCTAACAGACAGGTTGAAGTGATCAACAAAGTCCTCAAGCGCATGTTGGAGAGAATGATTGGAGTCCACAAACAGAATTGGCAATTGATCTTGTACTCAACTCTGTGGGAATATAGGACTTCGATGAGAAATGCGACTGGTTTTACACCTTTTCAGCTGGTGTATGGTCTAGAAGCTGTCTTGCCAATTCAGTGTGAAATTTCATCTCTCAAGCTCGCAATCAATCTACTTCCCGAAACTTCAGAGGAAGAGGCTCATTTCTTGGAACTAATCCACTTGGATGAAACCCGTTGTGACATCGTGCTAGCTAACGAAGCGCATAAGAAACGTGTCAAAGCGCAATTTGACAAAAATTTCAAGCCTCGTGTCTTCTCGGAAGGTGACCTGGTCTTGCTCTACGATCAGGACTCTGATAAATTGGGAGCAGGTAAGTTTGAACCATTATGGATGGGACCCTACATTGTTAAACGAAAGGAGCCTATGAGCTGGTAGATTACGATGGGATTCCACTGTCGCAACCCCGAAACAGGTTGTATCTTAAGTGTTACTATGCTTGATCAAGTGTAGTAATCCCTTTCTAGATATGCTTTTGTTACGTTTTTGTTTTTGTCAAGAGTTGTCATTTTGGTTAGGTAATCCACTTTACATTTGTTGCAAATGTGGAAACTTTTGGAATCATTCGTTGGGTACACTGATGGAGCTAGTCGTAGTACGCGGAACCTATCTTCTGCAGCCTGGGCTATTTTTTCTCCAAGCAGCGAGTTGGTGAGTTTCAGGGGGATATGTATTGGTCGATCAACGAACAACATCGTTGAGTATAGCGCGATGATTGAGATTCTCTCTGATGCCATTTCACATGGCATACGCCAACTTGTTGTCAGGCTAGATTCCCAGCTCGTCATTCTATAGCTTACGAGCGTTTATTCTGTTTGGAACCCAGCTATTTATCGTATGTTCCTAAGAGTCAGGATTTTGGAAAGACAGTTTGATTCCATTCAATATCAACATATTTCTAGAAACTTAAACACATTAACTGATTCATTAGCAAATTATGTGTTAGATAGACATTTGCAGCATTTGTAAAGAAAAGCATTTCACATTAACATTTGCATCTGGATCACATAACTTAACCAAAATAAAACTCCGAAAATAAAAAATATATAACTGTTTATAGTTTTTACAAAATGTTTTGTGTCTAAGACAAAATTGGTCACACGACCAAGAAACTCAAAAATGAATGCAAAAAAGCATCCTAGACTAATGATGTTGGTGATAACATGTCACCGCCTGTGTGATCATATGCAAGAGCCTAGTCCATCGACTCGGCACGCCAGTAGTGTGGCGCTATAGCCTCAAAGGTAACTCGTCGGTCCTAACATCCTGAATACCAAGAGTGAGACCCTCGATCTGATCTTGCAGCACTGCAAGGGTCTCCGCTATGTCCAAATCGTGAAGGACAGCCCTCCCTACAGCCTCTCCTGCTGGAACGTCAGCTGCCACCCTTGGGCGTGCCGCTGGTCGCACCAGCCCTACATCTGCACAAGTATATGGGTTCAATTAGTCTTGATAACATTTAAAAACACAAAAACATTATAAAACTGATAAAAAAAAATGTGGTCAAATCATTTTTACCTATCACACTCCACTGCTCACCAGCCGGTAACACCAAATCCAGGTCACCTCGGAAATCCATTCTGACATATGGATACTCTGCAAAGACCATCTCCTGACGGTCGAACCACTCAAACAAGGCATCAGAGAAAGAAATATGTGGCTGACCAGCATGTTTGGCCATGAGATCAACCCACCTCTACATCTGTGGTTCCCTCGGTGCTGGAAATCCAAGTGAAATGTACTGAGGCTGCATCAGTGGAATCCTCTCCAAGGAAAAAGTAGTCAAAATGGAACCGTAGCCAAAGTTCTTTGATCTTCCATTCTTTACCTTGGAGAGTTGTTCTTTTATCACCAGAAGTACTGCCTTACACTAGTTGAATACCTTTGGTTCCAGGCATTCCAGGGCATACTGCACATAAGATCTATTTGCCAAATGAAGAGCCACGCTACCAGCCAATCTAGAAAAGGTGAATAAAATGGTCCTCATGGACCGATTATTGACATCCCAGGTATTGATATTTCCGTCTCTACTAGGCTTAGATCCATCTCTACAAAACTGATGGATATAATCTCTCACAGATTTGACCCCACGGGCGGATCCTGACAGTGAAAGAGGGGCACCACGCCTCGATAACCCCGTCAAAAAGTAGATATCCTCGACTGTCAGTGGAATAGATTTTCCTCTAATCTAGAATACATGGTTGATCGGATCCCAAGCATCAAGAAAATACTACAACAAACTGATTTTTTGCCTCATGCTAGATATATGGAAGAATTTGAGCAAACCACAGTTTCGTAATGCAGTAACAGTACCCTGATCATGTAAGGCAATCATGTCCTCTTCTTCATGTTCACGTTCACGCCATGTAACGACCATCTTGATCCAACAAATATCTAAGTCACAGACAAAAGATGAATTAGGATCCTGATTTGAGCAAAAACAGGCAAAAATTTCATGAAAAATCACTGTGTAAAGTTTCCTTTCTGCGCCCATCACACCCTGCCTATTAGCAAGGTGAGATGCATACTGAATGGCTAGTGTCCAACTCAGTATGCATCACACCTTTCGATGTAGGCTAGGTGCGATGGATGGAGAACGAGTTCTTCAAACCCCAAGGGCCCAGAAGCAAGGAAAAACTTGCTCAAAATTAGAAAAGAATGGAATGAAAATGAAGAGCTCAGGATTGGCTCCTACCTGGTCCTGATGGTGCGGAGAATAGTCCACTAGATCTCATGAAATCAGGTGATGAAATTTGAGGGGGAAAACCACTCTAGAGCTAAAAAATCCCAGATTCGAAATGAAATGGTAAAAATGAGAGGTAAAATTGCTTTTTATGTTACTATTCACATACTTCAAGTAAAATGTTAGTTTTGTAATTCATTTTTCAGGCATGTATATGTATTTCTAATCAATTTGATGGAGCAAGTGAGTAGGTTGAACGACCGAAGAAAGAATCTAACATGTTAAATGGTAAATTGAACATCTTAGACCATTACCATGAGCAATGTTTTCGCAAGGTTCAAGCTCATTAAAAAATAAACCCGCCTATGAGCAATGTTTCTGCAGGGTTCAAGCTCTTTAAAAAATAAGCCTGCCTATGGGCATAGTTTCTCGTGGCTCAAGCTCATTAAAAAATGAATCCACCCTCAGTAAATAACCTTTATGATTGCCCTGCTATCAGCCTTTTGAACCTTGGTCGTGTTCCTACCGTCACCTCCATTCTTTTGGCCAATCATATGCTTCCACTTGATTGTTTACCCTTTTGAGGAATAGCTGCGACGAGTGGTCCTATTAGCCACCCTCTTCACACTGCCATGTTTCGAGAAGTTCCAAACTTACCTGGAACCAATTTCTACCCGAAAACACCACTCATTCCTCAAAAACAAGTCTTTTTAAACTCTTTTTAGACTCGTTAAATATAAAAAGATTGTCGAGCTATTGGCCTTTCCAGCTCGTTAAAGTAAGGGGAAGCACCATCCCTCCTATACATTTTAATCTTTTTAGACCTGAGGGATTATTAAACAAAAATATCAAGCGCTTGTCTTTTTTGGCTCGCTAAAGTGATCGAAAAGTCATCCCTTTCGTATTATTTTATACTTTTTCAGACTTAAGGGATTATGCTACGAAAAAGGACTGTTGGAGTTTCCTTTTCGTCCCTTTTCAAACTCTCTAAACATGAAAAGGAACGAGTTATCTTTGTCATTAAACTCGTTAAAATAATAGCGACAAACTTGTCCATCCAGAGAAGAACGAGTTTCACTGTCGCTAGGCTCGCTAAAATATAGCAACAGGTTTCCCTGAAGGGCAAATTATAGAAAAAGCATATGTTATCCTCCTCAAGCTTAACAAAAATAAAGAGGTACTGGTCAGCAATGATTGGGGAAAAAGGGGAAGAAAACTTGAAGAATTTTATTGGTAGCAAGTCGCTCTTGAACATGACACTTTCACTCCATCACCATGATTGAGTCGGGTTGGGTTACTCCGTTCACCAGTCATATCACCATTGGTCCTCCGTACCATCCATATTTTGGGGTTAACGCTACCAATCCATCTTAGTATCACCAACACATTCAATAGAAATCATTCAAAGAATTTACCATCCAGCTAACGCCTCATCCGCTGCAATACCTTCACCCTTCATTTTTCATGACCGCCATTCCTGAACCTTGTATCATCAGATCGTTTTCACCTCTAGAAAAATAATTTGCTTTGTTTCATGTTGTAGATGTGGAATACATCAAGGCCCTCCTACGATGGGTCACTTCTTGTCGACATCAGCTCATTATCCAAGAAGTTGACTAAGAAGCAACCCTTTTAGTACTTTGAAGCTTGCATGCCTCAATGGCAGGTTTCTCACTTCTGGCAACAGGTTTACATCAATGACCTTCGACCAAAAGATTTTGCATGGTGGTTGACATCGGCTCATATATTCACACCACGTGAATTGTACTATATTACCTTGAGGGTCATTATCATTATCAGCTACTCCTCTCACACCTGTTAATACCTTACATTATTGGCTGGTAATTAGGCGATGTCTTTCCATGTTTGACTTCAGAACATCCTTTCACATGGATTGACTTGTACATTGGGCGAATATTGAATGAGTTTGAAGACCCCGGTTCTAGTTTCATCCATCTGGGCTGCGATATATTCAGGAAAATAAAGACATCAATTGTACATAGAAGCTGCACAGATAGTCATCTAAGCCAGGGAAGATGACTCTTCACGCGAAGAATCACCAGTCTGCAACAGCAGACAATTGTATATCCTATGTACATGAAAATGAATTTATAAAGATGAGCATGGGACTGTCCGCCTCAGCTAGATCATGAAAATAATATGATGATGATGTATTGTATTGTATCTTATATAGGTCACCTTCTAGTTCAAATACCTCGGATCCTCATGATAAATCATTTCACCTGACATCAAAAGATTTATGACCTCATGCTTTAGGGGGAAACTGTTATAGACATATTTAGGCACTGCAACCCCAAACTCATATGTCCATAAACCAAGGGCTCTTTAACCCCTAAAAGTGTTGTTGCATGTTGAAAATGCAACAAGATGATGGAGCTTAGTGAAAAGAAGTCGCCTTCACTAAGTGGGCCCGCAAGCTATTTTTGGTGCAAAGTCTATTTTTAGACATATGGATCATGGTCTATGAGTTGCAGGATGCTATTTGTGGATGATTGGTCATGTTGGTAAAAATAGATGGACTTCTATTTTTAGACATATGGGCAGGTTTCTATTTTTAGACTGCCAGGCTAAAAATAGAACAGTCGAATATTATTAGCTCATAATAGTATTTGGACTATAAACATTATCTTATCCTCTTGGAGCACTTTGGTTTGAGCTACAGATGTGGCACATGCACCTGTCAGAAGGAAATACGCTTTTCTTGTGGGTCAGTTGAGCTATTACATGCAGGACTTCAGTTAGAACTCATGTGGTTGAGTTTGGTGGAGTTGATTGTGGAGTTGATGGAGTTGTGTTCAGTTTGACTTGGTTGAACTACTTTTATTTTAGTCTAACTAAAGAATACTCTAGTGATGAGTTGTGTGAATTAATTTTTAATTAATTCACTAATTATTAACTCATAAATCAACTGAAGAATACGTTAGTTAACTCAGTGCATGGACAGTTCAGTGGAGACAGGTGTTAGAGGTTGAGATTGCTATCAGTTGTGACTATAGTTGTGCATGAGATCTTGCAAAATTAGTGGGATTGAGTAATGCCAATGAGGACTACGCAGTGCGGGCCAATACCAAGGCAATTGTAGCTTGTGTTCACGTGATTTTTACTTTGGATTGTGCAGTGGAGGCAGGTAAAGCAACGGAGGAGATTTAAACTTGTGACTTGTTTAGATCTGAGCTAGTTTTGTGTGTAACAGGTGGAGATAGTACTGAGTACTTGTGAGGAGTATTGTACTATGTATTGTTACATGTTCTCTATCATTATAATATATAGATAGTTTGGGGTTTTCAGCTGTATGCTTTCCCGGGTTACATATTGTGTTAATGTGTGCATCTGATTGATGTTTCATTGTTTTTAATGCTGCTAAATTGATGATCAACATAGAGGAGGTTATGTATTGTGCATGTATTCCGCAATAGTGCATAATCGGGATAATCTCTGTGAATAAGTGATTAATTATTCAAAATTTCTACATGGTATTAGAGCTGTTGATCATCAGATCTACTATTCAGAAAGTGTTTACAATTTATTTCTTTAGGCAGAGTCTGTAATCAGGCCAGGTAGCCTCTGGATTCATCCTTCCTTTGGAAGGTGAGATATCTGGTAAAAGCCCATACAGTCAATCTCTGTATGAGAAATACTTTGTTCTCACGAATTTTAGATCAGAGGCGGTTGAGTTGTTGAGCTGGTGGAATTCAAATTTGCAGCAGTGTTTTCTTGGTGTCAAAGATGAAATGTCTTTCAACGGATTGCGATTGGAGTATGCTCTTGAGGGCAGCTCGAACTATATTGCATGGAAAGACAGGATGGAGGCAGTTTTAGATGACAATGGGCTGAAGGAGTTCATAGAGGCTGAGGTCCCAAAGCCTATTGATGCTGCTCACGTTGAAGCTTGGCAAAAGAAGACAACAAAGTTTCAAAGGATTCTGTTGGAGGGTGTGAAGGATCACATTGTATCTAGCCTGCATGGAAAGGCTTCTCCATACTTGATGTGGAAAGTGTTGACAGATTTATTCCAAAGCAAGAGCGACCAGAGGAAGTTGGCGCTCAAGGATAAACTCAGAAACATTAAGTGTGAGAATGGAGACAGTATGCCCAAGTATCTCACGAAGTTCACCCAATGCTGGGATGAGCTGGGAAGTGTGGGGGTGACTGTTGATGATGAGGACTTGGTGAGCTTGGCTCTCCTTGGTCTTCCGAAGAGTTGGCATTCCTATCAAGACTTTGTCAATGGTCGGGAGAAATTGCCAGGATGGGAGAGACATTGGTCAGATCTTGTGCAGGAGGAGATCAGACGGAGCACCAGAGATAGTTCTTCATGCATGCATGATGAGGAGAATTGTGCCTTAGCGAGTAAGGTGAAGAAGGGAAAGGTTTTCTTTAGACACATCATCTCTAGAAAGGTGAAGCAGATTGGTTCATGGGTCAAGAACCTGTATGCTTTTGAGGTTCAAGATGCATGCAAAGCCTTGAGCAGTGAGGCAACTGATGGAGACTTGGTGGTTGAGAGGGATCGTATATTACCTCTCAACATGCAGAGCCAAAAGAAGTCTCAGATGATTGCGGAGGAGCCACGATTGGTGCAGCAACTTCAGGAGGTTGTGGAGTAGCCACAATAAGGGAAGCTAAGAGGAGATCGAGTAGAGACATCTACTCATGTAGAGACCTCCAGTAGGGGGAAACTTCGATCCAGGTGGGCAGAGGGATTGCATGCAGCCATACCTCCAAGTAGGAGGTGGGGCGATATAGAGTGATCGTCCCAAGGAGGAGGGGCAGGATCCTTGAGGTAGCCAACCTCTTGGATGAGACCTTGTTACGGGAGCCCCCAATGTGGAGTAGCAGGAACTGACTGATTGGGTAGACACAGATGCAGATGGAGCAGCAGAGAGAGCGACAGTGTAGGGAATCCCAGGACAGCGCATAGCTAGCAGGCTGCAGCAATGCGAGAGGCACAAGTGTTTTGCACAGTGCTAGGTGGCACAGAGAAGTGTGCAATGGTGCGAGATGCATTGAGATGTTGTAGTAGTGCAGATGTCAGAGAGGGAGCACTTGTCAGCAGCAGGTAGAGCTTCAGCATCAGAGTATGTTCCTAGCCCAACAGAGTGGTCAGTTGGGAGTGTTCTTGTTCCAAGTGTTGTTGGAGCAAGTGGACTGGGCAGATGTTTTGCATGCAGAACATTCCAGAGTTGCAAGATAGGGGTTGCAAATAATCCATATCTTGTTGAGAGGGAGTGTTTAAAATGCAACAAGATGATGGAGCTTAGTGAAAAGAAGTCGCCTTCACTAAGTGGGCCCGCAGGCTATTTTTGGCGCAAAGTCTATTTTTAGACTATGTCTATTTTTAGACATATGGATCATGGTCTATGAGTTGTAGGATGCTATTTGTGGAGGATTGGTCATGTTGGTAAAAATAGATAGACTTCTATTTTTAGACATATGGGCAGGTTTCTATTTTTAGACTGCCAGGCTAAAAATAAAACAGTCGAATATTATTAGTTCATAATAATATTTGGACTATAAACATTATCTTATCCTCTTGGAGCACTTCAGTTTGAGCTACATATGTGGCACATGCAGCTGTCAGAAGGAAATACACTTTTCTTGTGGGTCAGTTGAGCTATTGCATGCAGGACTTCAGTTAGAACTCATGTGGTTGAGTTTGGTGGAGTTGATTATGGAGTTGATGGAGTTGTGTTTAGTTTAACTTGGTTGAACTAGTTGTATTTTAGTCTAACTAAAGAATACTCTAGTGATGAGTTGTGTGAATTAATTGTTAATTAATTCACTAATTATTAATTCATAAAGCAACTGAAGAATACATCAGTTAACTCAGTGCATGGACAGTTCAGTGGAGACAGGTGTTAGAGGTTGAGATTTCTATCAGTTGTGACTATAGTTGTGCATGAGATCTTGCACAATTAGTGGGATTGAGTAATGCCAATGAGGACTGCACAGTGTGGGCCAATACCAAGGCAATTGTATCTTGTTCTCACATGATTTTCACTTTGGATTGTGCAGTGGAGGCAGGCAAAGCAGCGGAGAATATTTGAACCTGTGACTTGTTCGGATCTGAGCTAGTTTTGTGTGTAATAGGTGGAGATAGTACTAAGTACTTGTGTGGAGTATTGTACTATGTATTGTTACATGTTCTCTATCATTATAATATACAGATAGTGTGGGGTTTTCAGCTGTATGCTTTCCCCAGGTTACATACTGTGTTAATGTGTGCATGCGAATGATGTTTCATTGTCTTTAATGCTGCTAAATTGATGATCAACATAGAGGAGGTTATGTATTGTGCATGTATTCTGCAATAGTGCATAATCAGGATAATCTCTATGAATAAGTGATTAATTATTCAAAATTTCTACATTTCATACCCTAAAGGATCATGGTCAACTGATTACATCATTTCCCAGAAGTTCCACCTGAAAAACCACTTAGAACTGGTCAAAACTGGACCATACTAACTGCTCCATGTTCAAGGTAAAATGCATACTAGCTGCTACACTAGCCCAATGTGATGCATACTAAAAAGGCCTTCTGTAAGGTGTGATGAGAGAGAATGGATAAATGGCAGAGATATTTTGCGAAGTGGAAACTCATGGAATCTTCTAGAAACTTCTCACATGACACTTGCCTCTCTGAATTCGCCCAAGGATGAGTAAGAGATCAATGAAATCTCCAAGTGGAACCAAGAACTATCAGTGGAATGACACTAATAAAAAACCCAGAGCTGAATCACACCCTTGCAAGACATCTATAAATGGATCCCTAATCTGAGAGATCTAGAGGCTGAAATTTTGTATTTTGTAAGGAAGTGTTGTTGGTTTATCTGTGAGAAGAGACATTGTATTGTTGGGTGATCTTGCTTTTCATGAGGTGAAGAGGGCTTTGATACTGGGAGGATGATGCTGGATTAGACAGCTGGGTTGTAATCCTCTTTTCTACTATTAATAAAGTTCTTTGAGTTTTCCTCCATATAATCATTTATTTGTGAATGCAATTGTATGGTCAATGTATTTCTGATTCTGCGTTGTTATTGATATCATAGATTGAGATGCTTTGATGGTGTTTTGTTACTTTGGCTCTATAGGGATTCTCTGAAGTGGGACAAGTGGGAGAGGAGTGGCAAGCTCTATAAAGGGAGAGAGAAATCAAGCAATGAGCCAAGCGGGAGATCCAGGTTGGTCCCCTTTGCTTCTCTCTTATCTATCATATCTAAAGGAAATTGCAAATTGCTTTGATTGTTTGTTTCTAAGATAGCTACTCGTCTTAGTGGCACTAGTAGATCGAATAGACACTAGTTTTCCTGGAAACACCTAAGTTGAGATCTTCTATTGTGATAGAGTTGTCCTTCGATGGGGTGTTAATGACGCCACAAACCACGCGCAATGTTGTCCATCAGTCAATGTCATATTAGCTTCACGAATAGTACACTTTAATCTTTGGTCTAGATCCCATGGGGTTTCACTAAGCAGCATTGCTATTTCTTTGAACCCAATGATCGATTGGTTCTCAGAATTTGGTCGGCCAAACTCCTTATTAAGCGCATCCTATATAGCTGCTAGTCCTTCATTCAAATGGTCGGTTGAGTGTTTTATGTACCATGTCAGCGCGCGGTCTTGGAGTGCACTGACCAGTGTAGCCTTTTTGATGTTTTCATCCGTTATACCTTGCGTGTCCCATACGGAGTTTATCACAAACTAGAACTAGCTTGGATCTTCATTCCCTATACCTTGAAAGGTCGATAACTTGACTGCGGCCACCATCCCTGTTCTAGGAGGTGGTGGAAGAGGTGGTGAGGGTTGAGGTGGTGTGGGCGGACGCGACGTGGGTGATGGGGATGACGGCATAGATGGAGGTGATATTAGTGGAAGGCATTCTATAATCAACCGGACTGCACTTCTGGACAAGAACCTAGTGAGATCTTCCTTGCCTTCCCTCGAGATAGAAATCAGAGCACTGTTCCCTACTCCTCCCGTTCCTCGGTAACCTCTTCCACTCCTGTTACCCAAAACATTAATGTATGCGCATAATCGTTTTTCGCACAACAACATCTTAATCCAAGTGTTTAATGACTTGATGTACCGACCCTGTGGTCCTTGGAGAAATTGTCTTTTTGCTTCACTGTAGCTTATAGTGGTATCTATTTTGAATTCAGTGATAAATCCACCAATGATTCTATCTACCTAGTGATCGACTACGCGTGCGAGTTTGTCTTCAGTGGCTTCCAGTCTACGCACCAATTTTGGGTCCACACTATCAGTTGGTCTAATCTTCACCTTCCCACGCTATCAGCTAACTTTGCGATCCACTCATACAATTCTATTAGGAATGTTACGAAGAAGATCTCATGTATGTCCGTGAGGATATAGCGATCCAACCACTGTTCCTCTGATATCCGCGAGTTCCTGTTTTCTTGAACCGCGAACTCATGGAGCCTCAGATCCCACCAATCTTTGAGCTCTTTCTTTGTAGGATTCTAGTGTTCCCACATTAGACACCCCTTAGGTAGATCCCGGTCTCGACAACGGAACCATTTATTGGCTTATTTGGGCTTGACCTAGGTTCGGAAGAATTATTTAGCCAAACAAATCCTATAGCTACCGACCCTTTCGAAAACAGCCCACGAATCACGGACTGAGGTCTAACTCGAGGTAGCAGGGGAGGGTGATGGAACTAGGTTTCCACACCCTGGGGATGTCTTGGATGTGGGTTGGGGTTCGTGCGCTATTCTGCAGCCTCGCGTTGCGCCAGATCTGCGCAGATCAGAATGTCCTAATCGCACTTATTACAGATTGAGTCACTTATTACTGGTTTGATCTAGTCAAAGTGGTCTTTAAGCAAACATTTATTACTTTTGGTTACTTCACACATCAAGAGTAACCTAGTTCACATGTATTTAATCATAGCAAATGCTGAAATCACAATAGTTCATTTATCATAAAACAATGAAGACGCAATTAGCATAGAATTCAGAAGAAACTTATCTTTATTATCAATTTTCACCAATACATCCAGATCCACCCTGCGCACTCAGCTACAAGGGTCCGCGCACACAGCTGTGGACTTACCAAGCCTTTGCGCACATAGCTGCAGAGCCTCTACCTTCTACCCTACTCCCTTGACTCGGACTTACAACTGCTCGTAAACTATTCACCCATTACATCATAGGACCAAAACTCCAAAAATTTATCTTCTTTTCCCTCATAGAGCCTCGCTCTATTTATACTTTCCCTTGGCCCGCTATCCCACCACGGGCCAGCTCTATTACTATTTCTTTACATTATTTTTGGGTAGACTACCATTTGACTCAACCTACTATAGCTCGCGCTCTGCACTTTCCGCAGAGTCTTTTATCCTAACATTAACCAAAATTCTGGGCTTCGCACCCCATACTCATTCGGCTAGGCTTTCACTACCCAACACGCCTCTTACAACAACGCAAAACATGTAGATGATGAGATCCGAACCCCGCGACTATGAACCCACAGTCAATATGATATTGCGAAGCGGCGCAGCTACAGGAAAGGTCGATGGGAAGGCTAATATGGAAGCTAGGGAAAGCTTCACGGACGTCTCTACTCGAGGTAGTAGGGATCCACCTGAGCCAACTCAGGATCCCTCGATGATGACTACCTTCTTAGAGACCTGCCTAAAACTTCTTCGTGACAACCGGGCAGTAAGAGGGTTACAGGAAGTGATTAATAGATGTGCAGGGTGGGGTGAACCTCGCGTAGTTTGGAAAATAGGAATACATGCATCACGGACGGGTCAGGAAATGTGGCTAATAGCATGAATTGGCGACTACGAGATGGATCAGGTCATTTTGGACTTGGGTTCTGATGCAAATGTATTGCCTAAATAGACTTGGGAGCACATGGGTAAGCCTACACTACAATGGTCTCCTATCCAATTGCGGCTGGCCAACCAATAGAAGATCTTGCCCATGGGAAGGCTGCAAGGGGTTACAGTAGACATTGATGGCGTGAGTACCCAGACGGATTTTGAAGTTATTGAAATCATGGACAAACATAGTCTGTATCCTGCATTGCTAGGGATAGACTGGGCCATTGACATGAATGGGGTTATTAACCTCAAATAGAGGAAGATGATATTTGAGAAGAAGTCGCTCCAGGTTGTTGTTCCACTGGACCCAATAGACAGACCGCGCTACACAGAACCAGTGCGTAGTGAAGAGAGGGGTGATGTATTAGATAGTATCTACAAACTTGCTGCAATAGAGGAGCGAAGATTCTCGCGGGGTTATGCCAGTGATTCAGAGGAGGAGGATGAACGATGGCACAATAGGGTGAAGGAGGCAACCACATTACACTGTAATATGATGACGAAATCGTTGTATTGCATTAAAGTTCAGAACCGCGAATTGTCGACATATGATGGGCTAACAGTAGTAGAGGACTTCCTAGATAAGTTCGAAAGTACGGTACTAGAATGGACATTGCGTGTGACACCAGCACGATGGTGGGATACCCATGTAGGAACCTTCGAAGATTGGCGAAGCTGCAGACGCATGATGCAGATAAGATTTGGGAAGTCCGAGCTGCGAATAACGGTGAAATACAACGAACAAGATGATCTGCGCATGCACCTAACCAATTAGACCCAAGCTTATGGTGTGGAGCCTCAACCAGAATGGGTGCACTTATTTTATCATACCCTGGATGTCATTCCAAGAAACTGGTATACAAAAACAGAGCTCCGGCATGGCACTGGCGAATGGGATATCCTGCGTGAAGGGTTTTTGTCGACTTTTCTCTTTGAATACCAATGGATGGATACTGTGGATGACACATTACAGCTAGTAAAGGCCGCCATATTCAAAACACTGCCGAAACCAGAAGAAGTCGGGCCATCAGACTGGTCACGATAGTTGAACCAGGCCTTAGCATGTTATAATGTACAAGCAGAAGATGATGAGGATGACTCGTGTAACATCAATATACCAGAATCTGAAGGGAATCGTGAGGTGCACGACCCTAAGATAGAATATCTAGACATCACGGTGCCATTGAAAATAAGGCAAGTAAATATCAAAATAGAGGAAGAGCCGAAGTATGCCACGTTTGGGGACTACTGGGATGACGCCACAGTGGAAAAGATTGTCGAACTACTCCGCAAATACTGCGACTTATTTCCTACAAAAATGATGGAGTTAAAAGGGATTCTAGGAGACCTAGGGATGATGAAGATAACTTTGAAGCCAGATGCGAAGCTAGTGAAGCAGCGACCCTATCGATTGAATCCAAAGTACAAAGAAAAAGTTCGCGAGGAATTGGATAAGATGTTGGCAACAGGAATTATTGAACCAGTTGAGGAGTCTGATTGGGTAAGCCCTATGGTCATACAGGAGAAGAAACAAAAGGGGGAGATCTGCATCTGTGTGGATCTGTGAAAGCTCAATGATGCTTGTGTTAACGATCCGTTCCCAACACCCTTTATAGATGAGGTACTAGAAAATGTGGGCGGGCAGGAAGCATACTCCTTCATAGATGGGTTCTTTGGATACCATCAAATCAAGATCGTGCCCAAAGATCAGAGCAAGACAACGTTCACTACCGAATGGGGTTGTTTTCAGTATACAGTAATGCCCTTTGGATTGAAGAATGCGCCCGCGATATTTTCTTGTATTGTGGTAGCTACATTCAAGGAGTTTATCCACAAGTTCTTAGAAGTCTACCTAGATGACTGCACCGTCTTTGGCCTAGTCAAGAAGCATGTCACGAGTTTATGATTAATGCTGGATACCTGCCGATGACACCAAATTGCGCTCAACTTAAAGAAGTGTACTTTTCTCATCCCTTTCAGAAACTTGTTGGGCCATGTGGTTTGTAAGCAAGGACTGATGGTGGATCTAGAAAAAATCACTGTCATATTGAATTTGCAAGCACCGCGCAGTGTAAAGCAGCTACGTGCTACATTAGGACACATGGGCTACTATCAGAAATTCATCAAAAGCTATGCCCAGATTATGGCTCTGATGGAGCAATTGCTGAAAAAGGATGCTACTTATTGCTGGAATGAGGAATGCAATAGAAGCCTAGAGACACTTAAGGAGAAAATGGCTTCCACTCCTATATTGGTCTTTCCGAAATGGGATGTCGAGTTTCATGTGCATGTGGATGCATCTTGTATCACACTAGGAGTGGTACTCACTCAACCAGGAGCAGAGGGGCTGGACCATCTGATTGCATTCGCAAGTCGTAGGTTGTCCAAGGCAGAGAAGAATTACTCCACTACTGAGCAAGAGGGATTAGCGATGGTATACACACTCCAGAAGTTCCGTCACTATCTGCTTGGAGGACATTTTAAGATGTACACGAATCACTTTGCGCTCAAGTACCTAGTGAATAAGCCTGTGTTGGGGGGGCGCATTGTTTATGGTTGCTGTTATTTCAAGAATATGATTTTGAGGTTATTGTAAAGTCAGGACATCTGAATGCAGGTTCGGATCACCTGTCCCAAATTGAGACTGGTGAAGAACCAACAAATCTAGAAGAACGACTTCCGAACACTCAATTATATGCTATGCGTATTGCAGATGGCGACTTTGAAGATATAATCCACTTTTTAACTATGGGTACTGCGCCACAGGGGTATTCTGTCTAGCAAAAGAAGGAATTGGTGATACACGTAGCAGATTTTACCGTAATTGCAAGCCACCTCTACAAGATGGGTAACGATGAAATATTGCGTAGATACGTACCCGAATTCAAGCGTGGACAGATCCTAGCCGAAGCACATCGAGGGGTTGCTGGCGGACATTATGCGGGCCGTGCCACAGCCCAGAAGATTCTTCGCGCCAGATTATGGTGGCCCACTCTACATCAAGATTCGAAGGCATATTGTCAGGCCTACGATGTATGTCAATGAACGGGCAAGCCATCGCGAAGGGAGGAAATACCACTTTAAGCACAAATGACACTACAACCATTTGAAAAATGGGCGATTGACTTCGTCGAGCCTATCGAACCGGGAGGAAAGACAAGCGCGCGCTATATCATCACTGCGACTGAATATTTGACTTGATGGGCTGAGGCACAGCTAGTTAAAGATTGCATAGTGGTGACAGTGGCAAAATTCTTGTTCAAAAATGTACTGACTAGGTTCGGCTACCCCAAAATTCTCATGAGCGATAGGGGAACACATTTTTTGAATGAAACGATTAGTGCACTCACTGAGGAATTCCAAATCTATCACCAATAGAGTACGCCCTACCATCCGCAAGCGAATGGGACCATTGAGGCCTTCAATAAAATTCTGGAAACTGCGTTGACGAAAGTTTGCAATGCACGATGAAATGATTGGGATTTGCACATTCCTGCTGTGCTATGGGCATACAGAACCACATGCAAGAAGCTGATAGGCCAAACACCATTTCAGTTAGTTTATGGCTAAGAGGTCGTTATGCCTATGGAATATATTGTGCCTAGTCTACAGATTGCAGAAATCACAGGTATGGCGGACCATGGGGCATTGGAAGAGAGGCTCGCACAGCTAGAAGAATTGGAGGAGGAACAGTTTTTGGCTGGATTCCATCAGCAAGTACAGAAACAGTGTGAGAAAGCATGGCATGATCGCCATATCAAGGTGTGCACTTTCAAGGAGAATGATCTAGTCTTGCTATATGACAGTACGAAAAATTCCCAGGAAAACTCCGCATGCACTGGTTGGGACCCTATGTCATCAAAGAAGTTACCGATGGAGGCACGGTTCAGCTAGCTAAACTCAATGGAGACCCATTTCCAGGAAGAGTGAATGGCAGTCGCCTTAAGATCTACACGGGCGGGCCGACCACCTGACTAGCCGTAAAGAAGATAGTCTCACTCCTCCAACTAGTTGAAAGAGAGTGCAGGACAATAAATAAGCCTAGGGGACAAATGTGCGAGTACCATGGTGTGCAAGCATTCGACCAAACACGAGGGTCACGGTGGTGCGAGGAGGCTCACGCGGATGCACCGATCGCAATAATGACTGTTGATATCACTATTCATGACAAGATGTCAGCAACATGGCAAAACAGAGCAGGCGGTAGGACATTAAGAGATATAGTATGAATTGGATATGGAACAAACAACCACCGATTCCATATGGGATGGTTACACAAGCGGGAACAAGCGAAAATCACTGCATTTGAATTTCACGTGGCTTATAAATTACCAAGGGGAGTCCACTCGGTGCCCTACAATTCGAAAACACTGATGGAGCTGTTCATTATCCATGTGCAAGACATGTGCCCAAAGGTAGTAATCTGGTTGATTGAGAGGCAAGACTCTCTAAGGAGTATGTAGATGACAGCTGCGAGCATCTAGTAGGTTGCTGCATCACCAGTAGGAGAGGTACCAGAAAAGAGGGCACATGAAGCAGAATTGGTCCGGAGGCTGTCGCCTCGCCCAGGGGCAGGTCGGCGCACTACAACAGAACAACAAAAGGATGAACAGATGGCGACCATGGGTAGATATGCAGTTAGTAAGTCACCCCTGATGGCCCTTGAAGATTGGGATCTTGTGGATAGCAGCCAGGGTCTTGCAAAATTGCAACACAAGCTACAACGGATGGTGTGAAGGGCAGGTACAAAGGTCAAAAGAAGTTGTGGTGGTACCAGGAGGCGGCTCCCCTACTCGCGCTAGAATCCTTGGAGGGGGTGTTCTGTGTTAACCGAGCATAGAAGAATGAGCATTATTGGGTGCGAGATGTGGTAGAAACACTGAAGCAGGAGATGGATGAAGCGTTGCAGGAGACAAGGAAGGAGTACCAGGACGATGACCGTCACTCACAGGGAGGCAAACCACGAAGCCAAGGCAGAGTGTCTAGTTGCGTCGATGAGTGACTCAGGACGAGTCACAATGATTGTGTTGGGGGACTGTTGGGTAGCGGAAGCCTCGCGCAACAGTTACAGGGCGTGAAGCTAGACATTTTGGGTAAAGTTAGGATAAAGACTCTGCTGAACATGCAGAGCATGAATTGTAATAGATTGATTCAAACAGTGGTCTGCTCAAAAATAATAAAAGTAATGTAAATAGAGTCGGCCCGCGTAGGGATCACGGGCCAGGGAAGGGTATAAATAGAGCATGGCTCTATGAGGGAAGGGAAGTTCTTTTTGGCATGAAATGTAATGGGTACTTGAAGTAGAAAGATCGAAAGCATATGTAAGTTCGAGTCAGGGTTTAGGTAGGAGGTAGAGGCTCTGCAACTGTGTGTGCAGAGGGCTAGAAAGTCCACAACTATGTGCGTAGACCCCTGCAGCTAAGTGCATAGGGTAGATCTGGATGTATTGGTGAAAGAATAATAATAAAGAAAAGTTTGCTTCTGTAATTCTGTATTATCGCGCATCTATCTTTATGGTTTATCTGTCTATATCTGGCTAATGCAAATGTGATGAATGTGTGTGAATCTAGGTTCATTTTGTGCACAAATAAATTATGTTGGTTAAATGCTTGCTTAAAGACCCTGCTGAATAGTTTTGAATCATAATTGCTTCCTTCAAGTAGAATAGCGCGTGAATAAGAAAATTATAATCACCCTGGATCAGCGTGAAGGTCAAGCAGCACGGAGTTATAGAACGGTGCGCGAACCCTCTAGTACACATCTAGACATCCCTAGGGTGCAGAAACTTGGTTCCAACACCCTCCCCTACTACCTCGGGTGAGACCTAAGTTCGCGCTCCACGAGCTATTGCCAAAAGGGCCAGTAGCTGCGGGATTTGTTTGGATAAATAACTCTTTCAAACCTGGGTCAGGCACAAATAAGCCAACAACAAGTGCACGGTACATGATCGCCATGATGAAGCATTTGACTAGATGTGTGGAGGTGCAGCCCTTGAAGGACTGTATTGAGGCAACAACAACAAAGTTCATCTTTGAGTACATACTGACTAGGTTTGGTTTCCCGAAGATTATGATGAGTGATTGCTATATGCATTTCCTTAATGAGATGACCAATGCGTTGATAGAGGAATTCCAAGTTTATCACCAAAAGAGTACACCGTATCACCCACAGGCTAATGGAATGGTTGAATAATTTAATAAGATATTGGAGAACATGCTGACGAAGGTTTGCAATGCACAAAAAAATGACTGGTATGTGCATGTACCCACAGTTCTATGGTCTTACAGGACGACTTGCAAAAACCTGACTGGACAAACGCCTTTCAGACTGGTTTATGGCATAGAAGTTGTGATGTCGATGGAGTACATTGTACCTAGTTTGTGCATAATGACATTCACAAGAATGGTGGAAGAGAGGCTCGCACAACTGAAAGAGCTGAAAGAGGATAGGTTTTTGGCTGGATTCCATCAGCAAGATCAAAAGGAGCGCAAAAAGCATGGCACGATTGGCACATCAAATTGCACACCTTCAAGGTAAACGATTTAGTGTTATTATATGACAAAAAGTTTAATAAATTTCTAGGAAAGTTTCAGATGCATTGGCTGGGGCCCTATGTCATTAAGGAGATTACCGATGGTGGAGCAATTCAGCTGGTGAAGTTGAATGGAGAGCCATTTCCAAGAAAGGTAAATGGCAGCCGATTGAAGCCATATACCGTGGATCCGGCCAGATGACTATATGGTGGAAGCATAGTCTTAGCACTCCAGGCAGCTGAAAGGAGGTGCAGGACTATAAACTACATTGCTCGGGTTGTAGAGCTGCGCCGCTGGGGAACTGCGTGGAAAGGAGGAATGTCATAGTATCAGCAGAAGCGTGAAGGGAGCTATGCTATTGGAGGAGAGACCACGCAGGGTAGCCAGAAAGTGACCATTATGGTCACTGTTCATGAGTTGACAGTGAGAAAACAGCTAAGTGGAGCGAGCGGGTGGCATCTAAGTTGGAATTTAAGAGCGAGATCTTTGAAAATATGTCACCAATCTAGCATTTATGTGTGGATTTTGGGGGGGATGGTTGGATTCGAATTCGAATTTTCCTATAAATTACAGATGGCTTCCCAATGAAAAACACTTTGCATTCTAAGAATTGAGGTTTTGAGCTATCAGGTGTGCGCGAACCTTGAGAATTTCGAGGCTTTAGTGGCTAGTTCAGTATTTGACAAGTTGCCTAAAGAAATCCAGGAGCTTCTTACTAGCCCCATGTAGGTGCCCATGGAAACCGCAAGTGTTGGAGGATCAATAGCATATGAGGGAGCTGCCCCAGAGGTTGTGAATGTGGAAATGCCCGCAAAAGTGTCGAAGTTGCCAAGGTTGCCTAGGTCGAGGCTTATGCCGACCAAAGAGGGTCCTAAGACAAAGAAAGACAAGCCAAAAGTGACACAACCAGTGCACGAGTCACTGAGAAAGCACCAGAAGAAAGAGAAGCCTACTGCGCAAGAGAAAGGAAAGGTAGTAGACCTAGAATCCGATGAGGGTGTGGATGATGCTAGTATGGGCATAGAGGATATCGATATTGAGGGGGTAGTACCTATTTTCAAGTTACCAGAATACATTCCTCCACATCGAGGCAAGGTGAAGGTCCCAAAGGACCTCGATGAGGGAAAATTCTTACTTGACACACCGTTTCTGCCAGACAAGATCACATTCGAAGGTTTGCACTTGGCGCGCATGCCACATATGAAGTTAGAGGATTAGGACTTGGCGAATACTAAGCGGTTCCCCCACTTGGCGACTAATATGTTTATGACTCACATCTTCTATAAAGACTCTGGTGTGATCACACTGGAGGCGAGTTAGTGGATTAAAGGGGTGGACAAGGTAGAACTATTGAACATGCTATGTGTGCCGCATTACAACTGTGCACCTATAACTTTGATAGTGATCAAACAATTGTTATGCTTGGTACACGATGGGTGCCTATGGTTAGGAGAATCGATATCGATCACAGATATGCTGATGCATAGGATCACATTACTATTAGACAAAGGGCTGAATCTAACCAAGGCATTTGGCGGAAAGACAGAAGAGCACGACCTCACCGAGAGAATGAAGGACAAGTTTAAGCTTGCCAAGAAGCCATGCAACTATGTAATTTCCATCATAACCAACCCCACGGTTAAGGTAACCACCTAGATCCTGGCTTGGAAAATAATGAGGAAGTGTTGCGCAGATGATGTGCCAACACCAGTCGTGTCATTAGCGTCCCAGTGCATGAAGGGCGTACAATTCAATTGGGTGTGCTACCTCTATAGTGAGGTCCTCGCGAACTGTAGAAAAGCACAATACTAGAGTAATACCTTCCATTATGCATGGATTCTGCTATCAATCGTACTAGTCGCATGGGAATTATCGAAGGACAGTCAGTTTCCTTCGATCGCATCAGATCTATCGGAAGCAGTGAAGTTCGCTTCGCTCTAGGCCGCAAAGGACCCCAAAAGGGTCAAGGACAGTAAGATATTTTGGGTGCTGATGGAATCAAGCATCCACGCCGTGATAAACCGCAAGTCACGGCTATCACCAATTGTCTTTGACCAGTTGGTAGAATATGTGGAGTTCAAGGCAGACTTCCACTGTGTCTCCATGTGGGCATGAAAGGACCCTGAGCATAAGTGGTATGATCTCCCATACCTCATGATAGACGATGCAATCATAGCAGTCCTCATTCTCTAGCTAACTGAGTTGCGCACAGCCTCATATTTATCCACAAGATCTAGCAAGTCCAAAGGAAAGCAGAAGAAGGAAGAGGCCCGATTGAAGATGCAGTAGTTGGCTGATAGGAGGCAAAAGGAGGATGAGGAAAAACCCAGAGTAGAGCTCACTGCTAAGGAGTAGGTGGAAGAGAAGGAAGATGAGGAAGAGCATGACTCTCATAGGAGTCAGAATTCTCCTTTGCCATAGACGGAGGATGAAGAGAAGCAATCAGGACAGGGTGGCGCAAACCCAGAGACAACTCCATTCCGTGTTAAGCGCACCAGGAAGTAGGAAAAAGAAGGGCTGTGGAAGAAATCCAAGGCTAGTAAATCATCTCTCGACCTGATCACTTTGATGGAAGGTGATCTGAATGACATCAGGGACACAGTAAGGGACGCAACCGCAAAACTACTACAGCAACTTGAGTAGCTATAGAAACAAGCCTTGGTCACCATTTAGATGGGTTTGCGCGATCTATAGATCCAAGCTACTCAAATTGGTGTAGGGTGGGGCAGTGCGACGTTGACTATTTTGGTGTCGAGAACCTCAGAAATAGCGGAGATGGTTCTCTCTATGGATCCCTGGGCCGTCGCGCTGCCGAATGGAGCATTGACTGCAGAAGTGGAAGCTGATAGGGCCACCGTCAATGCTCTAAAAAGGGTTAGGTTGAACTTGGATGTGCTTCCAAGTGAAGCCCTTCACACCCTACAAGATGGTGTGATCACGGAACTTCGGGCCCGAGAGCAGCGCGTGCTAAATGTGATCAGCGAACAGAAGGTTAACAATGACCAGATGTTTGTAGAGAAGACTTTCACAATTGATCTCCTTAAGAATATTATGGAGAAGAATGAGTGCACCATAGCCATGGTAGCTAAAGCATGTAAAACCATTTCGGAGCTGCATATCCTAGAAGATGTGCTAGTCAACACCCAAATTCGGAAGCTTGCTACAGGTGTGCATGATGCAAGGGCAGAGTTGGCTAAGGTTCAGTTTGATTTGAACCTTAAAATTATAGAGCTTGAGTTGAAGGCCTAGCCTTCGACTCCACCAAAGGTCAAAGAGTAGCGCGAGGCTGCTATCAAAGATGCAGTTGCAACAATCGATGTCGCAATGAGGGATTGCACTGTGCTCTTTAAACAATTGCTCGAAGTAGTTACCAATCTGCAGGAAGATCCCAACCTGCATAGATTAGAAACCGAGGCGAGAGAATTGTAGTAGATGTACGATGAGGTCAGAGCGACGAGATGCACCATCGCCATTACACAGAGGTTGGAAAAGCTGCAAGAATCAAAGACACTGAAGGAATAGGTGGATGCAACATAGCACAGGGTGGCCATACTGAAGGCCAGATTGGGGCCTTGGCTAGATGAAGCCTATGTGCTCATGACCACCATTGAAGGAAAGTTGGTGAACCTGCAAGAAACACAGTAGCAAATCATGGTAGATAGTGCAGGACCAACAATGGAGTAGTTGGTGGAACATGTTAAGCAAGCGATGACGCAGTGTGCAGCTGAAGTTGCAGTGGTACAAGTGGAGCTAGGAGGTCTTTGCGACAAGATCTCCACGCCAGCAGAGTGACTCGAGGGTGAGTCACCATATTTGTGTTGGGGGCCTGTTGGGAACGGGTCCCCTAGGGTCATTTTGGGGGTTAAAAGCCCAATTTTTGTATAAGAAATGTAAAGTCTCCGCATTTTGTGGTAGTGGAGTGGAAAGATGTAAAGAGTCAAGAAGGGCTTTTTCCCTTCTTATATGTAACTTGTGTAAGCTTTAAGAGATCCACCCATGGTCCACGGACCATGGGATTGTATAAAAAGGGATTGTATAGAAGAGTCTAAGGCAGTTCAATTCAGTTGAGTCTTGATATGTCTTGAGTCATTGATGGGTTTGTGAGAGATAAGAGAAAAGAGTCTTAGCATAGGAAAGAGGCTCTATAGCTGTGTGCGCAGAGGCCTAGGATAGAAGTCTAAAACTAAGCACACAGACCCCTGCAGCTATGTGCACAGGGCGGTTAGAGTCCATAAAAGAAGATCTGAAGCATAAATAAAGAGAATTATTCTGGAATTATTTGTGTATGATCTGTTTTACTTCTACATATGATTATGTTATGATGAATACTGGTTTATGTTTTGATGTTGTATTGATGCACAAATCCATATGTTTTTCTTTGTTATATGAACGCAAGTAAGAATATTTGTTTACGTGAAGATCATCTTAACACATGTGAAGTTATTCAATACTTAAGCTAATATGGGTAAAAACAGAAGTAAAGAGTAATTATATAGGCACATAAGTTCCTTATCTGCCTATCTAGGGTAGGTGAAAGACGATTGTATACATTTGTGAAGGTCTAGAGGACGAATAAGAGAAGTATATCGATAAGCCATAAAAGGCTTATCGACCTACATGAAGGAAGGTTTAAGGTATAAAACGACATCACTACCATCTCTGGGTGCAGAAACTTGGTTCCTCCATCCCCCCATACTACTTCAGGTGAGACTTCAGTCTGTGCTCCACGGATTGATGCCGAAAGGGCAAGTAGTGTAGGGATTTTCTTGGTTAATTAACACTGAACCTGCGTCAGGGCCCATCAATCCAACACCACACCTTTTGCCATGGTTTTTATTTTATTTGTGTAGGCTACATCCCGCAATGCTTTCTCGTGCACATCTTCGTCAATAGTTGCATCCTTGAATACATCAAC
This sequence comes from Pinus tabuliformis, assembly GCA_031772625.1. Lineage (NCBI taxonomy): Eukaryota > Viridiplantae > Streptophyta > Pinopsida > Pinales > Pinaceae > Pinus > Pinus tabuliformis. Next base: position 680,301,241 of record CM062817.1, read on the forward strand.
GTTTGCCATAAAGGACAATATATGTTGGTCATTATTAAAAATGTGTAAGTTAGTTATATTTTCAGGGATAGATGGTTTATAAAGAATCTCTATAGAAAAATTGTCCCTAAGTGGTGATAACCTAGAAACAACATTTGCTAATGCATCTGTAACTGCATTACGAATTCTAGGAACAAAAATAATATTGAAAGCTTGGAAATGAGAAATCAAATGACATACCTCTTGTTGATAACCTTTTAGATGAGGTGATACATAGTGTATGGTATCACGTACCTTTCGTATGAAAATTTCTGAGTCACCTACAGCTTTGAGGACTGCAACATTGATGTCAATTACTCTTTTCAAACCTAAGATGAGTGCTTCGTATTCTACGGTGTTATTGGTGCACTCAAATTCCAAGTGGCTGGAGATCATATGTTTTCTCTGTCATGGGTCTATTAAAACAAAACCAGCTCCAGAGCCCTCCTGCATCTTAGAACCATCAAAATATAGTGTCCAAACATCATATGTACAAGGACTATGTATTGCACTAGTACTATTATTAGTACTACTACTAATTGTACACATATCATTTTCACTAGTTGGACTAGCATGGAGTTCCAACCATGTATTAGGTGGGACTGGGGATGGCTAAGAAAGATAACACCCTAGATTTGTTTCAAGAAAGAAATTTCCAAAAATAAGATCCGCGAAAGCAATTGGCTCCTTTTGGCCTTCGAAGGGAGTAACCATGTGCTTCATGTATGACTCTGAGTTCACTCAAATCTGATTGTTCTTTCCCTTGTACGAGAGCCAGAAATGTGGCCAGTCCATAGCAAAATACCCTTGTAACTTGCTGGACTAGTATCTGTTAAAAAATACATCGTATACTTGCGGAATGTCGAAAATTATTATATTCATTCATTAGTGAACTCATTGGTCATAAGATAAGTGAATGAACACATTTCTGTCTTCACAAATCGTATGGACAAGATTCATGTCCAACCGAATGATATATGCATATGTTTTATCCCAGTTTGCAATGTTTTCCTTTACTAAAGATAAAGGCATTACGTTTGCAGTTGCACAAGAATCAACTAAGCAATTATGCACATTATAATTAAAAATTTTGAACGTCAATAGAAATGGAGGGCAGAGTGTGTTTGCATTTAACGTTAAAGAATTGAGTAAAAATTCAAGGGAGTGAGAGGATGTACCAAATACCTTCCGTGAAGAAGCACCATTACCTAAGGTGGACTGTTCGAGTGCACAGATAAGTAGTTCCTATTGGCTCATGATCTTTGTCAGTTCAAAGAGTGAAATATTCACGTGAGCTTTCTTCATCTCATCAACTATTTTATAATCCAGTGCAGGAGACATTTCCAAAGTGTCTGATAAGTTGTTTTATCTTCTACTTTCAAAATGATGGGCTTACTTTTTTGTTCGCAAAAGCGCTTTTCGTTGTATCTACATTTCTAGACTTTCTCTAAGTGTTATGGGATGAGTTGACGGGTGATGTGATCTTCCTCAGCAAATGCTCTTTCAATTTCTGCTTCATCAACTCTTGATTGGAGGTCGACCCTTGACTTCTCAAGTTGTATCGAGTGTTTTTTTGTTGATAGGGGGCCTCACTTGGTGGTTTTTCTTCAACACTTTTCTTCTCAGCTGCGAAAACACAACTGAGTGTGTTTATTGTGTGTCTGTCATTCACAGTTTCTTTGGCTGCAACATTCTCTTCCTTCTCTTCCATTGACTCAGTCTTCTCATCTGAAAGCATTGTATCAATAATGTGCGCAACAAGATCATTTATGTTGTGGTTCCATTGTGAGCATGTCTTTTCTGAATGATACTCTTGATGAAACAAACAATACTAATCCATGCCCATACTCTCAACATTCAACACAACATTCGCGCTTTGCGTAGACTTGGATGACTGGTTGTTGTTGCTACCAAAGTTAGTATCCCTTTTCAAAATGTTGAATATAGGAGGATTTCTGGTCACAGTGGTCTCACTTGACCTTTGTTTTAATGTTTTTAGCTCAATTGACAGAGACTTGATGGTGTGGGTCAAGCTCTCTATATTGGTTGCTTCCTTCTCCTTGGCGTTTCTTATGAAGACCTTAGACCTTTTACCCGTGTCTTTGGATTCCTTTATTGGCTCGTCATCTTCAATGACTCCAATCGCACGCAAGTCCTTTTCAACTGCAAATGCCTCTTCAAAATTTTCAACCAAATTTGGCTTCACAATTCTTTTCATGAACTGTGCAATGCTTGTTGGTAAGGAAGATGTGAAATAATTGATGGTGATGGAGTCATGAGGTTTTGTGTCTGCCAGAAATATATTCAAGATATGGTTAAACCTTTGATTCAAATCTTTCACTTTCTCTTTCTACTCCATCTTAAGACTTCCCAACTCTCTTAAAAGCATGGTGGGGGTTTTATCATCAACAAATTTCTCAAGGAACAATTTCTTAAAATCCCTCTAATTCTGGATTGAGTTTGGAGGAAGGTTATGATACCATACAACTTCTCTACCATCTAAGGTGCACAGAAAAAGTATACATGAAACATCATCGTAACGTACCTCAAGCATTTTTAGATGTAGGTAAAAGTTTTCCATGTGGTCCTCCGCCTTTACTGCTTTGTCAAGGTCATACTTTGTTAACAACTTATCTGGGTGCCTCAACATTTTGCGTAACACACCCAATATTGCAATTGTGCCTTGAGTCATCCAATCCATATCTTGGTCCACCATGTCTTCATCACTATTCTCCTCCTCTTTGTTATAATCTAATGGGTCTTCTTCTTCTTCTTCTTCTTATTCTTCTTCATTGCCTAACTCATGGAAATTATCATCCGAGAGTACCACATTATCACTGTCAGCACTGCTGAAAGATGGAGGCTTCTTTATTTTTTCTACATTCTCTTCAAATTCTACTAAGTCTTCAAGGGTGGCGAGAAAAAAATATTCATTTGTTGAAACCACTATCCCAGTGGGGGTTCTTGGGTTCTTCCTTCGGAAATATGGATTATTATGTACTCTGAGTATTAATCCAATAACTCTTGCAAACTTACAGGTGACAAGGTGAATGGTCCAAATCCAGTCGTCAATGATATCACAATTTATACAATCCTGGGTTGAGAAGGATTACCAACTTTAGGAATATGCGTAGGGGAGGTGTTGGGAATATTACTGCCTTGACCAGAGGAAGTAGAATTTGGGTGGGTGAGGTTATCAACCATAAAAATTTGGCTTCCCTTCTTCTAGTGCTAGAAATGTTAACTATGGTGGACCCACCAAAATTCAAGGGGTCTCCTCGATATGTGGTCCCAATTAAACCTCATATAATTTGAGATAGGATCCCCATACAAAATATGGCCGGATTTCTAGTTTCTTAAAGATTTTCCTTGTCTCTAACTGTTAGCAAGAGAGAGGAATGGAAATGTTCCCTCGAAAACAAAGTGAGTGTTCGGTAGTAAGTGTGTCAAGGTTCTTCTACTATGGAGGGAGAAAATAAAGTGAACCTCTAAGAGAGAGGTAATATTACCACCCTAGTAGAGGCACATGTGACCAAGAAGGTTTCGTCTAACATCCACTAGAATAGTCCAAAAAGATGTGACAGTCAATACAACCAATCAAAAAGAGAAATTTGTCTAATATCCAATAGAATATCCCACAAGGACGTGACAACAATAGTAACCATTACATCACATTCTCAAGATGATAAGTACTAAAATAACTGAAATAGTTCAACTAATTTAGCACATATGAAAGCAAACATGAATTAAAAACATCCACAAAATAGTCATACAAATATTCATAGTCCATGCATCAAGAACATGTTGACCATGATGCTTCTTATATTAAGTAAAAGTTCCAAGAAACATGTATAGAATGAACACCACTAGCTCCAATAGTGGAGCATTGGATCCGCTCCTTGCTCCCCAAAAGAACTAGCTTGTCTCTCTAATGCCTTGCAAGATGAGCCAAGGTGAAAAGTACCCTACTCATACAATGAGGGTGTATATATAACCAATGAGGTGATGCTTCACCTTCCTTGTGAGTCTTTGACTACCCTCATGGCTGTTTGACTTCCTATGACTTTTCAACTTTAAATGACTTCATATTCTGAATGTTTCCTTTGGACTTCCACTTTAAAATATATCTTGAATAGATAATTACATATCCAAAATAATGATATGGCATATGACAACTCATGACATGAGGTGGCATGACATTGTTGACATGGAAATGTCAAGCCACTTCTATTGTTGCTTGCTACATGTATTTATGTGAATGCCCTTCTATCCAACTCCTTATGGCTTAGAGGTATGAAGTCTTCAATGATATCAATTCTTGAACTGTGGTCGCAAACTGGTGTCCCCTTTTGTCTTCTCTTGATTGATCAACTTGTATATTCAACTATAAAGATGTCCTTTAGCATGCTTCCCTTCTTCAATTCCTTCATCATCATCCTGTCATGGTATGGTAAGGTACCTACATCTATAATTTACTCAGAACGAGACGACATCAGTCTGATAAACCCCTAGTCTAAGATGGTACATGGTGATCCAATGATTGAGCCAAAACCGGATAGTAAGTTGGGAGGGAGGCTCAGTGACTGTGTAATTATGAAACTCGGGAAGTTAGGGGTGAAGCTTGAGCCTTGAGACTATGCAATGCACAATTGAGGTTGGACTGAGAAAGGAATCCGTGTAGTCTGGGAGATCAGTGTAACAGGATAAGGGGATGGTAACTAGTTCATCCAATTGTGTAGTTTAATAAGGCAAAGGAGGCTAGGTAACTTTGCAATCACGCAACTCAGTAACTTAAGGGCTTGGCTTGAGCTCAGAGACTGCACAATGCACAGTTAAGGACATGTAGGAGGGATGGATTGCACAATTTTGGGGGTCATGGTCCAGGCTTGAGCACTGGAACTATGAAGTATGTAGTCCTAGGAGGAAGGAACTGTGCATTTCATAGTGTTAAGGAACAAGGCTACATCTTTATGGTTGGAACTACATAATGCGCAGTTGGAGAAGGACATATGAGGCTAAGTTGTTGGGAAATTTCAGAAAATTGGCTGAGTGTGGGATCAGTGAACTGATGTGATCAATGACATGACTTGACTATGACCACACACTTATAACACTTGATGAGACAACAACATAGATCATCTATGACACATGAACCACACATTTCCCTCAACGCGACAACTTTGTGATGAATTACGACAAGTGTGACACCAAATACACACTTTGCAACGACCATGATGACACTTGTACGACGGTGCTTAAAACTTTGGGAATGAGTGAAAAAGATGTTTACATGGTTAGATCCACTCATTCACACAACGATAACCCCTTGAAACCGCCAAAACAAGATTATACACATTATGCGATAGCTAACATGCAAAAAGATGACATTTTTCCTTTCTTACAAGACGGACCAGTACACTTAAGAAAACACATGGAATTGAATTCAATGTTTGCAAAGACAATCATTAGAGAACTTTTGAGGTCTAAAATGGGCCTCCTAAGAAGAATGTAAAACCAAAATAAACTTTATAAGAACCAATAGGATTCAAGATGATGATGTCAACCATGGCGGATGATTCACCATTTTTGGGGTAAAAAGGCAAAAAGATTAAAACATAATAAAATAATAAAACTACTTTTTCAACTCATCTCCCTAAGTTTTTACTCAAATTTTCAGTGGGAGTACTCGTTGGATGCAAAATTTAATTCCTTATCCAAGGAGTACCCATGTTGCATACTTTCAATGGACCCCACTACACGAAAAATGAGAAATACCTAAAAAAATGTGATTGCAATCACATTTTTCATGTATTTCTCATTCTTTTGTGTAGAAGGGTCCATCAAAAGTATGCAACATCGTTAATAAATGGATAAGGAATCAAATTATGCATCCAACGAGTATTCCCACTCAAAATTTGAGTAAACCCATTGGGAGATAAGTTGAAAATATGAGTTGAAAAAGTAGTTTTCATTTTTCCCTCTAAAATTCGATGATGTAATCTAATCTTATTTTATTATTTCCACTATTATTTTATAATTTCCTTAGGAGGACCATTTTAGACCTCAAAAATCCCCTAATTATACATGACCAAGGTATGCTCCAAAATTTGGTGCATGCCAAAATTTTGGAGGGTGTTGTAGCAGCAACAACAGATTCCTTGTCAAGAGCGTGTTAATTTGAAACTATGCGACTTATTATGGTTTTATAATAAAAATGAAACTCTCAAGTTCTAAAACTGCTAGTCCAATATCATAATTATCACTTCCAGGAAGTTGTTGGAGTCAACTATGGATAGTTCCCCTCATTTCCCACCACATGTAGCTTGTAAACAATTTTGTAGACTCCTAGAAGGATGGACAACTTTTACTCAATCCGAGTTAGTCGAAATTGCACCTCCTCCATAACCCTTAGGAGCCAATTGAGTTTCACATTCAATGTCTCATGCTTGCCACCTTTGGCTCTAAAATCCTCTCTCATTTTAACTTACTTTTGAGAATGTACCGCTCTAAATCTGTTTTGTTCTTCGAAGAAAGATGTAGACGAAAAACAATGGTGAACCTGTATGATGTGAGGTTATATCACTCCCTTATCCTTTCACATAATCAACATCAATTATTTCACACTGTATTTTCTAAAAAACTTGTGTATTATGACCGATACGAAAAATAAATTTCCACGTGTAAATTAATCAAGGTCAATAACTAAATTCCACCACTCATACGTTAACTCCATTATCCAAACGAAAGGCACCTAGTCTCATTCTTACCATTCCACTAGGGAAAGGTATCCCCAGTTAAAGCCAAATATTGTCACTCAACTTTCCCCTAGGAACTATGTGTAATCATTCCATGCTGCCATGACATTTACTATAGACTAAAACTTAAATTTTCGTGACCTCTAATACTTTGAAATTGAAATAAATTTAATATTTGTGTGTCTTTCACACTAATTGTTACAATATATTGAGTGTTCCCTTTGACATGATTTGACGGTCCTCCTATTCCAATCAATGGTTGTTATGTTCCATCAGGCCTAGAGATGCACCCCAATTAATTGTCACTTTTACACTAGACACAATATCACAACTTGATCGTCTTCAATCTGATGGATCTTATAACTCATTGGATCAGGAAATTTGCACCCTTTAATTACCTTTCCCACACCTAATGAGATGGAACCATCCACTTATATATTGACAAACAATGGCTGCAACATATCAGTTCAAAACATCCATGCAAGTTATGTAAGGAATTGGACCTGTTGGATGGGACTACACATGCATCCCATAGTGAAATTTAATGTAATTAGAGGAAATTTAGTTAACCATCATACAACATATTAATGCCACATTCATAGTAAACCCCTCCTTCCTTCTACCAACTTTAATTCATATTCTTTTTGTTAGAACCCCATTTCCCCTTACATGTAGTTTAACTTCGATTCAAAGCTTGCATCCTCCATAACATTGTGAACCAAGATTATAGTTTGACCTAGTTATTTCATAAATGCCAAGTAAGTACCCAAGTCATCATCTTATTATATTTCTTCACTTCGAAGGTGATTTACAAGAAAAATTATAGAAGTGTCAAAGGAATTAGCAAAAGAAATTTATATCAATGAGCTAGCTGCAATTAGGGATACTCAGGTGCAGAATACTAATATTTTAACCCTGAAAAGGTCTCTGATGTATCATTCGAGAAAATTTACACAAATTAATATTTAGTTAATTTATATGTTTTGTATTCTACCCTATCTACAACTCATTTTGACCCCAATTCTATTTTTCTTCTAGCTAGATTTTTTGACTCTCGCATTGGGAATATCACTTTTGCTATGACTAATCGAATTTTATTAGAAATTTTTTAAGTTGCATTCACCAAAATGTTGAATTTTCACACTACCGGTATAGAAATTATGGATAAGAAGTTCAACAAGGATTTCATAACCTAGGCTGAAGATGAGAAGTTATATTTTTTTGAAATTTATTCAAGGCCTTGACTGAGAACTATAAAATAGATTTACCCTTACCCACCAACTTATTAAAACCCTTTTTTCAGACGATGGCGTCCCTTTTAGCTATGATTTTTAGTCTTGTGGATGACTCTGCAATGGAGGAAACCATGTTCATGACTATCAGGCTCATAATGTCAAATCCATAGGAAAAAACCATTAATTTCTTGAGGTATTTAGCTAGGAGCACAATTTTAGACTTTAGTACTGCATGTTCTTTTGAGTTTTGTAGGAGTTGAACCTACTTTGTGCATTTGGTACTATTTAACAGCTCATCCTATTTTCTGTCTACATGATTGATAGAAGGGGTCAAAGACAAATATGGAAAGGAAAATGAGGATTACTGTTGGATCAATATTTTATATCCTGGGCGAACCACTGGAAGCTATGTTCAATTCATCGATTGTTTCTCTTTCTACCTACGGGTAAAAGTGCTAGAATAAACCATGAATAGGATATCAAAGGAGGAACGGATAATTTTATTACCAACTGAAGAATATTGTCTTGGTAATTGGTTCCCTTTTCCAGACTGTTCTGGTCATTAAAATCTACAATTTTGAAAAGGAGTCTTATCACCTCCCTACATTTATTTCTCCCCTGATATTTTCTTATGATGTGCTAAGGTAGAGGCTTACAATCAATGATTTCCATTTTGTTTCTAACAATAAGAAATAACTTTTTATTTTTCCATTTATAGTTTTCTCTCTGATTGCTAGGCATAAAACAACCATTGATATGATTGAAAAAGAAATGTCATATTTTGTTCTAGTACATGATACTTGTTGGAAATGTGATCCTCATGGCATCATTTCTAACTTTAAGAAATAGGTTGGTCTATCTGCTTATGTTCATGAGACTATATTGCAAATTTAAAAGATAGCTAATGTTTTCCCTCTACCTCAGAATAACAAATATTAGGTAATTATGAAGGTGACCAAACAAAAAGTCAACAAGAAATATACAAATAAGGGGAGACAAATAAAATCATTATTACAGGAACAGTTCAATCTAAAGATGTATAGAATTCTCAACCCTTGACTGTATGACCCATAAATGATCTGAAAATAAAGTAAAATGCATTATAGCCAGAAGAAATGGAATGAACAGTCAAGGAAAAAGAAGACGAAGACATTGAGGTTGAAGCTTTTGAGAGAGAAACTCAGTAACTATCCAAGGAAATTTAACAGACCCTCAAAGAATCACAACCCAAATACTATGGATAACAAACATTATTAGTCAATCATAGTTTTATTAAAGAAAGGGATATGGAGAATGTAGGCAAATAACTACACTCTTACCACAAGAGGCATAGATGGTAGAAAATATCGTGCTTTTGGAAATGAGTTCCACCATAGGCCCGAGATTTATTTCTTCAACCAATTTTGAAACAAATATGTTCAATCTTAATGTGATACAACTGTTGAGATTGCAACAAGATGATGGAGCTTAGTGAAAACAGTCGCCTTCACTAAGTGGCCCCGCAGGCAAATTATGGCGCAAGTTCTATTTTTTATCACAGTGTGGATGATCACAGTGTGAGTGATCACAGTGTGAGTGATCACAATGTGGGTGACCAAAGTGTGGGTGACCACAGTGTGGGTGATCAAAGTCTATTTTTAGACTGGCTATCAAAAATAGAAAAGTCAAATATTATTGTCTCATAATAATATTTGGACTATAAACTTGATCTTATTCTCTTGGAGCACTTCAGTTTGAGCTACAGATGTGGCCCATGCAGCTGTCAGAAGTAAGTACGCTTTTCTTATGAGTCAGTTGAGTTGTTGCATGCATGAATTCAGTTAGAACTCAATCAGTTGAGTTTGGTGGAGTTGATTGTGGAGTTGATGGAGTTGTGTTCAGTTTGACTTGGTTAAACTAGTTGTAGTTAGTCTAACTGCAAATAGACTAATGATGAGTTGTTAAACTAATTATTAACTCATAATACAACTATAGAATACATCAGTTAACTCAGTTGCATGTCAGTGCATGTTCATTTCAGCAGGGACAGGTGTTAGAGAATCAGATTTCTATCAGTTGTGACTATAGTTGTGCATCAGATCTTGCACAATCAAGGGATTGAGTATGCCAATGAGTTTGCTCATGTATTTGCCCAGTTTGTAGCTTCTGATCACGTCTTACACATTGTGAGTGATTCTTTGGAGGTGAAATACGAGTTTGGTAGACCATTCTCATTCATTCTTGAGTAGGTATTGAGCAGTGGAGGCAGGCAAGCAGTGGAATAGATTTGGAGATCAGATCTGAGTTGTATTGTGTGTAACAGGTGGAGCTGGTACTGGATTACTTGTGATAAGCATTGTACTTTGTAATTTTACATGGTCTCAATCATTAATATACAGATAGTGTGGGGTTTTTAGCGAGATGCTTTCCCCGGGTTACATACTGTGTTAATGTGTGAATGCTATTGATGTTTTATTGTTATTGATGTTGCTATATTGATGATCAACGTAGAGGAGCTTATGTATTGTGTATGTATTCCGCAATAGTACATGATCAGGATAATCTCCATTGAATATGTGTTAAATTATTCAAAATTTCTACATGGTATCAGAGCTGTTGATCATCAGATCTACTATTCAGGAAGTGTTTACATTCTATTTCTTCAGGCAGAGTCTGTAATCGGGCCAGGTAGCCTCTGGATTCATCCTTCCTTTGGAAGGTGAGATATCCGGTGAATTCCCATATAGTCAATCTCTGTACGAGAAATATTGTGTTCTCACGAATCTTAGATCCGAGGCGGTTGAGTTGGTTGCTGGTGGAATTCGAATTTGCAGCAGTGTTTTCTTGGTGACAACGCAACAATGTCTTTCAACGGATTGCGATTGGAGTATGCTCTTGAGGGCAGCTCAAACTATATTGCATGGAAGGACAGGATGGAGGCAGTATTGGATGATAACGGGCTAAAGGAGTTCATAGATACGGATATCCCAAAGCCTACTGATGCTGCTGAGGCGGAAGTTTGGCAAAAGAAGACCGCAAAATGTCGAAGGATTCTGTTGGAGGGCGTGAAGGATCACATTGTGTCCAGCCTCCATGGAAAGGCTACTCCATATTTGATGTGGAAATCATTAACAGAATTATTCCAAAGCAAGAGTGACCAGAGGAAGCTGGCACTCAAAGATAAACTCAGAAACATCAAATGCGAGAAGGGTGACAGGATTCCCAAGTATCTCACGAAGTTCACTCAGTGTCGAGATGAGCTGGGAAGTGTGGGGGTTACTGTCGATGATGAGGACTTGGTGAGCTTGGCTCTCCTTGGTCTTCCGAAGAGTTGGCATTCCTATCAGGACTCTGTCAATGGTCGGGAGAAATTGCCAGGATGGGAAAGACTATGGTCAGATCTTGTGCAGGAGGAGATCAGGTGGAGTACCAGGGACGGATCTTCGTCAAAGGGAGCTGATGAAGAGAATTGTGCTTTGGCTGCCAAAGCAAAGAAAGGGAAGAGAAAGAAAGCTTCTCATTCTGGTGTGAAAGGCAAGAAGCAGGATATGTCCAAGGTGAAGTGTTTTCACTGTCACCAGCACGGACACTATGCCACTAATTGTCCGCAGAAGAAGAAGAACAAGCAGGCTGCTGGATCTTCAGCAGGAGAGGCTCTAGCCTCACAGTTTGAGCTTGATTTTTCATTGATCGCATGCTTGGTTTCAAGTGTGATGGGATCAGTGTGGTTCTTGGACAGTGGTGTGTCTTTTCACATGACGGGAGATAGAGATTTGTTCTCTAATCTAGAGGACAAAGATCTTGGAGTGCACATCGAGATGGGCGATGATGGTAGATACAGTGCGACCGGTATCGGTACCATTTCCTTTGAGAGGGAGTCTGGTAAACCCTTCGTATTGAAGGAAGTCATGCATGTTCCAGGATTGATGAAGAATCTCATCTCAGTGGCGATGTTAGAAGACAAGGGGTATGATGTTTTCAGCGAGGGAAAAGCTTTCCTGCGCAGCAAGACAACTGGTGAGACCCGGAAGATAGGGGTTCGAGTGAGGAAACTTTATCAGTTGCATGTAGATGGATGCGCAGCAATGGCGGGCAAGGCAGAAGGATTGGTGAGCCGGGATGATGGCGAGTTGTGGCACAGGAGATTGGGTCACCTTCACCATGGAGCCTTGAAGATAATGCAGCAGATCACTACAGGGCTTCCTAAAGGCACACTTGCGCAGTCAGATCAGTGCAAGGGGTGTACTTTGGGGAGGTTTGTGAAAGCCACCTTTCACGAGAAGGATAGTCGCGCCACGACGATCCTTGAGAGAATTCACACAGACGTGTGTGGACCTTTCTCAGTTGCTTCGACAGCAAAACACAGGTATTATGTGATTTTTGTTGATGATTTCTCTCGTAAGTGCTGGATCTTCTTCATGCAGAAGAAGAGCGAGACATATTCAAAGTTCTGTGAATTCAAAGCACTGGTCGAGAAGGAGTCGGGGAAGAAGGTGAAGGCTCTTAGGAGCGATAATGGTGGTGAATACATCTCGGACGAGTTCAAGGATTTCTGCAAGGCAGAAGGGATTCGTAGAGAGCTCATAGCTCCCCATAACCCACAGCAGAATGGGGTAGCTGAGCGGAAGAACAGAATGATTGTGGGTGCTGCATGGGTAATGTTGCATGATCAGGGCCTACCCCTTCACTTGTGGGTGAAAGCATGCAATACAGCAGTTTATGTGCAGAACCGTTGTCCTCATAGGATACTTGGCATGAGTACACCTGAGGAGACTTATTCTGGTAAGAAGCCTGATCTTTCTCATTTGAGGATTTTTGGTGCTAACGTTTACATGCATGTGACGAAGGATGCCAGGAAGAAGTTGGAGCTGACCGCAGAGGTTGGGATATTTGTGGGGTACACTGATACGCCCCACAACTATCGTGTGTATTTGCTAGACAGTGGTAAAACTGTTGTGCGACGGGATATAAAATTTCAGGAGGAGAAAGCCATGAAGTGTTCGCTTGAGAGGGAGCTACACTTGCATGCAGATGAGGAGCTATTAGTTCCTAAGGATGAGCTTCAGGACGTGGATCAGCCACAAGACGAGGTTCATGGAGTGGAAGAGACCACTCATGCAACGCCAACCATTAGAGGACGAAAGCGCTTGACAGAAGCTGAGCGACTGGCTCTGATGAGCAAGTGTGTTGTGACTGAGCCATCCTCTTTCGAGGAAGCTGTGGAGGATCCCGCATGGGTAGATGCCATGGTGGAAGAGTATGATTCTATTGTCAGAAACAGTGCATGGGAGATTGCTCCTAGACCGGAAGGGAAATCAGTGGTGGGTTCAAGATGGATCTACAAGGTCAAGCAGGCAGCTAACGGGAGTGTGGAGAAGTACAAGGCAAGATTTGTTGCTCGAGGCTTTTCACAGATAGAGGGGATCGATTATGAGGAGACCTTTGCACCTGTCGTAAGGTATTCTTCCATACAGACGATTCTTACTCTCTCAGCGTAGATGGGATGGCACATTCATCAGATGGATGTGAAGACTGCGTTCCTCAATGGAGTCATTGAGGAGGAGGTGTACATTGAGTAGCCCGAAGGCTTTGAGGTCTTCAGCAGCGAGTCGCATGTGTGCAGGCTCAAGAGAGCGCTGTATGGGTTGAAGCAAGCACCATGTGCTTGGTACACACGGATAGACAGCTATTTCACAGGACTTGGATTCTCCAAGAGCGAGGCGGATCCTAACCTATACCAGATTGTGGTGGAGGGTAAGTTGCTTATCATTGTACTGTATGTTGATGATTTGATTCTAACGGGTGATGAGCTGTTGATACTGTCATGCAAGAAGGATCCTGTTACAGGGTTTGAGATGAAGGACTTGGGCCTCCTTCACTATTTCCTAGGATTGGAAATATGGCAGCGCAGTGGTGGACTGTTTGTTTCTCAGGGAAAGTATGCTCGGGAGATACTGGAGAAGTTCAACATGCATGGCTGCTAGCCTGTTGATACTCCTCTTCCTGGAGGTTGGAGGAAGGAGGATGCCACTTCAGGAGAAGAAGTGGATGCCACTGTTTATCGACAGTTGGTGGGGTCGCTGATGTATTTGGTCAATACACGACCTGATATATGCTATGCAGTTAACCAGCTTTCACAAGCTATGGTTAAGCCTACCAAGCTCTTCTGGAAGGCGGGCAAGCATGTATTACGCTACTTGAGAGGCACATCGGGATATGGTTTGTGGTACAGACAGGAGGATGAGGTGAAGCTATGTGGCTTCACGGACGTAGATTGGGCAAGGAGCCCAACGGATAGAAAGAGAACATCAGGAGGGGTCTTCAGTATTGGATCGATAGTAGTTTCTTGGTACAGCAGGAAGCAGAGATCCATGGCACTCAGTTCAGCGGAGACCGAGTATATGGCAGCAAGTTTGGTTGCATGCGAGGCTATATGGATGAGGAAGATCCTGGTTGGTTTGTTTGGTTCTCATTTGGATCCTACTGTGATTTACTGTGATAACCAGAGTTGCATTAAACTCTCGGCTAATCCTGTATTTCATGACAGATCTAAGCATATTGACATCAAGTACCATCATATCAAAGATTGTGTGTAGCAGAGGATCATGTTGCTTTCATACATTCCAACGGAGGATCAAGATGCTGATATTCTGACAAAGGCTCTCACCAGGAGCAAATTCGAGTACCACCGAGGTAGGATAGGGGTTGCTGATAATCCATATCTTGTTGAGAGGGAGTGTTGAGATTGCAACAAGATGATGGAGCTTAGTGAAAAGAGTCGCCTTCACTAAGTGGGCCCGCAGGCAAATTATGGCGCAAGTTCTATTTTTGATCACAGTGTGGATGATCACAGTGTGAGTGATCACAATGTGGGTGACCAAAGTGTGGGTGACCACAGTGTGGGTGATCAAAGTCTATTTTTAGACTGGCTGTCAAAAATAGAAAAGTCAAATATTATTGTCTCATAATAATATTTGGACTATAAACTTGATCTTATTCTCTTGGAGCACTTCAGTTTGAGCTACAGATGTGGCCCATGCAGCTGTCAGAAGGAAGTACGCTTTTCTTATGAGTCAGTTGAGTTGTTGCATGCATGACTTTAGTTAGAACTCAATCAGTTGAGTTTGGTGGAGTTGATTGTGGAGTTGATGGAGTTGTGTTCAATTTGACTTGGTTAAACTAGTTGTAGTTAGTCTAACTGCAAATAGACTAATGATGAGTTGTTAAACTAATTATTAACTCATAATACAACTATAGAATACATCAGTTAACTCAGTTGCATGTCAGTGCATGTTCAGTTCAGCAGGGACAGGTGTTAGAGAATCAGATTGCTATCAGTTGTGACTATAGTTGTGCATCAGACCTTGCACAATCAAGGGATTAAGTATGCCAATGAGTTTGCTCATGTATTTGCCCAGTTTGTAGCTTCTACTCACGTCTTACACATTGTGAGTGATTCTTTGGAGGTGAAATACGAGTTTGGTAGACCATTCTCATTCATTCTTGAGCAGGTATTGAGCAGTGGAGGCAGGCAAGCAGTGGAATAGATTTGGAGATTAGATCTGAGCTGTATTGTGTGTAACAGGTGGAGCTGGTACTGGATTTCTTGTGATAAGCATTGTACTTTGTAATGTTACATGGTCTCAATCATTAATATACAGATAATGTGGGGTTTTTAGCGAGATGCTTTCCCCGGGTTACATGCTGTGTTAATGTGTGAATGCTCTTGATGTTTTATTGTTATTGATGCTGCTATATTGATGATCAACGTAGAGGATCTTATGTATTGTGTATGTATTCCACAATAGTACATGATCAGGATAATCTCCATTGAATATGTGTTAAATTATTCAAAATTTCTACAACAACTAGAGAAAGATGACAATAAAACATTATTGGGTTATAGAGCATCTTCCTTGGCTATTAATCTAAAAAAATTAGCTTAATCTAATATGATAAATTGGTATATTCAAAGTGGTGAAGTTGTGGCCAAGATATTATTAGATTCAACTGCTAGTAATAGAAAGTTGCAATCCATTCTTGAGAGTTTCACAGAAAATCTCTATAATGCACGAGTTGCACTGAGAACAAAATTCCAAAAAGGAGAATAAAGACAAAATAATAAATAAATCGGGACAACCAAATGATGGTAGTTCCATTGGGAATTTATTGGAAGAAAAAGAAAAATAAATAAAGAGCCTACAGATAATTACCAAGATCGCTAATTATGATGTAACTGGTCTAATAGGACCGTTTGAAAGAAAAGAGGAAATCAAGAACAAATTGTAGGTAATGCAAAAAGTCTTTGAATTGAAAGAGTGTCAACCCCAAAAACCAGAAGAAAAGATGGAGAAACTCAGAAAGAAGTTTGAAGAAAGAGAAAAGAAACATCTTAATACAATTGAAGAGTACAAATATGATATAGATAAGGCTCTATAAAAGACTACAATAGATGCAGATAGTTTAAAAATCTCCGAGCTTAAAAACTCATAGCTAGAGAAAAATATTAAAGAATTGGAGTCCGAGAAAGAAAAGATTGGAAAATAGTGGGCACGACAAGTTGAAATAAATTTCATACAATTGAGGAGATACAAAATGCTCTGAAGGAAAAACAGGGTGATATTAAGTCCCTTCAAGAAATCATAAAAATTACTTCAATAGGAAAACAAGTCTTAATCGAAGCCAAAGAAAAAAATGAGAACAAATTGACCAAAAAAATCTCACGAGTTAGAACTTCTGTTAAGATCCTATTACAATGTGAGAAAGTGGTAATGAAAAATGACAACATTGATGCCAAAAAGTTTACTCCTCAGTGTTGAAAAATGCATCAAGAAATTCTCAATTTGATTTTTCCTTGATTAAATTGAGAAAATTCAAATTTCCGCATCAATAGACAACTTGGATGATATTAACTTGTGTGACATGGCTTGTGTCACCCAGTTTACTTAGTAAATTCAAGTTGGAGGAGTTAGAGTTTAGTTTTGCATGTGTGATTGTTAATTTGTAACAATCAAGGTCAGTTATCTCAGGTTGTTTTTAGTTAAACTAGTTCTAACTTTTGGAGGAACTAGTGGAAGGTCAGTTAAGTAGTGGGACTTCGGTCAAACTCAGTGATCATCCAGTTAACTAATCAAGCAACCCAAAATATCTAGTGAAGGCAGAGAATTTGAGTTACCCAATTGAGGTGGAGATTCCATGGCAATGTAACATCAGTTGTAAACTAGTCTTGAGTGTATAGGTGTTGCATGTAGTTAGAGGATCAACCTAAAGGAATTGCGCAATCAATTTGAGGAATTTACTAAATAATAGGGGCCTAATTTCTCAAGGAACAATGCAAGGAAATAGGAGCTCAAGCAGAGGCAAAATTTGGCTAAGTCTGGGTCAAAGCCTTTTAATGAGCAAAGAGATAGGTTATGCACTTGCAAGTTGTGCTCAATTGAGAAAAGCAATTGTAATACATCTCTATTCTTCTAATTTAATGCAAGTAGGCATTGGGGTTTTTAACAGTTTTCTTTCCTCAGGAAAATTACTTGTTGCATGTCTAAATTTTTTGTTCTAGATTGTGAATTAATTTCTACAAAGGAATATATAGGTTTGTTTTGTGATCTTGGTTAAAATTTCATGAGCACCTACAAATTACATCGTAATTTCTACACATTGCTATAGGAAAGGTTGAAGGATGTTGATTAACTCATTGACTTCTTCAATTCACTTGAGGATAAGATAATTAAGGACATGAACTTACTTACTAAGGATGAATGTATTTTTTCCCTCTCCATGGTAAATGAAAAGCAAAAATGTCTCTTGGAGATGAAGGGTGAGTTTCAAAGAGCTACAAAGATTATTGACAAATTTAGAACTGAATGGAGATATTTGGAAATCTTTGGCGTCCCTTCCTTTTGGGGAAACACAAATTGGCTAATTTCAGAGGAAGATTTCCAAGATAAGTTGAAGGCTACTCAACAGGATCTAGGGTGTTTCTCAACTATCAATGAAGGGGATATCTCCACACAATTGGTGATGAATTCACTTTGTAGAGAATTTAATATTTCCACAGTAATGGATAAGTTATTAAAAAACCTTCCCCCAAAAAATTATTAACTCAATTATAACTTAATTCTAGCTGTTTCCAAATTCAAAAAAGTGTCGTGGCTACCACCGGAAGAGTGGGATCATATTGCCAAAATTAAAAAGCACTTGAATTTATGGATTGCATTAGAGAAAGCTACTGTTTCTACATAGAGAGTCCCTCTAATGCAGTCCCTGGTGCAAGATTACAAGTAATGGATGTTAAAAAGTGCAACAAGAAATGCTAAAAACAGAAAATGATAAAAGTAGCATTGCTATAAATATCCCGACTATAAATAGTAGTTTAGCCATTGTGGATCTTAGCAACAATGGGTGAAAAGTGAAAGTGCTAAAAATAGCTTTTCTAAAAATAGCATTTCGGGATCCCTTCTTATTTTAGTCAGTCCCTGGACTAAACATAGGAAGTAAAATTCGAATTTGATGTTAACAGCTGTTTGTAAATTGATTAATTAATTCATATTGAGTTAATTAGTTAAGGAATTATGAACATGAAGTCTATGTGAGGACATGCTACAGTTTCTCCTTTGATTGAGGGAAATATCCATCAGTTAAAGAGATAAGAGTGAGTTGTAATATTGAGTTGTAATTAGTTGGATCAGTTAACTGAGTCAAGTCCAGTTAGATTAATTTAATAGTTTGTTAAATTAATGAGAGTTCAGTTAGTTAATGCTTGCATGCATGTAACTACTGTATTTCAGATAACTGAAGATTCATGCATGGATAAGTCATGCATGTCAGTTTAGTCAGAGACCTAGTTGAGATCAGATGGAGGGACAATGTACTATCAGTTGCAAGAATATTCCATTGTGAATATTTCTTGCATGCAGAAGGAATATTATTCCTTAAGGATTGCGCAGTTGGATCAAAGGTTATAGTGAGTGTGATGAGGCCAATTTGCACATGTGACATCATTGGACCCCAATAAAAACTGTGCAAGGAAATAGGAGGCTTGGAGGGCTTGAGGAAGATATATTCTATGTCTATTGAGTCTGTGAGTAGTATTGTTTGATTACAGAAAGAGTAGGATAGCTTGAGAGCTGATTCTTTTTGTAACTTGAACAAGATTTCCACTTGTATGATAATACAGAGTTGGGGTTTTAGGCTGGTGCTTTCCCTAGTGTTATATCTTCTGTGTTATGGTTGATTACTTCTCATTCTCAGTTATATATGTTCTTGATTGATGATGCTCATATCTGTTTAAGCTTCCGCAAAGTTTATGGTAGAAGTATATCTAGTATTATGCTTTAGGACATTGCATATATCACATGATCTACAGTGAAAATTCTACAATGGGAAAAGTTATATTTCTGCATGACCATATTTCCTAGACCAAAGCTGAGAGGATCTCATATCGTATCACCAAATGCCATGTCAAAGAAGTCAAGTAAGGCAACTAAATAGTTCGCCAAAGAAAAAAAAATCCCAAAAGAGATAATTGTGTTAGTTTATTTAATTAGATAGTTACTTTTCATTTAAAGATAATTATTTTAAAACAATTATGTTGATTTCCTATAAATTACCTCATTTCCCATTTTGAGGGGGTTGATTTTCGGGAAATAAAAACTTATATTTTTAAGAAGGAAGGTCCAATTGCACCTATTGCACAACATGATCTCATGTTGTGTAAATTTTTATGAATATAGTCCATTCAAATGATATGTTTTCTTTCAATTCTCATATATTGTTATGTTGTTATTACTGAAGAAGAGATAGTTGCTTATAAATATTGACTTGGGAAATTTTTTAGTGGCTAACAAATTATTTGAAACTGAAATCTTGAATTGTGTTACATTACTTGGGATATTTTGATTAGAAGGAATTTTCTTTAATGAACTAAGTTCCTAACACTTCGTTTGTTAACGAGAGTCCAATATTACTTCAATAGCATTATTTTATTTATCTTTTTAATTTATTTGTTTACATCATAATATATGTTTTGGTGTTGTCTGCCTGGGGTAGATCAAGTGGCGATGGTCGTGGAATGAAGTCTCACTGAACCAGAGATCTTGGGTTTGAATATTGTACTACCCTCCCCCCATTGTGGGGTGAATAATGGACATGTAAAAATAAAAAAAGGAGAGAGTCCTGGCAAGTGATGCAAGAGCATCTAGCTCAACAATTTCATTGTATTTTAGTAGACATAGGGGGTCTTGTGTTTTCAAGGAAGTTGCTTTCCTTAGTATTAAATTAATGTAATTATTAAGGTTTTTAAGTAAGTTTATGAGAGATATTAAGAATAGGAATTAATTATATATTGTGAGGAATACTGTAAATGTTCCCAAATGTTGGAGAACATGAGAGATTTAGGCTAGTTAAGATTCCATAAGGATTGAAAGATTCAGAAATCAATTGTAAATCTTAGATTAGGAATTGGTTTCATGGTTTGTGGAACTAGAGAGGATCCTTAGGGATTAGTTGAGTCAAAAGTGGACTTAGTTCAAAAGATTAAGGATCTGAACCAAAATGGGTTACAGAACCTTTTGTATAAATGTAAGCCTAAAAGGCATAGAGAGAGTTAGTTAGTGAGAGAGTGAGAATCAAAGTTCAGAGATTAGATAGGGTTTGATTGTAAGCCTATGGGCAGGAAAGGAAAAAGGCCACTGATTAGAAAATCAGGCCACAGAGAGAGATTCATTATGTAAATAATTGTTTATAAAGACAGAGAATTTGATTCCTGAGTTGTGTGGTGTGTATTGATTAATGGAATTATAAATTGTGTGTGAATTAGAGTAATTCTGCATAGTATATGTATTCAAGTGGAATTAAAGTAGAACGCAGAGGTGGAGAATGAAGGATAGTGGTCTGATCGTTTGAGTCTGATTGAAGGATCAAAGTTGAAGTTCAAATGTGATAGCGCCTAAACATATCTAGAAGTAAGTTTAGGAGGAAGTTGCGCTGAAGAACAACTAAAGACCAGAAACCCTGGAAAAAACCTAAACCGCAAAAGAACAGAGAGAGGATAGTGCACAGAGGAGGAGTACAACAATCAGAAGTGATTGAATAATCTCAGAAAAGATAGATACATAAAGAATCGTATGGATGAGTTAGATGAATAGACCATAACACTGAGGAATTGCATAAAGACAAAGAAAGGAAAGGAGGAAGAAATGAAGTAATCGTGCACAAGAATCATTGGATCAGTCAGATCAATGGACAAGATTGATAGAATAGGATCGATGGAGATCTTATTGTGCAAAATAAAGTCAAGAAGTGAAGGGATCAGATTTAGCCACGTGACAGCAAAATAATGGAGCAGTCTACAAAAGCGGTAAGTAGTATCTCGCGTGGTATCAAGATAGTAAATGATATTTTACAAATTCACGCGATTAAACTGAGGGGTTGACACGTAGCACATCAGTGGGGAAGCAAAAATGATTTTCTTGGGTGCTCTCAACCTGTTATGTATCGTGCTAGTAATCTCATGAGATTACACGATCATCGTTGGATTAAGGTAAATGAAATATACAGTGGAGATCAGTCGGGCTAGTTGGCGCATGATATGTTGCGATAGTCGTTGGATCAGATAGGATAGATCGACGATGGTAATTTGGAGCACCCAAAAGTCAAGTGTTGAAATAAATACGTTAGTTGTGCCACATGTGTTTGACGGTGATTGGTCAGGTTTTTTATGGATCGGATGGTAAGAAAATTCATGAGTATAATCTTATTAACGTGTGATTAAATAGCTTCCGCTTAAGCATTTAATTAAGAGCATTAAACCTTGGTGTAAGAAGGTTTTACTAAGCAGGAATATTAAAATCTCTGGGACATAGTGTGCCATGCAATTTTATTTGCATAATGTGGGTAGATACGATTTAGGCTGCGTCACCAAGCTTAACAAAAAATATATATATGCTTTGGTGTTAAATTGTCAACTTGAGCGTAGTTTGACCTTTGGAGTATTATGAATTCAACAAATATTTGATATCATACAATTGAAACATTTCTTGAATTCATTAAATCGATCTTCGATGTTAGATTGTAGGGGAGAAACACTTGATGTTGCATACTTCCTCTTGTCATCTTAGACGATTTATTTCACACTATAATTTAAATTTTAGTTAAGCATTTTCTCTTTATTCTTTTCAGTGTTTTATTGATGGTAGATGAATTTTAATTTTGCATCTAATATGTTAATGTGTCATTTGTCAGACTTTCCTTTTATTTTATTGCATGAATTGAGATTTTATTAGGAAAATCATTTTCTTACACCTGGAATATAAAATTATACACTTCTTTTACATGTCATTATCGGAATGTTCAACATCATAAAGGTATGATTGAATGTATTTTAGATATAAGTACAAGGAATAACCCCTAATACTACAAGAGACCAACCAGGTAGCCTAAAGCAAGAGGACTAGTCCTTAGTAAATTTATTTTTAACTGTTTTTCAGTCGTAGGAACAGTTAGGAATCCAACATACCCTCAAGTATTCATGTGGACAAAGGACTCAAGAACTAACTGTTGGTTTTAAAACCACAATGTAGGAAAGGAAACCTAGGCTTTAATGAGCAAGTCCTATCAACTAGTAAATATTGTTGCCACACAATTTTAAAAGGCTAGGGTGGTTATTCCTAAGTTTCCCTTAGGGTTACATCACTGCTAAGTTCTCATTAGTGATCTAGATACAAAGTGTAAAAATTTGAATGTCTATAGCCTACAACAAACCATGCTTCAAATCACCAAAACATTAATTAAATCCACAAATTGTATTTCATATAATAACATACATAGATTTCTTTCTTATAGGAAAGGAATAAATCATCTAAAATATTCGAGCTCAACTCTAAAGCTTCACCCTACTCAATGCTAATAAATGTAATGCAATTTTTTTCTATTAAATATAGATCTACAACAAGTAAAAATAGTGATCTCATACGTAGGCTATGCACAATCCCTTGACAATCACCCGATATCGATATACTCAAATCTCAAATATAGGTAAACTTCACAAGGTTATATATTGTCTATGCATGCATAATCCATAAATTTATTGAAATACATAGAACTAAACGAGTTCAAGCCATGTTATATAACAAATTTGAATGATTCTAAGTGCACAGTCTACCTTAAGAGAAACCTTATATCGATAACAAATCCTTTGCAGAACATAATTGGTGACCATAAAATAAATGTTTGAGGATACATGCACTATTATCACATATAAGAGGCATGATAGTATGACATCTTTTAGAAATTAATTAATGGAGCAATTAAATACATAAAATATTGCGGAAACACAAATAAAAAAACACATAAAACAAGAGAGACACAGATATACATGGTTCACCCAATTTGGGCTCTGCCGATGGAGAAACATCTAGTCCTTCATTTTATATTATCCAACAAAATGAAGAGATACAACCTACAACATATCCACTGTGATTTCCTCTTCGCTCCCACACAACCTCCTCTTTCTCTCTCTCGCTCAGAATAATAATACACACAACCGCAATACAATTCCCTCATATAAACCGAGGGTTGCCTTCTAGGGAAAAATACCTAAATCAACATAACCTCCATCGTCAGATCATCCGTCTAATGAATGACCCAAATTGATTACAAAATTACAATATTTTATAAGGAAAATTTTCATGTATGCTTAGCTTCGGGGGCACTGCCCTTGAACCCCCACCGAGGACTGGTAGCCCCTGAACCCCCTAGCATGGGGGGATGGTCCCTCTCGCACCCCTTCAGATGGAGGAGTGTACACTCTACCTGGGGTATACATTCAACTAAAAGTAAGATCTATGAATCAGGAAGATAATCAGATTCCACACCCAAAAATCTCCCACTTGGAGACTAATTATAGCAACCCCATCGCTGTTTCATTTGTTGGAAAATGATTCCACTTTGGATTTGGATGTTTCTCATCTTGACCATCATACTTGAAGACCAATTGAAACTGAGCATAATCTCAGTTTCTCCAATTCAAACTAAACGTATCTGAAGATTCTAGCTAGTGTGTATCTTTTCTAGCTTCAATTGTCCATCTTCCAACATTGACCATATGAAATGGTATTTGAGTTGTATATGTTAAGTATTGGAATGAAAATTTGAGTTCTTTGAAAGTTGAATGACACTCTGGCTCTCATTTTATAACCTTACCATCTCTTGATTCTTTCCTAGTTCATCTATAAACCTTTTTAACCAAATCATTTTTTTACCAACCTTTGTAGCATCTATAACAACCTTGGTGAAAATTCCATGTAATAAAAGTTAACAAAGGAAAAAATAATAACCACGGTTGATGGGACAATTATTTCAAGCTGAATGTAGGCAAAACATCCTAGTGTGGGTGTTCATTTGGTTTATTATGGCTAAGTAAATTGGCAAAGGCAATGGCTAGGGATTTGGAAAGGAAAAATGGCATTTTTGGCACATTTATTTATGAAAATAATTGAAATTAGGAGAAAAGGAAGGTGAAAGGTCACAGGTTGCATGTGAGGAGGAAAATGAAGGAAAATAATGAAAAATGAAGAAAACAGAGGCCTAATTGATAAAAAGGCTTATAAGGATCAGTTTTTAACCTTTTTTTCAGTTTAGTTTTGGAGCTCTCTCATTATTCTCTCTCTCTCTCTCACTCTTGGACACTTAGAGTTTTCTTGGAGAATTTTGGCATCAGATCAAGAAAGGAAAAGAGGGAAAGAGGAAGCAGAGATCAAGCAAGGAAGAGTAGGATCACGCAGTTATAGCAGTATTCTTTATCGGTATTGATTTGTATGTGTATTTTCCTTGCTATATTTGACATGCATGGGATTGCATGTGGTTCTTTTGATGTTATGGCGTGGGTTTTTCCAAGAGTGACAATGTTTTCAGCCTAACCTTGCCATTTCCAGATAGCCATGGTGTGATGAGGTTCTCATGTTTTGGTTGAATTGTATTATCGGATAGATTCGAAGCTAAGTGAGGTGGATCTCCAAATGATAGAACACATGGCCTAGTAACCCCTGAACCAGACTATGGGTTATGGTAAAGCCAGATTTTGTGTTGCCTCGGTGGGCCTAGGAATCCTATTTTGTGTTTCCTCGGTGAGCCTAGGAATACTTGTCGATGAATGGCAAGATATACGATAAAGCCAAGAGCTGGTTTTCTCTCTGTTAGGCCTAGTAATCCTAGGTTGGGATATGTGATAAAGGCTGGAGAGTGGGTCTTGGTTTAGGGCCTAGTGATCCAGTGTAGATTGTGGTAAGCTTGAGAGACTAGGAGACAAGGAAATTCTTCACGGTGTAGGTGGAGAAATTTTGTGGCATCCATGCTTGTATGGCCTAGTGATCAGGTGGAGATCATGGTAAAGCCTTTTATGACATGTTTAATTTGTTGGCCTAGTGATCCAGGATGGATTACAGTAAATATTGATTTATATTGATGAGGGTCAGGTGTTTTAGCCTCGAGATGCACTGGTTGGTTCTTTTGGTTTGAGTCCCACATTCATGCTTGGAATATGGCATGGGGGTGAATGGATGAATAAATATTTGGCTCAACCATTCTATGGTCAGGTCAAACATGGTAGTCCCATCCTGGGTTTGGATTTTGGATCATCCATATGAGGTTATTTCTCCTTGTATTTCTATGAGTATTATATTTATTTATATGAGGATCATATGGTTGTGATTTCATTGGTATTTTTGTTGCTATTATGTTGGTTATGTATGAGTTTTATGATAGTGGCTATGTATGGCTCTCATCATGTTTTTACTTGTAAATGAATGGAAAATGTATCTATTACATAATAGATGATAATGCAACAAATGATATGAGGGAACAATGGTTCTCAGTGATTCCTAGATAAGTATGGGATCCCTATGCTTAAATCTATTGTTTACACCTGTATAATACATATTTATGATATGTTTGATGAAATCCTTGTCATGGACAGTAGGGGTCCAGTTAAGGGCTTGTTCAAGTATTTAGTTTTGCATCATTATTTCCTTGTTATATTACTGTTCTAAAGGTGTCATTTAATTCTGGGCAGTGACCTAGGCTATGGGCCTGAAAAAGTGGCTCAAATCCCAGGGATGCTATCATAACACTTAACAAAATAGTCCCTGGACATTGCCATGACTTTTCATGAGAGGGTCCAAAGCCTCCTAGACACTGGCAAGCCTACAATATGAGAGCATCCAAAGGTAAAATGGTAAAAAACTTTAGTGGGACCCCGGGGCTAGCTACCTGAGTGGTTGGGATGGTTCCTAGGAGTCATGTAGCTAATGTGGAAGGTCTGTATGTTGTGTTCCATTGGTTCCACTTCCTTAAGGTCACATAGGGGGTTGAATCCAATCATAGTAGCCTTTCATCACATGTTTACCCCAGTTGGCCAATTACTTGGGTAGATGTGGGAGGAGGGTGTTACAATAGCAACATACTCTGCTTCCATTATTGAAAGTGCAACAATGTTTTGCAATTTTGAAACCCAATTAACAGTTGTTCGAACTACAGTAAAAACATACCCTTTCATGCTCCTCATGTTATCCCTATCACCTGCCATATCTGCATCAACATATCCCTGTAGAGCAATGTTTGAGCCAACAAAGTATAATGCTTGATTTATGGTACCTCTCAAATACTTGAGAATCCACTTCACTGCCATCCAATGCTCTTTTCCTGGATTGTTCATATACCTACTTACAAATCCAACTGCATTGTGCAATACCAGGCCTTGTGTAGATCATTACATACATTAACCTTCCAACTCCTGATGCATATGGAACTTTACACATATAATCCATCTCTTCTTGGGTCTTGGGACAAATCTCTTTAGTTTGAAATGGCTAGCCAAAGGTGTACTAACTGGTTTTTCATTCTGCATATTAAATCTTTCCAACACCTTTTCTATGTACTCACTCTGAGATAATGTTAAATTGAGATTTTTCCTATCTCTAGTTATTCTCATACCAAGGATTTGTTTTGCAGCACCCAAATCCTTCATTGCAACCGAATTTGCTAATTTTATTTTGAGAAATTTTATTTCCTACATGTTAGACCCTGCAACAAGCATTTCATCCACATACAATAACAATATAATATAGCTTCCATCATTTTTCTTTCTAAGATAAACACAATGGTTAGAGTGACATCTAGTATAACCTTGTTTAGACATAAACCTGTCAAATTTTAGATACCACTGTGTTGGCTTGATGGGCCCTGACCCAGGTTCAGTGTTAATTAGCTAAGAAAATCCCTACACTACTGGCCCTTTCGGCATCAATCCGTAGAGCGTGGACTGAAGTCTCACCTGAAGCAGTATGAGGGGATGCAGGAACTAAGTTTCCACACCCAGAGATGGTAGTGATGTCGTTTTATACCCTAAACCTTCCTTCGCGCAGGTCGATAAGCCTTTTAGAGCTTATCAATATACTCCTCTTAGTCATCCTCTCAACCTCCACGAAGGGCCACGACTATCCTTCGCATACCCTATATAAGTAGATCAGACACTTATATGCCTCTGTAATTACTCGTACTTTTGTATTTACCTGAACTAGCTTAATCATCTAATAACTTCAACATGCATTAAGATGATCTTCGCGTAAACATATATTCTTACTTGCGTTCATATAACAAAGTAAAACATATGGATTCACGCATTATTACAACATTAAAACATAAATCCAGTATTCATCATAACATAATCATATGCATTTATAATAGAATTAAAATAGATCATACACAGATAATTCTAGAATAATTCTCTTTATTGATGCTTCAGATCTTCTTTACAGACTCTAACTACCCTGCGCACACAACTTCAGGGGTCTGCACACTTAATTCTACCCTAGGCCTCTGCGCACATAGCTGTAGAGCCCCTTCCCTACGCTAATACTCTTTGCTCTTAGCTCTCACAGACCCATTACATCCATCAATGACTCAAAAATAGACCAAGACTGAACTGCCTTAAACTCTTATATGACTTCCCTTTTTATACAATCCCATGGTCCGCCGATCTCCTAAAGCCAACATGACTTACATAAACTAAGAGTAGAAACCCTTTATGACACTTCACATCTTTGCACTCCGCAACCACAAAATGTAGAGACTTTACACTTCTTATACAAAAACTTGGGCTTTCTGCCCCAAAACTTGGGCTTTTAACCCCAAAAATGACCCTAGGGGACCCGTTCCCAACAGGACCCCAACAAAAATATGGTGACTCAACCCCTAGTCACTCTACTGGCATGGATATCTTGTCGCGAAGACCTCCCAGCTCCACTTGTACCACTGCAACTTTGGTGGCACACTACGTCACTGCCCACTTAACCTGCTCCACCAGCTACTCCATTATTAGTCTGATGCTATCGGCCTTGATTTGATGCTGTTTTTCCTGTAGGCTAGCCAATTTTCCCTCAATGGTGACAGTGATCACATAGGCCTCATCCAGCCAAGGCCCCAATCTGGCCTTCAGTATTGCCTCTTTTCGTTGTGCTGCGTCCACCTGTTCCTTCAGTCCCTTTTCTTCCTACAGCTTGGCCAACCTTTGTGTGATGGGGACGGTGCACGTTGTTGCTCTGACCTCATCGTATTACTACTATAATTCCCTTGCCTCTGTTTCAAACCTATGCAGGTTGGGATCTTCCTGTAGACTGGTAAGTACCTCCAGCGACTACTCAAAGAGCACGGTGCAATCTGTTATCGTGACATCTACTGCAGTAACTTCATCCTTCACAGTTGCCTTGCACTGCTCTCTGACCTTTGGTGGAGTTGAAGGCTGGGCCTTCAACTCAAGCTCTGTGATCTTAAGGTTTAGATCAAACTGAACCTTGGCCAACTCTATCTTTGCGTCACACATACCTGTAGCAAGCTTCCAAATTTTGGCCTCCACTGATGCTTCTTCTGAGATATGCAGCTCCAGAACAGTTTTGGATGCTTCAGCGACTATTTTCGTAGTGTGCTCATTCTTCTACCATCAATTCTTCCACATGTCAATTGTTGAAGTCTTCTCAACGAACATTTGTGCATTGTTCACCTTTTGTTCACTGATCACACTCAGCGCGTGCTGTTCTCGAGCCTAAAGTTTTGCGATCACACCTGCATGCAAGGTGTGAAGGGCTTCACTTGGAAGCATAGGCAAGTTCAACCCAAACTTCTTGAGAGAGCTGACAGTAGCCCTGTCAACTTCTACTTCTGCAATCAAATCTTCATCTGGTAGCATGACGACCTGGGGATCTAAGGAGTGAACCATCTCTACTGCTTCAAAAGTTCCTAGTGCCAAACTAGTCGACGCCACATTGCCCTACCCTACACTAGTCTGTAGTTGAGTATTTTGAATCTGCAACTCATGCATACTTGTCTGAATGGAAACCAAAGCCTACTTTCGCTGTTGTTCAAACTGCTGCAGCAGCTCCGCGGTCGCATCCCTTACTTTATCTCCGATATTGTCCTAGTCATCTTCTGTCAAGGTGGTTGGGTCGAGTGATGATTTATTGGCCTTGGACTTCTTCCGAGACCCTTCTTTCTCCTGCTCTTGAGTGCACTTTATCCAGAATTGAGTACTCTCCTGGTCTCCACCACCTTGTTCTGATTGCTGCTCTTTTTCATCTATCTACGACGAAGGAGACCTCTGACTTTTGTCAGAGTAGCACTCTTCCTCCCCTTCCTTCTCTTCAGCCTACTTTGTTGTAGAATGCTCTGCTCTGTCTTTTTCCTCCACCTCCTTTCTCCTCCTTTTAGCCAACTACTGCATCTTCAACCATGCCTCTTCCTTCTTCTTTGTTGTGGCCTTGCTGGACCCAACTGACAAATCTGAGGTCATGCACCATTCTGATGGTCAACGCTCAAGGACGTTGCAATTGAATCATCTGTCACAATGTATGGGAGATCATACCACTTATGCTCAGGGTCCTTCCGCACCCAGATGGAGATATAGTGGAAGTCCGCTTTGAACTCCACATATCTTGACAACTTCTCAAAGATAGTTGGTGATAGTTGCGGCTTGCAGTTTATCGCGGCGTGGATGCTTGCCTCCATCAGCACCCAAAATATCTTACTATCCTTGACCCTCTCAACATCCTTTGTGGCCTAGAGCGAAGCGAACTTCACTGCTTTTGGCAGATCTGATGCGATCGTAGGAAATTGACTATCCTCTAGTAATTCCCACGTGACCAATATGATTGATAGGAAAAGCCATGCGTAATGTAAGATCTTACTCCGGTCTTGTGCTTCTCTGTAGTTCACGAGGAACTCACTGCAGAGGTAGCACGTCCAATTGAATTGTACTCCCTCTAGGCACTAGGCCGCTAATTACATAATTGGTGTTGACACTTCATTTGTGTGACACTTCCTCATTATTTTCCCAGCCAAGATCTGGGTGGCTACCTTAACTGCGGGATCAGTTATGCTAGAAATTGAGTAGCCACATGGTTTCTTGACAAGCTTAAACTTGTCCTTCATTCTCTCGCGAGGTCGCATTCACCCACCTTTCTGCTAAATGCCTTGGCTAGATTCATCCCTGAGTGTAGTAGCAATGTGATCCTATGGATTAGCATATCAATGATTGATATCAGTTCTCCTAACCACAGGAACCCGTCGTGCACCAAGCATAACAATTGTTTGATCACTATCAAAGTTATGGGCACGCGGTTGTAATGTGGTACCCATAGCAGGTTCAACAATCTTGCCTTGTCCACCCCTCTAATCCACTTCCTGAGCTGCAGCGCGGTCACACTAGAATATTTATAGAAGACACGAGTCATAAATGTATTAGTCGCCAAGTGGGGAAACCACTCATCCTCACCAAGTACCAATCCTCTAACTTCAGATGTGGCACATGCGCCAAGCGTGGACCTTTGAATGTGATTTGGTTTGGCAGCAACACTTTGTTAAGTAAAAGTTTTCCCTCATCTGGGTCCTTCGAGACCTTCACTTTGCCTTTGCGCAGAGGGATGTATTATGGTAACATGGAAATAGGGTCTACCCCCTCAATATCGATATCCTCTGTGCCCATACCAGTGTCTTCCATGCCCTCACCAGATTCTAGGTCTACCACCTTGCCTTTCTCCTGCGTGGTAGGCTTCTCTTTCTTTTAGTGCTTTCTTGGCGACTCGCACACCGGATGTGTCGCTTTCTACTTGTCTTTCTTTGTCTTAGGCCCCTCTTTCGTTGGCATGGGCGACCTCGACGACTTTGGTACTTGTTACACAAAATATTGTCACCATGACTATTTGTAGTCAGTATGGGTCTATCATCATTCATACTATCCTCCTAAGCAAGTCTCAAACCTCAACTCTTCATGTCAAGCTTTGAAAATGAGAGAAATACCTTAAAAATCAATAAATCTCTAATGTTGCCTATAGTCCCGCACCCTTTGTTCGTGTTACCTACGGACCTGCCCGCTCTGTCTCTAAAGGAGTGGGTGCGGACCCCTGTGAAAGTCAAAAAGGCGCAAGTTTATTCTTAAAAACTCACTTTGGGTTAATTCTAGATGATTCTAGAAGGAATCTTGACGTGGATGGTTCGCTCCTAGGTGGTTCATGCATCCCAAAAGTGAAGGAGCTAATCCCTTGATGAGAGGAGCTATCCCTTTGAAGGAGGGCTTTATCCCTTTGAAGGTGGACCTAGTAACTTCCCTCCATTGCACTATAAATTAAGGCATTGGGCTGGTTGCTAGAGAGGTTAGAAGCTGAACATTTTTGAGGGTAAATGCTGGTGGAATTGAGACTTCCTAGTTAAGCTTGAGAGGAGAGATCACATACCTTTTGGCTTCATTGGGAAGAGAGTGAAACTTGTCAAAGTAGAGGAGACTTCTTGCTGGACCCTGGGAGGAGCTTGTACAGCATCAAGGCATAGGTTGTAAAGTTCTTCTTTGATTTAAATTAATACAATCAGATTCATTTTTCTCAACAAATTGTCTTATGTGATTTGTTTCATGAATTCCTTGATCATCATGATAAGTATGCTTTATTATATTGGCTTTTCAGGTGCTATTTAATTTGTGTGCTTGTTTGTGTTTTCAGATTCGCTACAAGGGAGCTCATTTGGATCAAAGGAGCGAGGCTTCCACAAACTTGCATTGGACCCAAGGTAGGCCTAAAACACTTGTTTGCCTTTGTTTATAAATTGCATACTTAGAGAAAGATAGTTTTTGATTGGCTTGCTTGTCACTAGATATCATTAGATACTAGGGAGGTCGGTCTTGTCTGCAAGAACGACTCATTCCGTGTGACAAAATGGCGACTCCACTGGGGACTTGATTTTTTGATTTGCTTTACTTTGACTTGAGAAACTATGTTTTTGTTTCTATTTTTGGCTTGTTGTGTGTGGAATTGGGTAGATTTAGTAGATCTTGGATTATTTTTTGTTTTTCATACTTTTGGGAGAGGACCGCACCCTCTGCTTGTAACACAGTGTGGACCTGTCCGCACTTTTGCTTTACACACAGAGCGGTACCGCACCTGTGTGGACTGCAGGCCTGCGGACCCTGTCAAAATTTTGAAAAACTTAAGATTTTCTCTTTCAGTCAGCTTAGGATTTGTTTAGGTGTTTTTTGCCCCTGCCCAGACCTGCATGTGACTTGTCAGGAACTTTTCTTAGGTTAATTCCATTGGCATTAGGGTTTTAGGTGAAATTCCTAGAAGTTTTGGTTACCGGGCTTGATTTTCATTTTGATCTTGTAGTAGCTCAGAGCTTAGAAGCCTTAGAAGCCTCAGATCACCTTGGTTTTTACTGGCCTTCTTATGAGTCTAACCATTTGCAAAATCTGCCTTTGTTGAGGAATCCATCTTGTGTTTCTCTTTGTGAAACTTCGAAAAGACTTGTGTTAAAAGTTTTGGATTTCATTTTTAGAAAAGAAAATAAAAATTGATTGGTTTTTTACTGATTTGTGATTCTGGACAAATTAGTCCTTAGTTTGCTTATAGCTAAGTAAAACATCCTTGAAAAGAAATCTTGTAAGCTTTTACTTCAAATAGTTCTTAGAATTTGTAGATCTCAAGATTAGATTTTTCCATAGTTTTGAGTGTTTTATGAAAATAAAAATAAAAAAATCTCTTTTGGAAATTTTTTTTTTTTGTAGTATTTTAGTGTTTGAAAGAAAAGGGAAATTTTTGTGAGCATAACTAGTTGTCTCGTTTTTGAGTGCATTGGAAAAGACAAAAAGCTCTTCTTTTGATTTGTTTGTTAAGGAAAAGATTTGTTTTTACAAGCATTTGCATTCTCAACTCTTTCCTAGCTAGAAATTCATTGAAGGGAAAAGATTGCTTATCATCTTAAGTGCATTTTTTTTAGTGATTTCGAGTCGAGTCTTCACACCATAAGTTTCATCTCCGCACCTCTTGACTTAAAGAAAAACCAATAAAAATAACGCTTAAAGTAAAATCTATCTAGTAATCTTTTTATTTCTAGGGCTCTATTACACCAACATAGCTTAGGCTAGTATCTTGGAGTAGGGAGTAATTAACTCTCCAAGATAGTAAAACAAACAAGTAGCTGTATCTTGCGGTAGGAGAAAAATCCAATTGTTACATCTATGCTTTGGGAAAGCTCCTCTTAAAGGAGAAGCACGAGATCATATCTAAACCAGTGTGGGAATCAATCCTTCCTCATTGGGAACGATAGAAGATATTCACGTATTAAAAATGGTAAACCTCGGATTAACCATTGTCGAGGAGCCTGGGGTCACTTGTTGGTAAACCTTGGATTATTTCAAGGAGCCTTCAAGGGGATTGAGCTTGTTACTCTGCCCTTGCGTGTGTATCAGATCGTAGACTATTCCCCAGGTATATTTGTTTCCGTTGGTAACCATAGTAACCATATTCTATAGGATTCTTTCCTAAGGTGACGGTGGAGGGAAGATCCCACTGTACCTGGAGCAGACGTCAGCTAGACTCACTTGGATTTTCTAGGGGGTTCTCTTCACTCGAGACGGTTTAGTGGAGAAACTTGTGCCAGTCTATTCA
Organism: Pinus tabuliformis; assembly: GCA_031772625.1. Lineage (NCBI taxonomy): Eukaryota > Viridiplantae > Streptophyta > Pinopsida > Pinales > Pinaceae > Pinus > Pinus tabuliformis. Next base: position 680,335,207 of record CM062817.1, read on the forward strand.
TTAAGCAGGTTTCTGGGGTAACTGTTCCAACCGCCATTTCTGTATTGAACTCTGCAACGTTAGATTTCATCACCAACTAGTGTTTTCAGTACGGAAAGTTACTATTTGTGTGTGGTTTGATCTCCTAGATTCTTTAGGCTTGTGATTCAAAATTGTTTGTTTCTTTAGAGGCTTTAGGTGGTTCTCATTGAGATTTTTCTTTGTTTGTGCATGAAGTAGTTAAAATATTTAATCGTGGCTGAATTACCGAGGAAGTCCCGTAGACTTCGGGGCCAACCTCATGAGTTTTCATTGAGCCAGCCTGAAGGGCTACGAGCCCTTGTAACTCCTAGAGACAGTAGAGTTGGGTCACCTGAAGAAGGAGAATCTTCTTTAGTGGTACATCCTGATTATCAAGTTCTAGTAGTAGATTATAATCCACAATCTATTTCTGTTTCCGAAGTTACTAATAGTTTTTCATCTACTAGTGATTTAGGTGAGGAACCTAATATATCTGAACCTGAAACTGAATTTGCTGCTACACCAACATCAGGATTTGCCTCTCCAACTTCTAGTGGTCCTGGTTCACCCAGGGTAGAAAGAATAATTACCCAAAATCTTCCTTCTGGACATATAGCTATTAAAGAACTTGCTACTCCGGAAGAAGAAGGTATCCCTATCCCTAAAAATCAACCAGTTATAGAACTTAGGGAGCGTGAATCAATCTATTACAGTCCACCTAGGAGCAACGCTTGGTATATTTCATTGACCAATTTTTTGGAAAACTAGGGACTAAGTTTTTCACCACCTCGCATTCCTTTTCACCCAACACCTAGGGGTTACTATCCTCCGTTAAATATGTCAAGACAGTCGTCCATGTTTTCTCAATCTCCAAAAACCTTTTTATACGGCGGTCCTTCTGTTCCCTCTGGGTATCAGTCACTTACGGGTACTTTTTCGAGAGCATCTCCTCAACCTATTGAACAAGGGTTATTAACTGGAAATAATGGAACTAAGCCGTTGAGTGTAGAAGATATTCTTATGATGTTAGGTACTATTCCTAATCCTCAACCTCAAGGTGGCCAACTATCACCTGGGGGGTAGCCTCAAAGTCCTCAATTATCGCCTGGGGGGCAACCTCAAGGTACCCAATTTCGGCCTGGGGGGCAACCTCAAGGACAGTACATACCTACGGGACAGTACGTTCCTCAATGTCAACCCCAAACTCAATATGTACCTCAAGGTCAACCCCAGTATCAATATGTACCTCAAGGTCAACCCCAGTATCAGTACGTGCCTCAAGGTTATCAATCTCAAGGTCAGTACCCAACCCAAGGTTTTCAACCACCTTCCAGTCAATCATTCGTCCAAGGAGCTAGAAATGTACCTTTGAATTATCAACCCTACCCTCAACCCGATTATGGTCCTCAATATTCTCAACCTGTTATGGGTCCGTACCCCAGAATGAACTTAATGTGGGATCCATCTCAATCTCAACAAGTCTTGCAACCGAATGTACAGTTGTCATCTCAAACTGGACAACCTTTGGTTTCTGGTTCACCCCAGCAACTTGTCCTGTCTACTATTCAAACTTCTGCACCTTCTGTAGTTTCTTAGTCTGGGCCTAGTACGCCTCGTACTCCGCCTCAAACGACTGCTGCAACTGCTGCAACATCTGTTCAATCTACCCCACCTACTTCTGGAGTATCGACAACTCTGGTTTCTACTATTCCTGTATCAACTCCTCAGACATCTTTACCTCAGTCTGGATCCACAATTCAGACTTTGGTTCAAATGCCTGTAGGACAACCTGGTCCAAGTACGGTTGTCACAAGTCAACCTCAATTTACTTATCAACCGTACCAGGGACAGTACCAATTTGGTCCTGCTGTGCAGTAGCCAGTCTATTAGTATCAACCGTACCCTGGGTATACATATCAACAACCTCAACAACCCTAGTACGTTCTGGTTGATCCTGGTTTTCCGGGAGGATATAATATCCCAAATGCAATTCCAATTCCTAGTTATCCTAGACATCCTCCTCCTGGGGCTTATCTCATGACTAAGGGTTTCAGGGACCCTAATCGTCAATTACTGTTTATTGCAACTTTGGACTTGCCTGACTTTTCGCGCCTTACGAACGATCCAATTAATTATCTTCCGTTTTGGCCGCCAATGCCAAATAAGTTGCCTAGTGATATTCCTAAGTTTGAAGGAAAATCAGGAGAGGACCCATCGAACCATGTGATGACTTATCACCTCTGGTGTGTGTCTAATTCCATTTCAGATGATTCAATCCTTTTAAGGCTTTTCCAGCGCACTCTAATTTGTCTTGCAGCCAAGTGGTACATTGAGTTACCGCGAGCCACTTTTTATAACTTTAGTCAGTTAACTACTTCGTTTTTAACTCATTTTCAGTTGCCAGTCAGATATGAGAATGGCACGGAATTATTAACTTCATTAAAGCAGTCAACATCCACATACATTTCAGATCACATTCATGAATGGAGACGTCGACGGCGTTTAGTGAAGGTTTTTATTCCGGATCAAATCTTAGCTGAATGGTTTGTAAAATCTTTATTACCAAAGATCACTGAAGATGTAGCTAAGGCCAGAGTTGTTGCTGAGGAGCAAGTAATTGCTCAAGCTCAGTACCTTGGCTTAGTTTATACCTAGTTAGGTACATTACACGAGAAAATCCCCGATCTTCCTAAACAAAATCAAATAACTGTAGCTCCTTCAGGGTCTCATGCTGCTAATGGTATGATTGGTACGATTAATACCAAAAGTAAGAAGAAATCTTCCAAGAATTCTTCTCCTATCATAACTTTACCAGATTTCCCGACAGGAGATTCTTTAGTAGAAATTTCCGGCGATATTCATGTTGTAGAGTCATCTACAGCCAAATCAAAATCCGGCGGTAAGAAGAAAGGGAAGAAGAAAAATAAAACAGATAAAAATTCGAAAGAGAAACCAAAAAAAGCAGAATCAACTGATGAGAAACGCAAACCTCGTTATCCTTGTCTCATTTGTGACGAAGAGCATTTTACAAGAGACTGCCCTCATCGTGCAGAGGTTGCAAAAATTGTCAAAGGTTCCCAAACGCCTGATGTTTTGAAGGATCCTTTTCCAAGTCAAGACAATAAGATGATATGTTCTTCCTCAAATGCCTCCGAAGAACCCATAATGATGATGTCCCATGTTAGGATTGCGACTCGATCACATGATTATGGTAGTAAAAGTCCTGTTGATGGTAAAGAAGCGGAATCTTCTCATTCGAACCCATCAACTTCAACTCCCGGTTCCGATCCACTACAAATCGAGAAACCTAACCCAGACTTAGTAATCAAATCGCCCGCCAAGGGTATACTTCGAAAGTCAGCTTTCAATCCACATGCGAGAGCGGCTCAGAACTATAACATTGTTGAAGATTTCGCTGTTTCACCTTCAGCAATGTCGGCTTTGGAAGTGCTACAATCATGTCCAGCACAGCGTAAATTACTATTTTCGGCTATATGAGCTATTGACGTTCAGGACTTGAACCTTATAATTTTCGATCTAGAAAATAGTACACCGCTCTTACCTCATCAAATGGCTTTCCAGATCCCAGTGTTAGTCAAAAACAGATCTTGTTATAGGACTGTGATTGATGAGGGAGCCTCAACATCTATTATGTCGATACAGTGTTGGAGATCGCTTGGTTCTCCTACGCTAAATCAATCCCCGATGATTCTAAAAGCCTTTGATGGTCGTGGGTTTCATCCTTTTGGAATTCTACAGGATTTACCTATAGGAGTTGAAGGCAAAACTGTTAATCTAGATGTGGAGGTGGTTGATGCCCCTCTAGATTACAACCTTCTCTTGGGTCATAGTTGGTCTTACGCTATGACAGTTGTTGTTTCATCGGTCTTTCGGCTTATAAAGTTCCCTCATAATGGAAAGATCGTAACTATAGACCAGCTGACTTACTTTTCATCCGACCTGGCCTCTTCTGAAAGCATTCAACATGTCGACAAAACAACTATCCTGTATAAGGATGTTGGAGTAGGACTAGTTAAAGATTCTGGTTTACTAGGAACTTTTCCTTTTCCTCCTATCAACACATTGTCTTCTACTGCGACCATTCATATGATTTCGTCAAACACTATTATTTATGATGATCCTTGGATCGTACCTTCCGAATCTGAGATAGACTCATTTGGTGATGTTATGCCTTTGAGTCCATATGAAATTGCGTATCAGGCTGTGCAGTCGTTTTCCGACCCATCTTCAACCAAAATTGACTTAATGAATGTGGTCCATGAGGAATCACTTTCAACATCAAACTCGGATTCAACAACGTTTTCCGAACTTGTTCACACTGATGAGCAAATTTGTGAAATCCTATGTGTCGATGATTTACCATGGGAAGATCTTCATCATAGATCTTCGTTTTTACCCGAGTGATCGTTTTTAAAATGATTTTTCATCTATTTTTACGGCTGAATATGTCAAGGAACCTCAGAATCCAATGAAAAATCCTGATTCAGAGTTAAATTTGGGAAACATTTCTTGAACTATTCCTATTAATATTTCGGTTAAGCCTGGAATTGTTGAAAACATTCATATAGGTGCCTCGTGTACGGAAGATGAAATTCAAATATATAAGGCCCTATTTCAAGAATTCCATGACGTGTTTGCCTGGTCATATGAGGAAATGCCAGGAATTGACCCAGCAATTGTTGTTCATGAAATCAAAACTTACTCGGATGCTAAACCCGTTCGGCAATGTTTGCGTCAGATCCACCCGCAAAAAGCTGCTGCTATTAAAACAGAAGTTGAAAAATTACTCAAAGCAGGTTTCATTTATCCGATTCCGTTAACGGATTAGGTATCAAATATTGTTCCTGTTAACAAAAAGCAAGGGACAATAAGAATATGTATCGATTATAGGGACATTAATCGAGCCTGTCCAAAAGACAATTACCCAACTCCCTATATCGATCAAATCATTGATGATTGTGTTGGCAGTGAAATATTCTCCTTCATGGATGGTTTTTCCGAATACAATCAAATCAATATTCTACCTGCTGATCAACCAAAAACTGCTTTCATTTGTCCATGTGGGACATTTGCTCATTGCAAATTACCTTTTGGGCTCAAGAACACTGGGGCACCTCATCCATTTATGAGCAATCTTTATGAGGTGTAGGCATTATCGAATTAGGTTGAATCCACACAAGTGCGTTTTCTGTATAGAAATGAGTCGGTTACTGGGGTTTGTTGTTTTGAAAGTTGGCATTCGCGTCGATCCCTCGAAGGTTGAAGCTATCGTCAAATTGCCTCCTCCTTCGAGTCTTCGCCAACTCCAAATTTTGCAAGGGAAAGCAAACTTTTTACATCGATTCATTCCTAACTACACCGAGATCACAAAGGGTTTTACCTGGTTGTGGAAACAAAATACTCCATTCTTTTGGGATGAGATAGCTGATAAATCTTTTGATGCACTAAAACACGCGTTGACCCATGCACCGTTATTGCATCCTCCCAACTACAACCAGGACTACTTCTTGTATCTCGCCGCCTCCCATTCCACCATCGGAATGGTGTTAGTTCAGGAAGATGAATTCGATACTGAACATGTGATATATTACCTTAGTCGAACTTTAAATCCCACTGAGCTAAAATACTCACATGTGGAGAAATTAGCATTGGCAGCTGTTCAAGCTGTCCAACGTTTTCGTCATTACATTTTACTACGCAAAAATACAGTAATTTCTGATTGCAACCCTATGATCTATATTTTGACCAAAGAATTGCTAGGGGGCAAGTACTCCAAATGGATTGTGATCCTGCAGGAGTTCGACTTGGAATTTGAAAAGTCTAAGTCAAAGAAATCTTTAGTTTTTTCGGAGTTAATGTGTGACTTCCTGCGTGCTGACACAGAAACTGTGGCGGAGGAGCCCATTGCGGATGAATCCTTGTTTCTAATCAGCAGTTTAGATCCATGGTATGGGGATATCATCGTTTATCTCCAGACCCAAAACTTTCGACCAGAAATTTCAAGGTCAGAACGTCGAAAAATACGATTCCAGTCCCAACAATTCAAAATTATTGGAGATACACTTTATCGTCATGGGGCGGACTCTGTTTTTTGACATTGTTTAACTCATGAGGAAGCTGAAAGGGTTCTAAATGACTGTCACTCTGGAGCATGTGGTGGTCATATGTCTGGGTTTGCCACAACCTAAAAGATATTGTGCGTTGGCTACTTCTCACTGTCTTTGTTTAAAGATTGTATCAACGCGGTCTGAAAATGCCACAACTGCCAAATTTTTTATCAAAAGATGCGCGCTCCACCTGCTCCTCTCCACCTGCTCCTCTCCACCTTATAATTGCCGTCAGTCCTTCTATGAAATTGGGTATCGATTTTATTACATGTAACCCTCACTCGGCCAGGGGGCATGCGTATATCATCCTTGCGGTAGATTATTTTACCAAGTGGGCCGAGGCGATGCCTACATTTGAGGCAGATGGAAAAACTGCTGCGATTTTCATGTTCAATCATATAATTGCTAGGTTTGGTGTTCCACAAGTGATTATCACTGATCATGGGCATCATTTTCAAAACATTATGATGACTGAACTTACAGGCCAACTTGGTTTGCGTCACGATAGTTCAACTCCATATTATCCACAAGCTAATGGTCTTGTTGAAGCCATCAACAAAGTTCTAGTCATCATGATCCGACGAATCATTGGGATTCATAGGTCGAATTGGCATAACATGCTATTTTCAGCGCTTTGGGCATATCAAACCTCAGTAAAAACGTCAACCGGGTTCACTCCTTTCCAACTAGTTTATGGTCTGGAAGCTGTGTTACCCATTGAATGCGAAATCCCGTCATTGCAAATGGCCATCGAATTACTTCCAGCCACTTCCGAAGAGGAAAAACGTTTGTTATACTTGGCTCAGCTAGATGAGAATCGACATGATGCTGCATTAGCGATCGAAACTCATGCCAAACGTATTAAAGCTCAGTATGATCGAAATGTTACCCCTCGAAATTTTTCGGAAGGAGACCTAGTCTTATTGTATGATCAAGCAAATGATAAATTAGGCGCTGGGAAATTCGTCCCTATGTGGCATGGTCCTTATGTTGTTAAGCGAAAGCTAGCAAAAGGGGTCTATGAATTGGTAGACTTTGACAGGGTCTCTTTAGGTAAACCCAGAAATGGTCTTTACCTGAAGAGGTATAATGCTTAAATCTGGGTCTGGAGATTTTTTAGTTAGGTTAGTTTTCTTTCTATCTGGTGTGTTTTAGTTTAAAAAGTGTGCTTAGCTTAGAGAGTGTTTTTCATCATTATTCCTACTTATCTTGGTTTTACTCTTGATATTGCAGATGTCGACGCCTCTCCAAACATACATTGGTTTTGCTGATGGTGCTTGTCGTAATACACGGAACATTTCTTCCGCAGCTTGGGTTATCTATTCGCCCTCTGACGAGTTGGTATCTATGCATGGGGTAAGCCTCGGTCAAACAAAGAACAACATTGCCGAGTATAGTGCAGTGATTGAGTTATTATCCGAATCTATTTCATTTGGGATTCGGAGTTTGATAGTGAGGTTAGATTCTGAACTCATTGTATTACAGCTTAATAGAGTATATGCCATTAGAAATCCAGTGTTATTGAGATTATTTTTGAGAGTTCATCTCTTGGAACGTGAATTTGATTATATTGAATATCAGCATATTCCAAGATATTTAAATACATTGGCAGATGCAATTGCTTCTCGAATGTTAAGTAGACATTTGCAATAATCATACAAGTAAATTTAAAAACATTCCATAACATGTTTTACAAGATAAGCCGGTAATAGTGATATAGTATAACATAGGAGTGTGTCAAATATACATCGTCTTCGATCATAGGTTGAAAAACACCTTATGATCGACAAAAATGATAGTACAAAAAGCAAAAAATGTCATATGTGTCTACAATAGGCGATCATCCTATCACTGGTGATGATCTCAATAAGAAACCACTGTACGGGCCACCTTACAAAGGAACCTCCTGAAAGGTCCTGGGACCCCAATCACATAGCGTTGTAGCCTAAGAGGAATGTCATCTATGCCGATCTCCGGAATGTCTCCTGTCAAACGCTCTAGATGGCTCTCCAATTCGGCCAAGGTCTCTGTTGATTCGTCCTGTGGGGCTGGTGCCGCTGCAGCTGGTTGTTTCCTCTCATAGGGCCGGAGAGCGGCTGGTCACCGTGGACCTACATCTGCATTTGAAACTTTTACTATCAATTTTGGGATGAGATAAAAACAAAAAAAAAAAAAAATTAGGAAAATGTTGAAAATGATTTTACCTGAGTCATCCCATTGCTCTCCTGGTGGAAGAGTCATGTCTGGGTCACCGCGAAAATCTACCCCAGCGTAAGGAAAGTACTGAATAGCAAAAACCTAGTTTTCCAACCAAAGGAAATACTCAGGAGTGAATCGAACGACCTCTGTCCCATCCTTAGGATGACGGGCCATAACTGCAACCCATCGCATCAGTTTGGGCTCTCGAGGAAGTCCAGCTCCAACAGTGAGGTGCTGTGGGACCAACATTGGAAGACTCTCCAGACCAAAGCTCATGACTAAAGCAACATATCCAAAGGTCTTTAGTTGTCCGTTCTTTGCTCTAGTCAGTTGGCCTTTTATATTAGCTAACACAGCATCACACCAGTTGAAGATGGTGCCTCGAAAGCAATCTACTGCCATCCGCATTTGGGATCCAATGGCTACATGTAGTGTTGTACTCCCGCAGAGTCTAATAACAGTAAACGCTATTACCTTGAGTTCAGGAAGGGATATGGTTTTGATATCTATCCCTTTGTCTCTAGTCTGGTTGTTACAGAACTCTAGCCGGAGGCTATCGACAGACTGGCCACCTAGCCTAGTCCCAAATAGAGTCAAGTGTTCACCTCTCTTAGGCAAACCAGTCAAGAAGTAAATGTCTGCTGGCTCCATTTCGAGCTGGTGACCACCAATGAAGAAGCACTGGTCCTGTATGCTCCACCTGTCTACCAGCCACTGCAAAAAGTCCACCTGGGCCCTCATGCCAGGTATGGCCCAGAATTTGTATAAGCTGCATGCCTTCAATGCATCAATCGAAGGTTGATGATTTATCGTAGCAAGATCTACATCCTCATGCTCCCGTTCTCACCAATCAAGCATGATGTATACTCTACATTCAACAAAAAGGCGAATTAGAATGTCTAAAAGCAAAGTTTTTGGGTGAATTTTGAGAAATTTAGACCCTTGCTGCGGGGACCGCACCCTCTCTGTTAGAGACAGTGCATGGGTCCGCACCTTGCCTTCACGGCAGGTGCAGACCGGGGTCTGTAGGTTACCTGTGCTGTGCCTGTGGGCCCCCGCGCGTGGGTTTCTAACCTAAGAATCCCTTAAAAAATGAAATTAAAGCCTAAAAACAAATATGAAACGGATGAAATTAAAGATTAGGATGATGTAGATTACCTGGAGGAGACGACGTTCGATTCCAATGGATGGATTTTCTGCAATCTTCACGGGAAGTTTCTGACCAAAAGCTCTATTTTCTCACCCAGAACTCAAACGGTAAAAATGAATTTACAAAAGCCCTTTTTATAAGTTTTTTGAATAAATGAGTTTTTAATTTGTTTATGTTTCACTTTAAAGAGGTAACTTTTGTAGCATTTTTATCTATTTTAAACAGGTATGAGTAATGTTTGAGTTTTTGTTCAAGATAACGGATTTTTCAGGCGAAATCGGTCATTTTCGACGAAAAAACATTAGAGTCACCTTTAAGCTCTTTTCTGACTCCTAAAACATGAAAATATCGCCAAGTTTTTCTTTTTAAACGTGTTAAAACAGAACTAAAAAGACGGTCCACTTACAACCCTTTTCTGACCGTAAAAACATGAAAAGATTGCTGGATTTTTGTCATTTCAAATTCGATATTGGTTATAAAACGACGTGTCATTGATCGCTTTTTTAATTTTTCAGATTAGAGGCACTAATTATGAAAAGTACTCCTTGGTCGTAATGATCAAGCGATTCTCTTAAGTATTATTTTATACTTTTTCGGGCTTGGGAGACACAAATTTATGAAAAAGGACAACCATGGAGTTTTCTTAAGTTTTTTCAGACTGTCTAAAATTTAAAAACGCCGAGTTTCTCCTATACTGGACTCGTTAAAATTTAACAGTAAAGGAGCTATTCAATTACAAACAGGAATGGACCACTCCTTCTTAGGGTTCGAATTTAAACTAAGTTGGACTCATCCGAAGGATGAGCTTATAATCAAGCAAATGTTATCCTCCTCAAGCTTGTAAAAAATAAAGAGGTACTTGCCAGAAATGGTGGGGGAAAAGAGAGAAAAATGAGCTTGTTTGTCATACTTTGTAACCAGTCTTGAACACGACACTTTTATTCACCTGGGTTGGGAAATCCTTTGCCTAACAGTTGATCAAACCATATTGAAAGTATTCAGCCAGTTTCTGGGTATTAACTTTGCGTCAATTGTCACCAAACCATCTGCTGTGTCGTTATGTGTTCAAGAGATCAGTGCAAATAAGCCATTCATCTGCAAAATATCTGTCATCCATCTTGACCATCCCTGAGTTAGTCCTTGCAACTAAATTTCTTCAAGCTTGATCCATGATTTCGTGTTGTGGGCTTGCCTACGACGGATCGCTTTCTATCGACTTCAGCTCATTATCTAGAAAGATGATCTAGAAATCGTTAGTACCCTGGGATCTGCATGCCTCAATGGCAGGTTTCTCACCTTCGACGATAGGTTGCATCATTGACCTTCGATCAAAGGATTCCGTGGCATGTTCGACATCAACACATCTATTCACATCTCATGGATTGTACTAAGTACTTTGAGAGCCATTGAAATTACTGGTGGTTTCTCTCACACTTGTTAACAATTTACATCATTGACTGGTAATCAAGTGGGTTCTACCATGTTTGACTTCAACACATTCATTCGCATAGATAGAATCGTATTGTTTCGGGAAGTAGAAATGAAGACCCTAGATCTAGTTTCCACCATCCAGGTTGCGAGGAATTTTGTATTCATTATACTGTGGACTATTCATAAACAGATGGCTGCGTCCATACTGTGTCTACATGTGTCTATACTTGTGATGTATTACAATATCATCCTATATCAGAGCAGTAGTTAGTTTTCTAGTCAGTTTTGATCTAAGTATGGGAATGCCTACCTCAGTGATGATATGATCTCATATATATATTTTGCATTGAATGTTTTTACAAGTTCCAACCAAGCTCTCTACAAAGATGATCCTCGAAATGATAAAGTACTTCACTCTTCCTAGATGATAAATGAAATCCTCATCTACTACAGACTTCGCACTTTAGGGGGCAATCTGTTACACAAAATATTGTCACCATGACTATTTGCAGTCAGTATGGGTCTATCATCATTCATACTGTCCTCCTAAGCAAGTCTCAAACCTCAGCTCTTCATGTCAAACTTTGAAAATGAGAGAAATACCTTAAAAATCAATAAAGATCTGGTTCTGCACTTTCTCTTAATGTTGCCTGTGGTCCTGCACCCTTTGTTCGTGTTACCTGCAGACCTGCCCGCTCTGTCTCTAAAGGAGTGGGTGCGGACCCCTGTGAAAGTCAAAAAGGCGCAAGTTTATTCTTAAAAACTCACTTTGGGTTAATTCTAGATGATTCTAGAAGGAATCTTGACGTGGATGGTTCGCTCCTAGGTGGTTCATGCATCCCAAAAGTGAAGGAGCTAATCCCTTGATGAGAGGAGTTATCCCTTTGAAGGAGGGCTTTATCCCTTTGAAGGTGGACCTAGTAACTTCCCTCCATTGCACTATAAATTAAGGCATTGGGCTGGTTGCTAGAGAGGTTAGAAGCTGAACATTTTTTAGGGTAAATGCTGGTGGAATTGAGACTTCCTATTTAAGCTTGAGAGGAGAGATCACATACCTTTTGGCTTCATTGGGAAGAGAGTGAAACTTGTCAAAGTAGAGGAGACTTCTTGCTCGACCCTGGGAGGAGCTTGTACAGCATCAAGGCACAAGTTATAAAGTTCTTCTTTGATTTAAATTAATACAATCGGATTCATTTTTCTCAACAAATTGTCTTATGTGATTTGTTTCATGAATTCCTTGATCATCATGATAAATATGCTTTATTATATTGGCTTTTCAGGTGCTATTTAATTTGTGTGCTTGTTTGTGTTTGCAGATTCAGTACAAGGGAGCTCATTTGGATCAAAGGAGCGAGGCTTCCACAAACTTGCATTGGACCCAAGGTAGGCCTAAAACACTTGTTTGCCTTTGTTTATAAATTGCATACTTAGAGAAAGATAGGATTTGATTGGATTGCTTGTCACTAGAAATCATTAGATACTAGGGAGGTTGGTCTTGTCCGCAAGAACGACTCATTCTGTGTGACAGTACTTCTGCGGGAACTTCTACACTTACAACCTCAGGGGAAGCTCCCTCAGAGGCCATCAATCCTCCAACACTTGTGGTTTTCACAGGCACCGATATGAGGCTAGTAAGGAGCTCCTCAGTTTCCTTAGGAAACCTGTCAAACACTGAACTGGCCACCAAGGCCTCAAAAATCTTAGGGTTCATGCACAATTGATAGCTTGATGCCTCAATTCTCAACATGCAAAGTGTTTTTTGTTGGGCGGCCATTTGTAATTTATAGTCAAATTCGAATTCGAATCCGACCGTTCCCCCTGAAATCCATTCATAAATGCTAGATTGGCGGCATATTTTCAAAAATCTCACATTTAAATTCTTCCTTAAATTCTGCCCCCCTCCCCCCGCTCCTCTTAGTCATTCTCTCACTGTCAAATAATGAACAATGACTATAACAGCCACTTTTTGGCTTCCCTACATGGTTTCTCCTCCTATAGTGCAACTCCCCTCACGCTTCTGTTGATACTATGATGTTCCTCCTTTCCACGCAGTCCCCCAGTCGTGTAGTTTGACAACCTGGGTAGTGTATTTTATAGTCCTATGCCTCCTTATAGCTACCTGAAGCACTAAGACTATGCTCCCACCATATACTCATCTAAACAGATCCCTGGTGTACCGCTTCAATCAGCTTCGATTTACCTTCCCCGGAAATGGATCTCCATTCAACTTGACCAGCTAAACTTCTCCACCGTTGGTAATCTCTTTGATGACATAGGGCCCTAGCCAATGCATCCAAATTTTTCTTGGAAATTTATCAAACTTGTTATCATATAATAACACTAAATCATTTACCTTAAAGGTGTGCAGTTTGATGTGCCGACCATGCCATGTCTTTTCGCAATCCTTTTGAACTTGGTGATGGAATCTAGCCAAAAATCTATCCTCTTCCAGCTCTATCAGCTACACGAGCCTCTCTTTCAAGGCTCCACAATCTTCCATTCCTGTGAATTCCGCTATGCACAAACTAGGTACAATCTACTCCATCGGCATCACAGGTTCTACGCCATAAACCAACCTGAAAGGCGTTTGTCTAGACAACTTTTTGCAAGTCATTCTGTAATCTCGTAGCACCGCAATTATGCGCACATCCCAGTCATTTCTTTGTGCATTGCAAACCTTCGTCAGCACGTTTTCCAATATCTTATTAAATGCTTCAACCGTCCCATTAGCCTGTGGGTGATACGATGTACTGTTTTGGTGATAAACTTGGAATTCCTCCATCAATGCACTGATCGTCTCATTAAGGAAATGCGTACCGCGATCTCTCATCAAAATATTCGGGCAACAAAACCTAGTCAGTACATACTCAAATATGAAATTTTCTACTATTTCCCCTGTATAGTCCTTTACAGGCTACGCCTCAGCCCATCTAGTCAAATACTCAGTCGCAATGATGATGTACCTCTCACCTGTCTTCTTTCCTAGAGGCTGAATTGGTCCTACAAAATCAATCGCCCACTTCTCAAATGACTGTAATGATAGCTACGGATTTAGAGGCAGCTCATTCCTCCGCGATGGCCTGCCCATCCTCTAACATGCATCACATTCCTTACAATAAGCCTTGGAATCCTTATGAATCATCAGCCACCACAGCTGAGCGCGTAAAATCTTCTGTGTTGTTGCTTTTCTTGCATAATGTCCTCTTGCAGCTCCTCCATGAGCTTCAGTGAGGATGCTGCTTTGTTCAAACTCAGGCACATAACGTCACAGTATTTCATCTGAGCCCATTTTATATAAGTGCCCTGCAATGACAGAAAAGTTTGTTGCGCGCACCACCAACTCCTTTTTTTGTTGACTAGTATACCCCTCTGGAGCCATTCCTGTTGTCAGGAAGTGTATGATATCTACAAAGTGATTTTTCGCAACACGCACTATGAAAAGTTGTGCGTTAGGCAGTCCTTCCTCCAAATTAGTAGGCCCCTCTCCTGTTTCAATGCACGACAGATGATCTAATCTGGAATTCAATTGTCTTGGCTTCACAATAACTTCGAAATCATATTCCTAAAACAGTAGTTGCCATTTGCAAATCTTCCCACCCAACACAGAATTTTTAACCAAGTACTTCAATGCATAATGGTCTGTATACATCTTAAAGTGTCCACCTAGCAAGTGGTGTCTGAAATTCTGGAGCATGTACACCATAGCCAAACCTTCGCGCTTTGTCATTGAATAGTTCTTCTCAGCTTTAGACAACTTCCTATTCACAAACATTATAGGGTGATCCAAATCTCCCTCACTAGCTTGTGTTAGTACTGCCCCAAGCACAATACATGACACATCCACATGCACATGAAATTCCTTCTTCCAATCTGGGAAGACTAGGATCAGCATGGTGACCATCTTTTCCTTTAACATATCTAAGCTTTACTGACACTCTTCATTCCAATAGAATGTAGTATCCTTCTTTAGCAGCTTCTCCATTGGCGTGGTAATTTAGGCATAACTCTTAATGAAATTTCTATAGTGTCTCGTATGTCCCAACATTGCACGCAGTTGTTTCACGCTTCTTGGTGCCTATAAATTAATTATAACTGTTATCTTAGCTGGGTCGACCATTAATCCTTGTCTGCACACCACATGGCCCAGCAAGATTCCGAAAGGAACACAAAACAAACATTTCTTCAAATTGGGCATGATCTAATACCTTCAGCATGTATCCAACATCAATTGTAGGTTGGCTACATGGCATTTTGCCAACCCAAACACTGTCCAATCATCAAAGTATACCTCCAGAAACTTGTAAATAAAGTCCTTAAATGCCGTGATGACTACCCGCGAAAATATCATCGGTGCATTCTTCAGTCCAAAAGGCATTACAGTATACTGAAATAACCCCTAATTAGTGGCAGAGGTCATCTTACTTCTATCCTCCGACACGATCTTGATCTTATGGTACCCCGAGAACCCATCCGTGAACGAATATGCTTCATGTCCTCCTACATTATCCAACACTTCATTGGTGAATGGAGTCAGAAAAGGATCATGCACACAAGCATCATTCAGCTTCTTGAGATCTATTCATATCCTTATTTCATCCTTCTTCTTCTTTTCCTGAACTACTATTGATCTTACCCAATCAAACTCTTCTACTGGTTCAATAATACCCACCACAAGCATTTTATCCAACTCTAAGCAAACCCTTTCTTTATACTTCGGATTGAGGAAGTAAGGCCTCTGCTTGGTCAGCTTCACATCCGGTTTCAACATAATTTTCATAACTCCCAAGTCCCCTATTATCCCCTTTAGGTCTGAGAACTTCGTAGGGAAAAAGTCCTAGTATTCATGGGGAAATTCAGTGACCTTATCTATTGTTGCATCATCCTAGTAGTCCCCAATATTTGTAAATTTCGGCTCCACCTCTGTTCCAATGCTTTCTTTTCTTGTTTTCAGTGGTGCAATGAAATCTGAATTTTCAATTTGCTGTCGTTAACCTTCACGGTGACCTTTAGTCTCTGGGATATTAATGTTCCTTAGATCCTCGTCCTCTTCTTCGGCAATCACATTGTAGCACTGCAGTGCGTGGCGCAGCTGGGTGGTCCAATCCGGTTGAATTAAGTCCAAGGGATCCTGTGTTACTCTGAAGATTGTTGCCTTGAATTCATGCAATGCCTCATCAATACATTCAAATCCATCCTCAAAGCTAAACGTCATCAAGAAACCCTATTGCAAAACATCCCATTCTTTAGTGCCATGGCGGAGCTCTATTTCCAATTACCAGTTCATCAGTATTACATCCAGAGTATGAAAAAACATATGTGCACATTTAGGCTAAGGCTCCGCTCCAGAAACCTTAGTCCATTTGGCCAGGTGATTGTGCGGATCATCCATTCCATCATATTTCTCTATTAGCTAAACTTATGGGTGACCAAACCGCAATCTCATCATATTTCTGTACACGTGCCAATCATCAAAATTGTCTTTATGCGTACCCCACCATCTCACAGGCGTAGCGCACAACGCCGAACCCAAGGCCTGGAAGAAATTCTTCTCTGGCACTTCCCTTTCGAATTCATCAAAAAATTTATCAACATCAGTTAAACCATCATAGTATGGCAGAATTATTACCTCTAATGATACACAGCGCAATGACTTGGTCATCATATTACAGTGCAGCGTAGATACTTCATGCAGTCGGTTCTACTAGTGCTCCAACTCCTCATCTGAATCTGATGTGCAGGAACTTTCGCAGTCCCAGGAAATGCATCCATCTGCTATCAAATTCACCCAATCCTGATCTCGTGTCATTATCTTATAAATATGGTCCAAATCATCATCGCTTTCATAATTGCGAACCGGTTCATAGCACGGTCCTTCTGCAGGGTCCACAGGCACTACTATGTGGAGGGATTTCTTTTCAAATATCATCTTCCACTTCTTCAAATTGATTACCCCATTCATGTTAATAGCCCAATCGATCCCAAGGAGCGTAGGGTACGTATTGTTGTCATCCACAATCTCTATCACTTCAAAATCATCCAATGCGCTCGCGCCCTCAATATCAATTGTCACTCCCTGCAATCTTCCCATGGGGATGATTTTCTGCTGATTTTCCATTCTTAACTGAATCAGAGACCACTGCAGCGCAGGTCTCCCCATCCTCTCCCATGTCTATTTAGGCAAAACATTCACGTCTGACCCCAGATCCAGAATAACTTGATCCATCTCATATTCTCCTATCTACGCAGTGAGCCTCATCTCATGCCCTGTTCTTTCCTTATGCTTACCAATCTTCTTGACTACACGCAGTCCATCAGGAGCATTTTCTTTTCCGACACACTTATTTATCAACTCCTACAATCCTTTCATAGCCTTGCTATCATGTAGTAGCTTCATACAGGTCTCCAAGAAAGTAGTAAGCATGGAAGGGTCCATCTCTTCAGCTGGCTTATCCTAACTTCCTGAGGTAGAGGCCTCAGTGAAGCTTTTCTTTTCTTCCATAAACGTTTCCCTTGCATGCTCTAGATCAAACCCAATCTCCTTTTCTAGAGCTTTGTAGACCCATTCACTTTCTTCAGGCTACTTCCCCTTATCTTCGTCAGTCGTCATTCCACTCTGCAACACAATATTTACCTTAGGATCCTCTTCACGAGGCTCAACCCTCATCATCTGTAGGTTCTAAGTTAGTTGCTGAGGTTGCACCCCCTTTTCGCATATCTTAGCTAATAATACAGGGAAATCCTCTATCGCATGGTCAAACTAAGTACAATATCGGCATGACAGACGTGTCGGGTTCGTGCACTCTCACGCGTAGTGTCCTGGTCCTCCACAGTTGTAACAAATAACCTGTCCCCGACCTCTACCAGGTCCTCCTCCACCTCAGCCTTGTCTGTTCCCCTAATATTTGCCTCGCGCTCCCCCAACGCCTTGGTCCGGAGGCCGGGTTTCTGGCTGCACCCTATATGCAGTTGTTCTATCCATCATTAGGTCATAGCTACGACAATTACACACATCATGACCCATTGATTGATAAAAGTTGCAGAAGAGTTGTTGCAGTGTCTATACAAATTTCTGCAACAAATGGCAATTGTCTGTCACATGTTTTCGAACTACCTGATAGATAGCACAACATAGCACGGGCCCTGTACTTGGCCTTGCTTGAGCTTCCGGCCTCAGAGGCATTGGCTCCTCTACTACAACATAATTCGTGAAGACTGTATGGTGATCTTTGTCATGTCCCCGACTTTTTCACTCCAGGCATCAAACTTCTTCATGCACCTCTGGCCGAGTTGTTCTATCTTTCTTTAGACTCTAAAATTCTAGGCACAAGTTTTGCAACTACGCGTGAATCTATTGAACTTCCAAATTAGCATCCTACATTGGCATCTCATGCAATCTCTAGGGCTTCCACCTAGGTCCCAATCTTTTGCTATGATAAAGCAACCCTCATATGAGGTAAGAGCAAAGCCACAAACCCTTCGCGGTGCTGCCCATTCATAATATTCATGTTGCTTCATGGATTATGCACTTCAACCTCTAATCAAAATCCTAGGGTGTCTCACCAGGCTTCATCATGATCTCCTTGAATCCGACAATTGATTGAGCTTCAGATTTAGGCCTAATGAATTTGTTATTCAACACGGTCTGAATATCTCCTAATGAAGCCATCGGGTTATCAGTGCAGTACTTGATGTACCATGTTAGCACGCATTCCTGCAAAGCAGTAACCAATGTTGCTTTCAATCATATGTAATACCCTGAGCTTCCCATACAACTTTCGTGATGAACCAAAATTGGTCTGGGTCCTCAGTTCCTGACCCCTTGAACACAAACAATTTTACTAAATTCGCCATATTGGATGGTGGCAGAGGTGGTGGTGGTGTGGGCGAAGATGTATGCGGCGAAGGTGAAGATGGAGGTGGTTTGGGTGGATGGGGTATTCGTGGGAGCTCTTGTCTTATCAGTTGAACAATGCTCTGCGAAGAAGCCTATGTTTCTTCCTCTTCGTCACTCAGAGGAGGTCTAATCAACGGGATATATTCAGGGCATGTTTTCCCTCTATTCCTGAAGATATTTCCACTTGACGTAGCTCCAAACATCAAGGTAGCTGCATAACCCACTTTCCACACAGGAGTATCTTAATCCAAGTATTTAAAGACCTTAAATACTTATCTCGCAGTCCCCTGAATAAGCGGTGCTCTGCTTCGTTGTAACTAACTGAAGTATCGACTGTGAACTCTGTCACAAATCCTCCTATGATACAATCGAGCGAGTGATCGATAGTGCATGTGATATTATCTTCAGAGGCTTCTAATCTTCGCACTAACTCCGGGGTCCAGATTATTGGACTGTCAAGCCTCGACCTTCCTTGGTCGTCTGCCAATTTCATGATCCACTCGTATAATTCGACTGGGAAGGAACAAAAGAATATTTTGTGTATCTCTGTGTACATATGTCTGTCCAACCACTGTTCTTTCGTCAATTGCAGATTCCTGTTCTCTTGCACTGTGAATTCATGGATCTTTCTATCCAACCAGTCTTCTATCTCCTTCTTGTTTGGATTCTAGTGATGCGACATCACACATCTCTTTATGTAGATCCTGGTCCCAGCAATGGAACCATTTGTTGGCTTAATGGGCCCTAACCCAGGTTCAATGTTAATGAAACAAGAAAATCCCTACACTACTGGCCCTTTCGGCATCAATTCGTGGAGTGCAGACTGAATTCTCACCCGAAGCAGCATGGGGGGATGCAGGAACGAAGTTTCCACACCCAGAGATGGTAGTGATGTCATTGTATACCCTAAGCCTTCCTTCGCATAGGCCGATAAGCCTTTTAGGGCTTATCGATATACCCCTCTTAGTCGTCCTTTAGACCTCCACGAAGGAGCACGACTGTCCTTCACGTACCATAGATAGGCAGATCTGACACTTACATGCCTCTGTAATTACTCTTACTTTTGTATTTACCTAGACTAGCTTAAGTATCTGATAACTTCAACATGCATTAAGATGATCTTCTCATAAACATATATTCTTACTTGCGTTCATATAACAAAGCAAAACATATGGATTCACACATCATTACAGCATTAAAACCTAAACCCAGTATTCATCATAACATAATCATATGCATTTATAACAAAAGTGAAATAGATCATACACAGACAATTCCAAAATAATTCTCTTTATTGATGCTTCAGATCTTCTTTACAGACTCTAACTGCCCTGCGCACATAGTAGCAGGGGTCCCCACACTCAGCTACAAACTTCTACCCAAGGCCTTTGCGCACATAGCTACAGAGCCTCTTCCCTACACTAATACTCTTCGCTCTTAGCTCTCACAAACCCATTACATCCTTCAATGACTCAAAAACATACCAAGGCTTAACTACCTTAGACTCTTCTAAGACTTCCCTTTTTATATAATCCCATGGTCGACGGACCATGGGTAGATCTCCTAAAGCTAACATGACTTACATAAACTAAGGGCGGAAACCCTTTATGAGACTTCACATCTTCGCGCTTTGCGACCACAAAAAGTGGAGACTTTACACTTCTTATACAAATCTTGGTCTTTCTGCCCCAAAACATGGGCTTTTAACCCTCGAATTATTCTAGAATTGTCTGTCTATGATCTATTTTACTTCTGTTATAAATGCATATGATTATGTTATGATGAATAATGGGTTTATGTTTTAATGTTGTATTGATGCGCAAATCCATACGCTTTGCTTTGTTATATGAACTCAAGTAAGAATATCTGTTTACGTGAAGATCATCTTAATGCATGTTGAAGTTATCAGATACTCAAGATAATATGGGTAAATACAGAAGTAAGAGTAATTATAAAGGTTCATAAGTGTCTGATATGCCTACATAGGGTACGCGAAGGACAGTCATAGACCTTTGTGGAGGTCTAGAGGATGACTAAGAGGAGTATATCAATAAGCCCTAAAAGGCTTATCGACCTGTGCGAAGGAAGTTTTAGGGTATAAAACAACATCACTATCATCTCTAGGTGTGGAAACTTGGTTCCTGCATCCCCCCATACTGCTTCGGGTGAGACTTTAGTCTGCACTCCATGGATTGATGTCAAAAGGGCCAGTAGTGTAGGGTTTTGGAGCCTGTTTTAAGCTATACAAGATCTTCTTCAATTTTCACACTAATTTCTCCTTCGTTTTGATGTTATACCCTTGTGGTTGTTGCATATATATTTCCTCCTCCAAATCCCCATGGAGAAAGGTTGTCTTTACATCTAGCTGCTCAAGATGCAAATCTTTTGCTACCACTAGACTTATAATAGTTCTTATTGAAGTCATCGTAATAACAGGAGAACAAATTTCATCAAAGTCTATACCTTTCTTTTGTGCAAACCCCTTCACCACAAGTCTAGCCTTATACCTATGTTTTCCTCCATATTCTTCCTTTAACTTGTAAACCCATTTATTCCACAATGTTGTTTTACCTGCAGGCAACTTGACTAAGTCCCAAATTTTGTTATGCATCAAGGAGTCCATCTCTTCTTCCATTTCTTGCTCCCACTTCTTCCTAGTTTCTACCTACATTGCTTCATATCTTTTTGGTTCACTAGAATCGGTCAACAATACATAATATAATGAAGGAGAGTACTATTTAGGGGGTCTACTTATCTTGGTAGATCTTCTAACACCACCTTTAGGTGTTTGAGGTGCCACTTACTATTGCAGTTGCTGATCATTATAATTTTCAGACACCTTTACTTTTTCTATGATCTCATCAAGCACTGTGTATTATTTTTTTTCCTTTTTATGTTTCTTTTTGTGCATCTGATCCTTATACAATACCTTTTCATTGAATATGACATCTCTTCTCATAATGATTTTTTTAATTTTCATAGCCATATAAGAGATAGTCAAAATCATTAACACCATATCCAATAAATGTACATTTCTTTAATTTTTCCTTAAGATTTCCTCTATTTTATTTACTAATGTGGGCAAAGGCTTCACAACCAAAAGTCTTAAAAAAAAATAGTTTACCTTTTTACCTTTCCATGCCTCCTCTGGAATACCACCATCCAAGGAACTTGAAGGTCCTCTATTTATTATATAAACAACAGTATCTACAACATCTGCCAAAAATTATAAAGGAAATCCTACATGCAATCTCATGCATCTTGCACACTCCATGATTGTCTTTTTCATCCTTTCTGACACACCATTTTCCTGTGGTGTTCCTGGAAATTTCTTCTCTCTACGAATTCCATGCTCCAAACAATAGTTATCAGACTCTTTTTTACAGTATTCACCTCCATTGTCTGATCCGAGACTCTTCAATTTCTTTCATATCTCATTCTCAACCAAAGATTTCCATTTCTTAAAAGTATCAAATACATCAAACTTATTCTGAATACAATAAATCCAGGTTTCCTAGTTGCATCATCAATAAAAGTAACATAATAGTGAAAGCCACCGAGAGATGATACCTGAGCAGGTCCCCATACATTTGTATGCACAAGCTTCAATTTTTCACTCTACCTTTCTTTCCCAACTCTGATAAATCTAACTCTCTTCTGCTTTCCATAAACACAATTTTCATAGAAATCCAAGTCAACATGATTCAAACCTGGAAACAAATTTCTTGAGTGAAGAATATTCATCCCCTTCTCACTCATCTACCCGAAACTATAATGCCGCAATGTCATATATGCTCCCGTGGAGGTTAATTCATTAATAGAATTAGAAATACCATTACATAAATACAACGTACCAATTGTTTCTCTTGTTTCTATTACTAAGGCTCCTTTAGTGACCTTCTAGGTTTTATCTGTGAATGTAGTTACACAACCTTCAACACCTAACTTCCCCGTTGAAATTATGTTTTTTCTTTATATCTAGAACATGCCTTACCTCCTTCAATAGCCATTATTTTCCATTTTGTTTGTTTATAAAAGCCTTACCCATTCCAATGATTTTACAAGGTTTATCGTCACCCAGATGAACTTGTCCAAAATCTCCTTGAACATAGTCATGAAATTGTTTCCTATCAGGTGTGGCATGGAATGAGGCCCCTGAATCTACCACCTAGGAATCAATAATATTCTCTAATGAAAGAATCAACACATCTGTCAAGATATCTCTTGCCACATTCACTTCATGATTGTTCTCTTCTTGTAAATCTCCTTCCTTTCCCTTCCAAGATTTGCAGTCTTTCTTCAGGTGTCCTTTCTTCCCACATTTCCAACACACTATCCATGATCTAGCTTTGGATCTACCTTTTCTTGACTTACTGATATTTCCTGGGATTCTTCCTCTTTCCATTTTT
The DNA here is from genome assembly GCA_031772625.1 of Pinus tabuliformis. Lineage (NCBI taxonomy): Eukaryota > Viridiplantae > Streptophyta > Pinopsida > Pinales > Pinaceae > Pinus > Pinus tabuliformis. The sequence goes on from CM062817.1 coordinate 680,358,418, forward strand.
CTTCCACTAGCCTCTATAGTCAAAGCATTACTTGATGTATCACCATATCTTTTCTGTCACATTTCCTCACTAAGGATGGCACCAACAACATCATCAAACTTTAAGTATTAGATCTAGAGACAAAGTTACTAATAGCCATAACTAAGCCATTCCAACATTCTGGTAATGAGAAAATAAATAGCGTAGCCCTAATTTCATCATCAAAATTTATCCCTACAGAACTTAACTGGCTAGTAACCATGTTAAATTTATTGAAATGATGAACAACAGATCCACCTTCTGACATCTTCATATTAAATAGACGCTTCATAAGAAATATTGTATTTGAGGCCGAGGATTTTTCATATAGTTTGGAAAATGTCTTCATTAAACCTTTTGTTGTCATTTCCTTCGAAATTTTGAATGTCACTGATGCTGCCAAACAAAACCGTATTGTTCTTAGTGCATTTCTGTCGAGAAGATCCCATTCTTTGTTTTTCATACTTGTCGACTTCTTTGATTTTCTGCTCAATGGTAGGTACAAATCTTTCTGATAAAGATAATATTACATCTGCATCTTCCACAATTGGTAATTTTGGTTGTTAAATTTCTTGACCCTAAACCTACCATCTTCTGTCATTGCTCCCACTCGAACCAGGAACCCTTCTCTCCTACAAGTTTATCAGCCAAATAAACCTCCGACTTTGATACCATTTGTTAGAAATTAATTAACAGAGAAATGAAATACATAAAATATTGAAAAACAAAAATACAAAAATGCATAAAACAAGAGAGACACAGATATACATGGTTCACCCAATTTGGGCCTACATCCACAGAGAAACAACCAGTCCTTCCATTTATATTATCTAGCAAAATGAAGAAATACAACCTACAACAGATCCACTGTAATTTCCTCTTCACTCCCACACAACCTCCTCTCTCTCTCTCACTCAAAATAATAATACACACAACTACAATACATTTCCCTCATATAAAGAGGGTTTCATTCTAGGGAAAAAAAACCTAAATCAACATAACCATTACCGTCAGATCATTTGCCTAATGAACGACCGAGATTGAGTACAGAATTACAATATTTTAGAAGGAAAATTTTCATCTATTTTTAGCTTCGAGGGTGCTGCCCTTGAACCCTCGCCATGGACCTGCTAGCCTCTGGACCCCCAGCTAGGGGGTATAAGGCCCCTTATACCCCCCCATGTGGAGGGGTTTACAGTCTACCTAGGGTGTACATCCGGCTGAAAACAAGACCTCTAAATCAGAAAGATAATCAGGCTCCATACCCAACGACATTAACCATAAATACACCACAATAATGGATCCTAAATTATGATCTGAAATAGTTCATATCAGGGATACATTCCTATACACTGAGCTCATTCATTCAGTTGATGTAGGTTAAGAAAAAAGATGAGAAAGATGAGCAATGTCTAATTTGATCTGAGACAAAGGTCAAATACACTTCAATCCTAACCTACGTGCACTCAACTTTAACATTCCATGATTCAAAACAATAGAAAGTGATCTAAGTGAAAGTAATGTACATCAACATTAACCTTTTCATATACTAAGTATACCCACACTCCACAAAAAAAGGTATAATTTATCATATCTAAATTATACAAATATAAACTTAATCCTTAGAGAAACTAAAGTACAAGAGATAAACATGTTGGGTTCGTGGGACCAAGCTAACCAACGACGTTTCCTCTCTAAGGAACTAAATCACAATGAAGTTAACACAGTAAATGGAAGAACCTTTACATCAACAATGATATTAGAAAACTCCACAGTCTTTACATAAATAAGTATACAGAGGTATGACCTAGTGATCTTGCTAGTAAGTGATATTACTAACCTAGAATAATAAAGAAACCTAATGATCCCACCACTAACCTGCCTCAACGCTAGTATAATTTTATAGAAAATACAATACATGAAAGTGCTAAAATGAGCCATGCTTGATTCTAATTCTAAATATAAATGAAAAATATATTAATAGTCTCCAATATCAGATTGAAGTGATAACAAGGTTGTCTAACAAGGGTGAACTAGTGCAATTTGTTTGAAGACTCGAGTATGGGATCCTTGACCCTCGACTTTGCTATTGAACGAACTTCCAGATAAGGAAAACAGTTAGGTGCATAGTGTTTGACCGATGATCCACTTTGAGAATTCATATATTGTATTGATGTTGTGCTCCAAAGTACTTGTATGACATTTTTCTATTGGAAGCTATATATATATAATCCCACTTAAAATTTGGTTGTGGGACCCTTCAAGGGTTGTAAGTTTTGCAAAACCTTCATTAGTACCCTTAGAATAATGATTAAGCTTTAACAGTGCATTCAAACTATAGATTTCCTACATAAATTAACAATTTACCTCATAACCCTTTTATTTGACTTTCTTTTGCATGGCAATCCTTTCTTGTATGCAAAAACGGACTATAAGGATGAAAAATTAGGGTTTGGAGGGGGTTAATAAGGGTATTTTGTAACCAAAAGTTCCTCAATTTCTAACCCCAACAATTATTATTCTTGTGAACATGTACTTTGAAATTTTCCCTTCTTTTCTATTTACAAGACTAATATATGCATTTCTAAAGCAATATATCATGTAGTACATATATGAAACTAATGGTAAAAGTCATGATAAATAAATATGGAATTATCATCCACGAAAAATATGCATGAGGTTCAAAAAATATGCACAATATAAAACAAATGAGCACTAGAGGGAGTGCACTCATTTTATTAATGCAAATACAACTAACTACATAATTAAGACATTGCACCCAGTCCTAGACCATGCTACTCATAGTCTCTCAATAGTGAGACACCCTAAAGATGGGGTTATGACTCCACAAGCTCCAAGGATTTCCTAAACTAAATATTATACATATCCCATACTCATTAAAAAAATGGCTAGGTACTAAACCCCAATTTCCTCCAACCAACCTCTAACATCCCCCATCAACCTCACATAACTCAAGGTAATGCACCCTCTTCTCTACATCCATAACCCATTAGGTTGTGCCACTATCCTTTGATGGTTTCCAACTCAGGTTGGCCAGGGATGTCTTAAATCACTATGGATTCCAAGAGTTCAAGCTACCCTCAAGGGCCTCTAGGTATCTCTCTAGGATCACTCTAAGGACACTAAATTTTTCACCAAATCCACCTAGTATTTTAATGAGAGCTAAAAATGGTCACAAGGTCACCCCTTCTTACCTTCCAGTAAGAATGATAATCTCTCCTTAAATAACACTCAAACCCTCACTTTTATGTGCATGTCTCTTTGTTGACTAATGACACTCCATAAAGTCAACTCCATGGACTTTAGAATAAAAAATGTGCACTTTTTGACTTAGGATTATTTGAATACTAGCTTATCCCCTAGACTTAAGCCCTTTTGATCACTCCTTGTCCCCATTTTCACACTTGTGGAGTCTTAACTCCACATATTCCCTTGTATGACATGGTCTATAATAGTGGTGTATTTTATTAGTGTGCATGTGACATCATATTTACAAAACTAGGCTATTTGGCCTGAAAACATATAAACATAGGCTTACTAGCCTAAAACAAATAGGTAGATGGGCATGTTGGCCCCACAATAGTCCTCTGTTTACCAACCTAAACATGATATGCACATTATACATATGGGTCATTCTAGGCATTTTAAAATGTCAATAGTTAGAATACGGTGACATCTACTCTTTATATTGTTATACTAATTAACATAGATAACTCACTTCTTTCCCACTCTTAATTCATTGGTTTTTGAATCATTTCATGGAATTTGGTCTTAATGGATTGAGATTGAATAATTATGTATTATGACTAGTCAAGTAATTATGGTCCTATCAATTGTATCTAATTTACTTGTTCTTGTCCCTTTCAAGAATAGGGTTACAAATTATGTTGTGGAGTGAGGTTTTGGATTGGAATGACTTCTCAATGAGATCTTGTTAGGTCCCTATACTACTAGTGTAACCCCTTATTGTTATTAATGCAACCCCCTTATTATATTTATGTGCCCATGTAGTCCCCATATTATTATTATTGTGCCCTTACATTATTATTGGTATGTCAGCTCTAATTATATTATGACCCCTTAGACTCCTATATATAGAAAGGAGGTCTTGTCATTTGTATCATCAAAGAACTTTTCATTTGTGTAATGTAAAGGAGGTTTCCCCCTCCAAGAGGTTGATTTTGAAGTTGCTGATCTATCTTTTCTATCTTTTTGTGAGTTGGTTCATAACATTTGGTATCAGAGCTTTGGATTCAAGGGTTTCGCTGCTCCAAACAGGTCATCGTCGAATTTTTGCTATAACTTTTTCGCTACGAAGTTTTAGAAGCTAAACAAAAAAACCATTTAAGCTGAAATCGTTCTAAACCTTGGGTCCAAATTTCAGATATTGTCTCACTATGTTTTTGGATATATGATCTAAGAAAGTTAGGGTTTTTGCAAGCTCCATAATTCCATCTCAAACAGGTCATCATGGAACTTTCGCTATACATTTGTTTCTACGAATGAAATTAAAACCCGTTTGAGCTATAATCTTGCTAAATCTTAGGTCCTAATTTCAGATCTTTTCTTGCTATATTTGCAGAGATATGATCCAAGGAAGTTAGGGTTTCTGCAAGCTCCTGAATTACATCCCAAACAGGTGACCTTGGGAAAATCGTATAACTTTCTTTCTAAGCATCAGATTGAAATTTCGTAAGAAGTTACAAAAAGAGGACAGCCTATAGTTTTCTATGTATCAGTTTCAGGTTTGAAGGTTGGAAAAGTGACACGTGGAACTTCGTACAAGTGCGCTCTATGGAAAAAGTATATAATCATGTCATCTTGGGATATTATGTTTAACTATTTCATGGAGAATCCAATTTCGATCAGACCGATGGCATTGGAAAGAGGACACAGAGGGATACCGTAGGTCACAATTTTGGACATTGGAGATTCGAAATTTCAGTGATACAATATATTTAAGATCGAGCTTCGAAAATCAAGAAAAAGTGATATGAGGAAGTTTGATGGCAAGGATCCGGTAAATTGGATACTACAGATGGAGCAATATTTCTATCTACATGATGTACAACTATTACAAAAGGTACATATTGCATATTTATACTTAGAACCAAAACAATTTGTATGATATAGAGGGATTTGTTCTCGTAAACCACTTGTCACCTAGTCAATTTTCACGGAGGAAATGATTGCACATTATGAGGATACAAAGAGCAACACCTTCTTTAGCCAACTGATAAATCTCAAACAAAAGGGTTCAATGGTAGAGCACATTGGGGGCTTCCAAAAATTGAATATAAGGGTAAATGATATTCCAAAGAAGCAAAGGATTGATGTCTTTATAGGGACTTTAAAGGATAACATTCAACATGAGGTTTGTCTTTGGGAACCTGATTCATTTGAGAAGGCATTCAAGTTGGCAAGAAAAATTGAAAGAGGAATTATGGAAACAAGGAAAGCTGCCACTCACAACTATAAATATGGAAGTGTTTTTGCTCCTATCCTTCCACAACCTACAAGGTTTACACCACAAAAATTGGAAGAAAAAGAGAAAAAGGGATTTGTTACAGTTGTGATAGCAAATACACTAAAGGTCATAAGTGTGATGAGAAGAAATTATTTTACATAGATTGTGAAGACGAGGAAGAAAAGGATCAAGAAACATCAAAAGAAGAGGATATACACTAGGAACCAAACCTAGAGAAAGAAGAAATGAATTCGACCATGTCTTGTAAATCATTTTCAAGAATTAGCACTCCTCAAACTCTCAAGATAGAAGGACATATCAAGAAGAAAAAGGTTCAAGAAGTGAAAGATCACATCGAGCATCAAGAAATGAATCCGACCATATCTTGTAATGCATTGGAAAGAATTACCACTCCTCAAACTCTCAAGATAGAAGGACATATCAAGAAGAAAAAATTTCAAGCAGTGAAAGAGCACATCGAGCAGCAACAAAAAGTTCTCCAACTTTTAAAGGATAACCCCACTTTCGTGCAGAATGGAATGGAACAACATGCAGTTCAACATTGCAGTGAAAGAAATTTTGATGTAGGCAATTGGGTATTTTTACAAATACAACCATACAAACAAATGTCCCTCAATAAAGCTAAGAAGGATAATAAATTATCACCAAAATACTGTGGTCCTTACAAGGTGCTACAAAAGATTGGTACTGTGGCATACAAATTGGAGCTTCCTACATCTTCCCGAGTGCCCCCAGTTTTCCATGTTTCATGCTTAAATAAGGTTATAGGTGACAAGCTCCCAATTCAAACAATATTGTTGAAACTTGACGAGGAAGGAAAAATCATATTGGAACCCAAAGCAGTCACGGAAACAAGAACCCAACAGCTACGAAATCGATCAATTCCAGAGTATCTCATCAAGTGGAAGAACTTACCCGCTAAAGATTCCACGTGGGAGGACAAGAATTTTATACAGAAGCATCCAAAACCACTCAAGTGTTGAGGACAACACTTTTTGAAGGAGAGGGGCATGTTAGGTCCCTATACTACTAGTGTAACCCCTTATTGTTATCAGTGCAACCCCCTTATTATATTGTTGTGCCCATGTAGTCCCCATATTGTTATTATAGTGCCCCATAGAAGCCCACTATTGTTATTGTTGTTCCCTTACATTATTATTGTTATGTCGGCTTTGATTATATTATGACCCCTTAGACTCCTATATAGAGAAAGGAGGTCTTGTCATTTGTATCATCGAAGAATTGTTCATTTGTGTAATGTAAAGGAGGTTGCCCCCTTGAAGAGGCTGCTTTTGAAGTCGTTGATCTATCTTTTCTATATTTTTGTGAGCTGGTTCATAACAGATCTTCTCCAACCATCAATATCCTAAGTATGAATCCATATCTAAATAGGTAGTTATAAAAATGTATGTTTCCATTCTACTTTTGATTTCTTAATCTTTTTGGTTATTCTTTCTTTCTTAGAAAAAGAAAATTACTCTTTAATTATTGTTTATAGTTATCTTCTTCGTTGCATTCATACATTTGGAAAAAGGCATTTGGTTGTATCTCCTTTTGTTTGTGAATTTGAGAATAATATACCTTACTTTCCTATTTGTAGGTTAGTTTTTAAATGTTTTCATTTTTAATTTTGTTATTTTTTTCCGAAAATCCAACATTTCATGCAATTTTTCTTAAAATAAAGTGTGTGTATATGCACTTTCTTTGCATTCAAAAATGTGTATGCACATAGGTCACATGTGCTAGTTTTGGGGTAGGTTTTGGACCTTGTGGTCAATATTTCAACACCAATACATAGGTTTCCTTTGATATAGTATTATATACGTTTATTTCCTTCTCCATAGGTGCATATACACAGGTGTCACTAACAAGAGGTATATGTACCTCTTGAAATAATGTTTTTTCACATTTTTCAATGTTGTTTTTGTTATTTTGAAGTGTATGAACTATGGTAGGTGAGGTTTATTTCTTATTTACATTTCATTAGGTTAATTTATGTTCATTTGAAATAAAAAATAACAAAAAATGTCATTATATTTACTTCTGCTACATTTCTTACAATCTCGTTATTAATTATTCATGCTTTAGGGATTACTTGAATTGAATTCTTTGAAGGACAAGTGTAAATTATTATTTTCTATTATTATTATTATATTATATTCCTTTAGAGTCTCAAAACATCATAAGTTGGATTTACATAATTTTGAGTAAAAAAATTCTCCTTAAAGCAAATGTCTAAATATAAAATATCCTAGAATTTTATTTTCTAGAAACACCAACAAATCTAGGATCTTGAGGTCTTCGAATAGGTTGGAAAGTTAACTCTCCATGGCCACTAAAGAAAAACATTCATTTTTACTATTGGGTGCTATATTGAATTATGCATAGGTGTTGTTGAGGAATCTCCCCTAATGCATGAGTTAAGCAAAAGGTCACATTAGGGTAAGTAAAGGAGATCTCCCCTCTCTCGCTTATCTTAGCATCTATAGATCACTACATGTACAAAGAATTAAGTTAGGAACATTCCTCTATGGAAAATCCCTTCATGAAGTCTTAAGATGAGATACCCTTCCCATACATTTGATCCTAATCCATGACTATTACCCCCATCATTGATTATGAAATGGTAACCTTAGTTTCCTTTCATAGGTTCTACATTAGTGATTGTTGTGGGAAGGGGGCCAAAGAGGGAGGTAATATGTTTGGTACTCAAGGAAAATGTTGTATCATCATTGTAGTGCTCTTAAAGGGTTTTCCGTGAAACATGGGTACTTGCACCCATCAAGGATGTTGTGAATAGATCAAAGTAACTACATGAATTTTCATAAACAAGAATTGGGCCCTAATCATCCTAAGATCACTTCCAAAATTCTCTTTTGTTACATTAGTTATTGCTCTTAAAGTGTCTTTTTCTTTTATAACTTAAAAAAGAAATGAAAAATATTTGATTTATTAAATTTTTTATTTTTTATTTTTATTATTTTTTTAGATTTTTAATTAAAAACAAAAAAACAAAAAATTCCTTTTAAGTTTCTTAATATTCTTAATTATTCTTAATTTCGAGTAAGGAGAAAATAACTACTTAGATCTTTCCTTTACTGGTTTACTTCCTTACATTCGCATTTTTGAAAAGAAAAAGAACATCTCAAAATAAGAGTGGCATAATATACTGTAACACTTATTCCCGAAAATAATTCTTTGAAATGTAATAAAGAAGATTCTTTTATAAATTAAATATACTTATTAGTTTAAGATTTAATACACTTACCGAGTGAGGCAACCTTGGTTGGATACATGAACTTAGATTTGGATGGAAATACATATAAATTAGTGTTGTTGGTTTATATCCCTTCCTTTAAAGGCAATCTTAAGGGATTTTCACAAATCGATATTAGATGACCTTCTCATAAACTAAGCTTCATTTTCAGGAGGATTATCCAATTCAATTTATTTACAATAATTAAGTGTATATTTTAATTTTCCATCATTCAGTCTATCACCTTATAACAAAAAGAAAACTAAGATTCAGATAAGCTAGTATTTTTCTTTTTTATTGTTGGGAGATTCAGTGGGAGTATTATTACATTGAGGACTAGACTGTTGTCATCCACACCAACCTTTAAAAATAAACCATTTTGTTAATTTTGGAATTAACAAAGGTATAATGGTACTAACATCTAGCATTCATTTACTTATCCATGAATGGTGATGGTGACTTGTATTAGTGGAACCTACTTATCCACTTATCCATTATTGTGATACGTTATTGATTAGGACATGGCATTACTTCATAGCCTTTAACATATCCTCATTATATGGAGGCCATTACACATTATATCACTCAAAGTGTCTTTTCACAAGGACATAGTGGAGTGAACACTGTAATTATAAGAGCAATTTGACCTATACATCACTCATGTCTTCCCATTAATAATCCTACTAAAATACCATTCATGACTCATAATCATATTACAAATAGTAATTTTTCACTTTCATGTTTCATCCATTAAGAATTACGGCCTCAATTGTTCACAATCATATGAAAAATACATTAATATGATACAATCGATTCTTATTCAAATAAAATGAAAACATAATTTCCCCCTATTATCTAATAACAATTTTAAAAGGTTAAGTGAAGAAATTAAATTTAAACATAAAATAATGAATATTATTTAATGATTTTAAATAATATAAAAATTCTAAAATTTTAAATTTAATGCTGATAATAATTTTTACAATTACACTATATATTCAATGCATTTAATAATTTTTAAAATTATGCTATATATTGTTATATCAAATTAATTTATATTATTAATTATATAATAAGTTTAAAATTGGTTGTTTACAAGATTTTTATTTAGTTAATATGTGTCTTTGTTCATAAAATATTAAAGAATACCTCTCATCTCACTAGATATTGTTAAAACTTTTCCAAAAAAATTGTTGAACCTCTTTCTCAATACATATTTTTAATAAAAATAACCCTTGTTTTCAATATCCCCTATTTTTTGGAAAAAGCACGAGTAGCTAATGCATTAAGAACTTTTTTTCTGCAGAGGTTGAAGCTCTCCAGCTGAAGGAAAATGGCAGACTAGGGCTTCTGACAAACCCTTACATGGCGCAGAGTCAAAGTAAGCAGCCTCTCAGGCCCAAATCGAACTGTTGCCAAGACAGTCTCTGCGCATATGGAAGAAAAGAACAATGAATATTTCGATGGGGGAGGCATCAGCGCCTCCCCCCAAAGATTCCAACCATGAAAACCCAACTGAAAGCAGAATTGAGAATGCAGAGATGCCAGAGGTACAGCCTGCGCAACAGAACGAGAAGAACGAACAAGAAGATCTGGAATGTGAGAAGGAGGATAAACAGGAAACATCTGAAAAACCAAAGAAAGTATCATCGTCCACGTGCAAGCCCATTGCCACAGAACGACCCAAGATTGAGCTACCTAGTCATAGCATCAATGCGCAAATACAACACATGAGAGATCATGCCCTGATTGGCAAATTCATAGGTTATTAGCCAACTGAAAAAGCTCTGCAAGGATGGATTACCTCAAAATGGAAGCCCAAAGGTCATGTAACTCTACAGCTGGGCCCTAAAGGCTTCTTCATAGCTATCTTCAACTGCCTTGAAGACCGAAATCGAGTTCTGGATGGAGGACCCTATTTCTTCAATGCAGCAGGTCTTTATCTCTGTGACTGGGTCGAAAGATTCAACCCAGATAAGGAAGATTTTAGCTGGGTGCCAGTCTGGATCTGCATGTACTCACTTCCACTGGAATACTGGGATGAAGACTCACTAACAGCCATTGGCAATGGATTGGGCAAGTTCATAAAGGTAGCGAAGGAAACAAAGCTTCAAAGATACACATCCTACGGCTGGATTTGCGTCTACATGAAGCTAGGCCAAGCACTCCCGGACTCGGTAGGTCCACTGCATGATGACTTTGAATGGATTCAACCCCTAGACTATGAACATGTACCCTTCCGAAGCAGGAGGTTCCATGCCCATGGACACATTTTTTGTGATTGTCCCTTAAACATGCCTCCTAAATCCATAGAAAATGGAGGTAAGTTCGATCCAGAAGGATTCACCAAGGTAGCGAGTAGAAAAAGACATACCAAAAAACCTCCCACAGCACCAAAAAATATTATTCCATCATCAGATATGCCATCCTCTAGCAACAGCTTTGATATTTTGACAAATCTAGATAAGCCTGAATCAGATACCCCTATGACAGCAAAGCCAACCTCTGTTCCATCCACCAATCTGTCCCCCACACCTATCCACAATAAAACTAGTCATCCATTGAATGTCAATACCTCTGATAAGCATGCCTCAGACTCGCAACACAACACCAACCCTGTTCATAGCAAAGCCCTCTGGTCCGACAAAATTATGGACATTGATGATACACCGGCAGAACCTTCTCAGCCACTAACCCATATGGAGGGAGGCAGTCAACAAAGTTTAATGGAAGAAGAACCAGAAAGCTTTGATCTCGGAGATATAGACATTTTTAGTCTAGAGCAAGCTTGCAAAAGGAAAGAGTTCGACACAATACGGGACAGACAACTAGAAAATTTGGAAGTAGTGCTCACAAGAGTGCATCAGCATAATACTTTGGGCATATAGCAAGGAGGTAAATGGGATGGGAAACATATCATCAAAGATGGGAAGAAAAGAGGTAGAAAGACAGATCTACAACGTACCATTTTAATTGGGGAAATGCTAGTGGAGTCTGGAAAGTGCTCCAAATTGACCAAATACTACCGATCTCTACCTACTAGTCAACCATGAAGGTCATCTCATGGAATGTAAGAGGACTTAATGGTCCCAGGAAGTACAGAATGTTAAAGAACATGATTCCGCAAGAACAACCATACATTGTATTCATGCAGGAAACAAAATGTAGCACCAGCACATTAGCCTCCATATTATCCAAAGCCTGGGCAGGATGTCAAACTGTAACAGTAGACGCAACAGGTGCCTCAGGAGGGCTAGCCATAGCATGGAACACTCAGCATATCTCCTTAACAAATTTCCATGCCTCACATCATTTCATCCAAGCAATGTTCCACCTGATCGGCACCAACATACATGGCCATTTAACCAATGTATACTTCCCTTAGGAGGGCACACAAAAAACCATGCTGTTAGAAACATTGGAGATTCTTAATGCTCCAAGAACTTATCCACTATGGATCACGAGAGGAGACTTCAATATGATCACACGGCTGGAGGAAAAACTTGGAGGCAGAAGAAAGCTGGACAATGAAAGCAATAACTTCAAAGATTACATTCAACACAATGGTCTAATAGACTTACCTTTTGATAACGGCACCTACACATGGAACAACAAAAGAGCCGGCTCACAGCAAATATCATCTCGGTTGGATAGATTTCTAATCTCAGACAATTTTGTCCATCTTGGTGGTGATATATGCGCCTCTATCCTACCCTTAGCTGGCTCGGACCATTGGCCCATTTCCTTGCAATGGAAAAATCCTAGAAAATCTAACAGAAAACCATTCAAATTTGAAGCTTTCTGGCTTACCCACCCTGAGTTCAAAACAGTGGTCAAATCAGCGTGGGAAAGTTTCCTTCCCAATGGTGGCTCACTCATGTACCAATTCCAGCAGAGACTGAAGCACATCAAAAAACAAATCAAAACCTAGAATTACACCACATTTGGCAACATCTTTCAAGAGCAAAAAGTTCTTGAGCAGAGCATGAAAGAGCTACAGTAGAAGATCATCATAGAAGGCAGAACAGAGGAACACGCCAGACAGGAACAAATCCTACTAACACAATTAGATGAAAGAAGCAGACAAGAGGAACTACTTTGGAGACAAAAGTCAAGAATTAGATGGCTAAAAGAAGGGGAACGAAACACCAAATTTTTTCATTGCACAATTATACAAAGAAGAATGAATAATACAATATCATATATTCAAAACTCACAAGGAGACAAAATGGAGAAACAGGAAGATATAGAGAAAGAGCTCACCAATCACTTTAAAAATGTTCATCAAGAGCCGCCCATAGACAGACAGCTTGCCATCAATGAGATACTTCATCATATTCCTAGACTCATAATAGAGGAGCATAATCAGCTACTGCTAAGACCAGTCACCCCTACGGAGGTCGAAGAGGCATCAAATCAATTGAAAGCTGGGAAAGCACCAGGACCTGATGGTTTCACTTCTAACTTTTACCATCACTTCTGGGACTTAATCAAAGTAGATGTCTAGAATGTGGTCAAAGAATCAAGAGTCATGCATTGGCTACTTCCTTCACTCAATGCGACCTTCATCGCTCTTATTCCCAAAGAAGCGTAGCCAAATACTCCGGAGAATTTTAGGCCCATTGCCCTCTGTAATGTCATCTACAAAATTATCTCGAAAGTCATACCCAACCACCTCAAACCACTCCTCCCTCTTCTCATCTCACCAGAGAAATCTGGTTATGTCGAAGGACGTCAAATTATGGATGGTATTATACTGACTCATGAAACCATCCATTCCTTAAAGAAAAACAAATAGGCAGGTATGCTCTTGAAAATCGACCTATCCAAAGCCTTTGATAAACTCAGCTAGACCTACATAAAACAGATGTTGACGGCCTTCAGATTTAGCCCGACCTGGGTTAGATGGATTATGACCCTAATCTCCTCCCCACTCTGTTCTATTCTTGTCAATGGGATCCCCTCTAAACCCTACTCCCCTTCCAGAGGAATACGTCAAGGTGACCCTCTATCCCCTTTTCTATTTATCATTATGGCTGAAGGTCTGGGTCATCTTATAAAGCATGCCATTCATTCTCATGATCTTAGAGGACTCTCTGTTCATGGAACCCCTGCAATTACTCATCAACAATTTGTTGATGACAATATGCTCTTTGGTCATCCTTCTATAAGTGAGGCCCGAACCTATAAAGCTCTTTTAGATACATTCTCAAAAGCCTCTGGCACTACCATAAATACTGCCAAATCTCAAATTTTTTTTCTTCCATACTCCTATTTCCACTCAAAGAATCATTGCTCGAATCATTGGATTCTCTCAAGCCAAGCTTCCGTCTCAGTATTTAGGTGCCCCTCTTATAGATTCAGCCTTAAAGCATGCTTCCTGGCATCAACTCATTGAGAAAATGGAAAGTAGGCTTCTGTCTTGGACACACAGAACCCTCAACATGGCAAGCAGATTAGTCCTAATAAAGGCAGTCCTACAATCTATTCCCCTCTATCTCTTCTCAGCTCTTGCTACACCTAAATGGGTGTTAAAGAGAATCAAGAATCTGCAACGCAAATTCTTATGGGGTTTCATAGGACAAAACAGAAAATGGGCATTAGTAAAATGGGAAAAAGTTTGAAAGCCTAAAAAGTAGGGAGGTCTAGGCTTACGTGATCCATAACATAGCAATACTTTGATGGGAGCACGGATTTGGTGGCAATGGGTATCTTGCCCACAAAAGCCATGGGCACAACTATGGAATACAAAGTATGCAAACAACCGACTGCAACAAGAGCTAATAAGGATAACTACCATGATCACAGGATCCCTAATTTGGAATGCAGCAAAGCAACATAGAGAGGTCATCCATCAGCATAGCTTTTGGGAGATAAGGGACGGGAGGACGGCCCGCTTCTGGATGGATTCATGGCAACAGAGACCCAAAATTGCAGAACTCTTACCCTGCACAAATCACAATGGAAACGATATTAACCAGGAGGATAATGTAGCACAATTCTGGACTCTCAGCACCATATAGGGCTTCAGGCAATGGAAACCTTCTAGGAAAATAACACAGCAAGAAACGGAAGCTTATAACATGGAGTTACACAAAGAGCTCACCAGTAGAAGAATCAGATTCAATACTGGAAACGATGTACTCAGATGGGGATATACACCGAAAGGAGTATACACCACTAAAGAAGCATACCAGCTAATGCTCCAAACACAGGAACCAACAGATCCTGCTTGGAATCGTATCTGGACTGCAGGGATTTGGCCAAAAGTTTCCACTTTCATCTGGCTGCTATATCATCAAAGAATTCTCACTTGGGACAACTTAATCAAAAGAGGATTTCAAGGACCATCCTACTGTTCCAACTATCAAAACAATGAAGAAACTATTCAGCACCTCATGGACTCTTGCCACATGGCCAATCAACTCTAGGAAAAGCTCACTTTCAGATGTCAACGACCTTGCAGACTTCTAGGGGATATAAAAGGCACCATTCGCAATTGGACTCCAGAGCCCTATAACAGCAAAGTTCTCAACAAGCTATGGACAATTCTGCCAGGCCTCCTTCTCTGGACAATTTGGAAGGAAAGAAACAAGCAAATTTTCAAAAATCAAAGAACTTCCTTAGAAATCATATGGACCAACTTATGTCAGAATATCAAGGAAACTCTTGCGCTACACCAATGGAGTGCTGAGGACTTTCCTACCCAGCCTCAGGAACTAAGCATATGGGCTAATTGGAACCTCCAGCTCCCGCAGGCACAATTGAACCCTAATAGACCCAACATTATAACCAAGCAGCTCTCACATTGGATACACCCCCCACAAAATGTGATTAAGTTAAATTTCAACGGTGCCTCCAAGGGCAACCCAGGCAAAGCAGGATATGGGGGCATATTCAGAAACCATGAGGGTCAACCCTTGCTATTGTATTTTGGCTCCATTGGATGGGATACGAACAATTCTGCGGAACTGGAAGGCTTATGGCAAGGTATGAACCTAGCTCACCAACATAATTATCATCCCATCATTATAGAGGGGCACTCCCAAATTCTAATGAATATGGTTACTCAAATCCAACAAGGAAACACTGCTTTAAGAGTTTCCAAAAGCTGGAGATTAATGGCTAGGCTTCAGCTAATAGAGGAATGGATAAAAGACAGAAGAGCAATAACTTTTATTCATGTCAAAAGGGATAGTAACAAAGTTGCAGATCTCCTGGCAAATATTGGAGTGGAACAGGACCAGATCCTACATTCCGGCACAATCAACATTCTAGATGACCACAATCAATTGCAAGCTTGCACTGACCTGGTGCACAAGGAAGCTCACTCCCCGGATGCAGGTGGAAATGGCGGTAGCTGAGGTGGCTGCCAACTGGGTTGGCGTGTGGAGAATGCACATGGCCTCCCACAAGGCGGCACAGAAATTCAAAGAAGGCATTAACTACAACCATGAATGCACCTTGAATGAATACTGCCGCCACCCTGATAACCGACCTCAACCTCGGCTCAAAGCAACGATGGGCTCTTGGGAAAATACCTCTGTCACTCCTGCAATTCCTCCTCTGCAACCTCAGCCCCTGCAAAGCCTCTGCCCTCATGCAGTGGTGGCGCCCAGCTCCTGCACATCCACTGGTAGATGATGCTATCTTTATTGCTACATCGACTTCAATTCGGGCATCCATTTTACCCATAACTTGAATCTGCAAATTCATATCCCCTCGGCCCTGGTAGCTCATCCTTCTGTTGATTTGCCTGTTAGCTCCACTACAATGCTGCAGCCCTCTAAGCCCAATTTAGACCACAACCCACCTTCCAGTGCTGAAAGAATGGTGCGGCATAGGATGCACAGCTGTAGAGGTGGGAACAGAGGTAGCCTGTCCCGCTCCAGGCACTCACCGGCTTTGGAGACCACCTCCTCCCTGGCTGAGCAGCACTCATGCCGCTACCCCAATACTCGTAGTGGCAGAGGACGCTTCCATTCGAGGGCCTCTGCTACGCCTCCCTCCACCTCCGGCCCTTCTCCCAGCAGCACTCTGCCAGCTCCTCTGCCAAACTCCCAAACCGCTCAATTTGCCTTTCGCTCTGCCCTGAACCAGCCCCTCATCACTGCAACCATTACCATCAGTTTTCATGAGGAGAAGCAAAATCTGGAGGCTCAAGACTCTGAGATTGGTGCTCGAATTGCTGCACCTGAGGAACACAGAGCAATGGGTGAGAGCCGCACAGAAGTAATGAGGCTCTCTAGTATTGCGGTGGGAGGCAACACCACTGCTGGGAGCAGCCGACCCAAGGCCAAAATGGAATTGTCTCAGTCTAGTCTTTAGGGTGCAAGGGAACGAAGCTCAGAACTGCCAACCAGACACGCAGGGAAGGAAATGGAACCGACTCAGCAGAAGCATTGGGTCATCGATGAATATTGTTGCATCATCGAGGAAGAGCAACCGGAGATGCAGGCGGGTGACACGGAAGCTCAGCCACTGGCAAGTGGTGCCATGGAAGATTACAGATGTTTCATTGTGGAGGAGCAGCCTCCATCACTGCCACATCCCTAACCGCCACCTCGATGACTTGTGCTCGCCGCCTGAACTGCCACCTTGTGGACCTTCAATGTGCCACATGCCTACCACTCAGCCGCCACGTGTCTCAGGTGCACTGGGACTTGTTTTTCAGTTTCTGTCTTTTAATGGGTGTTTTTTGGGGGAACACTACAATTTTAAGCTCTTCAGCTGGGTTTTCCTTTTCAGTTTTTTCAGATACAATGATGCAAAACTTGTTATTTCGCTGGTTTCCCCTGCGTGGGCAGCAAAACTATATTTTTGAAAACCTTGGGTTAAGAACTGGTTTCCCTTCTGGGCAGTTCAATTCTAGCTTTTTTGCTGGTTGATGCCTCTCTTCTGGCATAGCTAAGTACAGGCTTCGGCCTCTGTGTATGATAGTTTTCTTACTTTAATAGAATTAGCTTAATTTAGAAAAAAGAAATATCTCCTATTTTTACCAAATACCTTTTTTTATACTTCATAATACCTATAAATCCCTCTACCCTATATCACTCTCCCCACATTACTTGTAACATTGACTGTATTTTTAAAATTTTTAAAGCCTCATTTATGAATGAACATGGTAAGTTATTGGTCAACAAGTTAAAGCCTCCATGTTATTTGGTAGACCTCAATAGAAGTTATTGAGATAGGATTCTAAGACTGTATATCACCTTTTCGTCTCATGTCCCTATTGGAAATTAGGTAGCTCGGAAGGTACTTCGACTTATGAAAACCCACCAAAAGTTAGTTGGTTTGGAAAAGGACTCAAGTGGTTGGGGTTTTGACCTAAAGTTGTGGGCTTGAAACCCAAGTTAATTAATTGTTTAATCTAATTTATTGTTGGGTGGTAAAATAATTGTTCCTTGATGGACAAGGAAAACCCCCAAGATCACTCACACAAAAGCATTAATAAGAGGCTAGAGGAGAGGCTTAGACACACAAGTGGAGAAGGGCTTTCACTTGTGGATAGAGGGATTCTAAAGGACCTAGCAACATATATACCTTAGAGGAGATACAATAGCAAGAAGAAAGTTAGATCTAAGTACTGGAAGGTCATATATACAAGAAGAAAGTCAAATCTGGGTGGTGGAAGGTCAGATCTGCAAGAATAAAGTTAGATGTGAGTACTAGAAGGTTATATTTTCAAAGAGAAAGTCAAATACGAGTACTAGAAGGTCATATCTACAAGAAAAAAGTCAGATCTAAGTGCTGGAGGGTTAGATCTACAAGAAGAAAGTCAAATATGTGATATGGAGAAGCAGATCTAGCAAATCGAGAAGTTGTAGCATGATTGCAGAGGGACTAGTTGCAAATGATTGCAGACATGACAACCCCTAACTTGAGGGTTTATTGTATATATTTGTTTTCATTTTTTAATGTTTCAGAATCTGGAAGACATATGAAAAATTTAAAAATTAGTAATTTGTTACTGATTATAAATCTGTAATTGTGATGTTTTTGTTTTTATAAATAAAGAGGTCTAGAAAATTAATTTTGGAGTACATGTGGTTGAAATACATAAGGTTGCAAAATCGTTGGTGAATATTAAATAGCCCGTAATAATTTTTAGGCATCTAATCTGGATGATTGTGTTTATTGAGAAATTATGGAATTGACCAATTAATTATTTCCCTAAAAGATAGGGTGTTATCTTTGGGAGTGGGAAACAAAAGCTCATTAATGAGCTAGTAACTACACGCCACCTATTGGTGAGGTGGAGGTAGTTACCAAGAACAAAAATGAGGGGTAGATGGGTAATGGACAAAGATACTTTGTTTGTCTTTTTGCCTTCTTGCTAGGGAGCCTCAAGTTGTCTCGTAGAGAAATTGTGAGAAAAACAAGTGAATAGGGAAAACAAACGACACTTTGTAGATTTGTTATGCATTGGTGGATACTTGTTGGATGCATTATCAAGGTTTGGAGGAGACAAGTACCCAATTATTAAGTTTCCAGACAACTAAATTCAAGTCAATATTCTCGCCTTTTTCTCTATTTAGAAGAGTAAAAGATACAACTGCATTATGTTTCTTTTATGAATAGTTTGTGTACCATTAGAAATAGTACAAAATAAAAAAATTTGAACAATTGCTCCTTATTTTATTATTGCTAAGAGGGTTTTGAAAAAAAAGAAGTAAAATGAATAACAATAAAGAATAATAGATAGATTTATATTTAGCCTTGAAATATTTTTATGTTTGTGTATGGTGTTGGTTGAAGTATTATATATGCAATGCATATATGAAGTAATATAATTTTAATTTGAAAACCATGGTTTTCTTTTGTAAAGAAATAATTATGATGCAATTAGTATCCTTGGTTTGTATGTGTGAATAACCAAAATTGATATATTGAATTTTGTGTGTGTACAATTACATAAAGCTAAAAAGAACTCACAATACCAAACTGGGAAAGAAATTTTAGAGTGTGAAGCTATATTAATTTAAAAGTAAATATAAAGATTCTAAGCCATGCAAGTAAACAGCTCATAATATGAGCTTCATATTAACAACAAATATTAACCAAGAAGTACACACGGAAAATTATTTTCCATAAAACAATAATATTTAATGACCTAGAGTCATAAAACCAAATTGTACAAAATGTTTTGAGAGGACCCTATGAAAATAAAACATAGAAATGATATAGCCTTCGAGAAAAATAAGGAATATAGTTTTCCCATAAATTTATTACATTTAGATATTAAGCTTCAAAATGAAAACTTCCTCCGAGGAAGTAAATTTTAATATAGAAAGAAAAACATGAAGGCATTTCATAAGTCATTATTCGAAAGGTCTTGTGCCTTGTACTCGATCATAATAACATAGCATTCAAGCCTAAGCCTAAGCCTAAGGGTTTGGATTATTTGAATAGGTTGATAAGATTTTCTGTGAATACGTTGTAGGACTTGAATCTCCTTGTTAGAAAAAATTTGAGACTAAGAAACAAATGTATGATTATGTGTAAACACAATTAAAATTTAGGATTTTGAATGAATAATGCAAGGAAATAAAAGAAAAGGTAGTTTTACTTGAATAAGAGAGAGGAACGGAAGAGACTCGCACACCTTTGTAGTACAATAGAAGCAAGTATACCATTACAATTTGTGAGGAAAATAAGTTAACACAAGGAATAAGCATCAATAATACACATAATTTGATTTTATAAGAGAAAAAAGAACAATATCCTAAGTAACTTAAAGAAACTATAACGTAAGCCAAAATCTTAAAATTATTATGTAATCAACAGAGTCACATTCAAAAGAAAAGTACAGATCCGAGGTCTGCATGTAGTTGTAACATGTTAGGGTTAAATACAAGCGCTAAACCCCAAACAAATCATAACAAACAAAAAGACAAGAAACGATCTGCCATATTTATGATTATTTTGTATAATAGATTAAACATTATTTAACTCTAAGAATAAATGAAGTACATAAAAACCTGTATGAAAACTACTAAGGAAATGACCCATTATTTATTAAGGGGTTAGATAGTTTAAACAAAAACAATAGTGGAAGTTGGAAACAAAAAGAACAATACAACAATAACAGAGAGTTAATGTTATAAATGAGAATCCAATATCATGAGGATTTTTCTTGCCTATTATAGAAATAAATTTTATCTATTTAAAACTTATTGAAGTAAAGAACCCCTTTAGGGAAATGAGTATAAGAGATAAGAACATAGATCCCGATATTGTCAATTGCGTTTCCTATAGGTTAAAAAAAATGTTAGAAGAGGTATCATTACAAGTGGTATCAGAGCTTTAGGTTACAACATTGGGCCTTTTATGGGTTCTAAAACTAAAAAAAATGTTTTATTTATGTCATGATCAAATTGTCAAAGGCCTCTTAGAAAATTTTTAAGTATGGCTAAATAAAAAAATTTGCAAACTTCCATAGGATCACCTAGAGGTGATGAGGAATTTTATAGTGAGATTGGAATGATGGATGGAGGAATTGGTAATGCAGAAAATCAAGAATTTGAGTTGTTGCAAGTAGTGCAAAGCTTGAAGGAATACTTAGATAACATAAAGGAAAATAAAGAAAGACCATCCAAAGCTAAAGAAGTATAGGAGGATATTAATGGTTATATGTTGATCAAATTAGAAGAAGATATATTCAATGAGACAACAACAGAAACTCATAAGAAGATAACGAGGAGTGAATCAACAGATACAATAGATTCCATAACTTCTAGTGGAAGCAAGTATCATGAGTTTGATGAGGATGCTGGACAAAAATATGAAAGTAGTACTTCTGCATCTAGAAAGAATAGGACTACATGACAATTGTAAGGGGAATTCAAAAAGATTAGGCCTCCAAATTTTGATGGTGAAACTGAGGAAGGCGAAGAAGCATGGCTTCTTAATATATCCAAATATTTCAAGTCTACAATTACCCAAGTAATTTGAAGGCCAGATTGGAAACTTATGAGTTAACTGGAAAGGAATCTTTATGGTGGGAGGAAAACAGAGTTATAAAATGAGTCAGAAGTAAAAATATGACTTGGAAACTCTTTAGAAAATAATTTAAAAAGAAATTTATATTTTGAGAAGAATCTTCGGCGAAAATCACATAGAGATAATTTGTCGATGCGTTTCGAACCAACCAATGTGGTTCATCGTCAGGACAAGTTGAATGAGCAGATCTTGCTATGAATTATAAATAGATCGGGCAAAATATCCAGGTAACGGCTAGAATCATGACAGCTCGATTTGACTGGGAAATAGCTAGTGAGACCAATTTTTTTTTTTTTTTTTAATTGAAAGGTATTTTGATGAAAAAGCTAGAGAGTTTCATGAGTTAAGATTGGGGCAATCTACCATGGATGAGTTAATAATTTTATGAGTTTGTTGAGATATGTACTGTACCCGAAGGCCAAAATACAAAGATTCATGAGTTGTTTACCTTTTTCATATAGGGAAAGGATTGAGTTTGATAATCCAAAGACCATGGATCAAACTATAAGGAAGGTGAAGCTATGTTTTAATCAAAACTAGAAGAGATGTGACAACTCAAAAAGTTGGATGGACAAGAGGAATGAGAAATTCAGCACTAAGAAAAAAGGGTTTAAGAAACCAAATTTTCAAACACTTTCAAAAGTAATCACGAAGGGAATTATATTAGTAGAAGTGTGAACCAGCCAAAAAAAATTGGATAGAAAAGTGGATAAGGGATTGGAATAGGAAATAAAAACATTTAAGAACCAACCAGAACATCGATTAAATACTAGGGTTGTAGTGAAAATTACTTGTGGAGAGATTATCCACAAAATCCAATGAATAAAAGGATAGTAAATAATCTACAAGAAACTTCAAAAATCAATGATATTGCATGTAACATTTCAAGGATCAATGCAATATTAGATGGAAGACAAGTAGACCACCAATCCACAATGGTGGAAGTCCAAGGTAAATATTTTGAACAAAATCTTTTAGTGTTAATAGACCTTAGATCTACCTTAAGTTGCATTTCCCTTGCTATAATTGAAAAGTGTGAACTTAGGAAGGAAAAACAAAGAAAACCATGGTTAGAACAACTAGATACAAGAACAAACAGGAAAGGGACAGAAATAAGAAAAAAGTTTTTATTAGATTTGAATCAAATGAATACTCAACTAAGTCTGAATGTTTTACCTTTCGTGTCATATGACGTTCTAATTGGGATGGAATAGTTAGAATATCATAAAGTAATTATGAATTGCTTGGAGAAGTCTTTCACCTGTGTTAATGACAATGGAAATGATTGCATAGTTAAAGGAGTGCCAAGAGCTATTTTTGTGAGGCATATTATCTACCTTACAACTAAATAAATGTGCTTGAAAAGGTTGTCAAATGTTTGCTATTTAGGTTTATCTAAAAATAAACAAATCCATCCTTAGAAGACTACCCTATTTTAGAGCAGTTTAAAGATGTATTTCCCGAGGAGATACCAATACTTCCTCCAAGGAGAGATATATATTTCACTATTGACCTCATTTCTAGAGTTGTTTTGATGTCCGAATCTCCATATAAGATGAGTATCCCTAAGTTAATTGAGTTGAATATTCAATTGCAAGAACTGCTAGATAAGAAATATATAAGGCCTAGTGTGTCTCCCTAGGGTGCACTAGTTTTATTTGTCAAGAATATGGATGAGACATTAAGGATTTATGTTAACTATAAGCAGCTGAATAAAATGACAATTAAAAACAAATATCCTTTACCTCAGATTGATGACTTGTTTGACCAAGTCCAAGGAGCATCAATCTTTTCAAAAATTGATCTAAGGTCGAGATATCATCAAATAAGGATCAAGGATGAAGATATACATAAAAAAAATTTAGAACAAAATATGGACATTATGAATTTGTGGTCTTTCCATTTGGACTCACTAATGCACCAACAAATTTCATGTGCTTGATGAATAATGTGTTGAGTCCTTTTCTTAACAAATGCATCATAGTATTCATAGATGATATTATGGATTACTCTAAGAGTAAGGAAAAACATGATCAACACTTGCATATTGTTCTTCAAACACATAGAAAGAATCACTATATGTTAAGTTTATCAAATTCTCATTCCACCAAGAAAAAATTCAATATTTGGGACATGTAGTGTCTAAGGAAGGGATTGTTGTGGATCCAAAAAATATTAGAGCTATTATTGAGTGGCCAGTACCTAAGGATGTAGATGATGTTAGGTCATTTATGGGAATTACATGTTATTACAAAATATTTATAAATGGGATTTCTAAATTGGCCTACTCTATTACTTCTTTGCAAAAGAAAGGGACAAAATTTAAATGGATTCAGAAGTGTCAGGATAGTTTTGAGAAACAAAAGTAGTTATTAACCACTACTCCCATATTGAAAATAGTAGATCCTAATAAATAATTTTTTGTATGCCAAGATGCTTGTAAAGAAGGATTGAGAGGTGTTTTAATGCAAGAGGTCCATGTAATCAATTATGAGTCTAGAAAACTAAAGGACCATGAAAAGAACTATGCTACACATGAATTGGAATTGGTATTCATAATATATGCTTTAAAAATGTGGAGGAATTACTTGATAGGAAATAAATTCCAGCTAATGGCAGACAATGTTAGTCTCAAATATATCTTTAACCAGCCAAATCTGAACGTTGGGTAGGCTGGACAACTGACATCTGTTAGTGAGTACAATTTTGAAATCATACATATTAAAGGCAAGGAAAATAAAGTTGTTGATGCATTTAGTAGAAAATTACATCAAATATACACAATTTCAACAAATTGGCAAACAAATTTGATTAGAAGGATAAAAACAATAAAATAATTTGATGAAGAACACATGCAAATTAAAAATAAAATGCAAAAAAAATGAATTATTAAGTGAAGAAGAAACTGATTTTTCAGTAAATGATGATGATTTGTTGTTGTTTAAAGGCAAAATTTACTTGCATAATGACCCATAGTTTAAAACATTTGTGTTAGATGAGTTACACAAGAAGCCAACAATTGGTCATCCTAGGTATCAAAGATTGATAATTGTGTTGAGGAAGGATTACTATTGGCCTAAAATGAAAACATAGATAGCAAAATATGTGTCCAAATGTTTAGAATGCCAAAAAGTGAAGGTTTCCCATCAACACCCAGTAGGATTTTTGAAACCTTTTCCTATTCTAGAATAGATTTAGGAAATCATATCCATGGATTTTATTACTAGACTACCAAGGACTAGGAGGTAAAATGATTCAATCGTGGTAGTGGTAGATAAGCTCAGCAAAACTACACACTTTATTCCTGTCAAATCTACCTTTAAGACTATTAATATAGCATAAATTTTCATGAAGCAAATATTTAGAATTCACTGTATTCCCAAAATTGTGATTTTCATACAGTGATGCCTAATTCACTTCAAAGTTTTGGAAGGGGTTATTTGAATGAATGGGAAGAAAATTGAACTTTAGCACAACCTATCACCCTCAAACTGATGGTAAAACAAAAAGAACTAGCCATATTTTAGAAAATGTGTTAAGAATGTATATTATGGACAAATCAACTAAGTGGGAAGACTATCTTCATCTAGTTGAATTTTCTTATAATAATGGGTACCAAAATTCTTTGAAGATGAGTCCCTTTGAGGTAATGTATGGTAGAAGATGCAAAGTACCTCTAAGTTGGGACCATCGTGAAGATTAGTTAGTATTAGGACCAGATATGTTAAAGGAGACAGATGAAATGGTTAAACATGTTAGACATCATTTAAAGACCACACAAGATCGACAAAGGGTTATGCAAATATGAAAAGGCTTCAAAAGGAACTCAATGTACGAGATCATGTGTATTTAAAAGTTAAACCAAAGAAAATTACGCTTGGAAAATGTGCCAAGTTATCACCTAGATATTGTGAACCTTTTGAAGTTTTAACCAAAATTAGACCAGTTGCTTATGAACTCGCCCTTCCAACAAATATAAAAGTACACAATGTTTTTCTTGTATATTTAATGAAGAAATATGTACATGATCCATCTCATATAATTGATTGGAATGATGTACATGTGGAACCAGAGGGAGATTTCCTGGCAAAACATCTTTGTACTCTAGACTGGGGAGTAGTCACACTTTGGAATAGAGACATAGCTCAACTGAAAGTTAAATCAAAACATTTCAGTCTGGAAGAGGTGACTTGGGAGTTGGAGGATTCTTTAAAGGAATTATATCCCTCTCTATTTTAACAAGTTAGAATGAATTCCAGATAATTGTGATCAAACATTAGGATGATGTCAAATTCAAGTGGGAGATAATGTGACATCCCCTCACTTGAGGATTTATTGTAAATATTGTATATATGTGTTTTCATATTTTAATGTTTAATAATTTGGAAGACATATGAAGAATTTAATCATCAATAATTTTTTATTGATAATGATTGATTATAAATCTATAATTATGATGATTTTATTTTTATAAATAAAGAGGCCTGAAAAGAAAAAAAATTGGGGTACATGTGGTTGAAAGAGATAAGGCTATAGAATTGTAGGTGAATATTAATTACCTAGAAATTAGTTTTAGGAATCTAATCTAGATGATTATATTTATTGTGCAATTATGGAATTGGCCAATCAATTGTTTCTCTAAAAGACAGGGTGTTGTCTTTGGGAGTGGGAAACAAAAGTTAATTAATGAGATAGTAACTACCTAACACCTGTTGGTGAGGTGGAGGTAGTTACCAACCACCAAAATGAGTGGTAGATGGGTAATGGATAGACATAGTTTGTCTATATTTTTGTCTTCTTACTAGAGAGGCTCATGTTGTCTAGTAGAGAAACTATGAGAAGAATAATTGAATAGGACAAACAAAAGGCACTTTGCAGACCTATTATGCTTGGGGGGGTACTTTTTGGATGCAGTATCAATGTTGGGAGGAGCCAAGTACTCAATTATTAATTTTCCAAACAACTAAAATCAAGTTTGCTTGCTTGCCTTCTACTTTGTTTAGAAGAGTAAACGATATAATTGCATTATGTTTCTTTTCTATGTAGTTTATGTACTATTAGAAATAGTACAAAATAAAATAATTAGAACACATGCTCCTTATTTTATTATTTCTAAGAGGGTTTGGAAGAAAATAAGTAAAAAGAATAATAATAAAGAACATTAGAGAGATTTGCATTTAGCGATGGAAGATTTGTATGTTTTTGTATTGTGTCAGTGGAAGTATTATATATGCAATGCATACAGGAAGTAATAGAATTTTAATTGGAAAACAATGTTTTTCATTTATAAAGAAATAATTTTGATGCAATTAGGAGCCTTAGTTTGTATGTGTAAATAACCAAAATTGATATAAAAGTATATTGAAACATTGTATAGTTACATAAAGTTGAAAGGAACTCATAATACCAAACTGGTAAAGAAATTTTATAGTTTGAAACTATATTAGTTTAAAAGTAAATATAAAGAATTTAACCCATGCAAGTAAACAACTCATAATATGAGCTTCATAGTAACAACAAATATTAACCAAGAAGAAGTACACAGTGAAAATTATTTTCCATAAAAAATAACATTTAATGACTTAGAGTTATACAACCAAATTGCACAAAAGGGTTTCAGAGGACCCTTTGAAAATAAAATAGAGAAACAATATAGCCTTCAATAAAAATAGGGAATACAATTTTCCCATAAATTTATTATATTCAGATATAAAGTTTCGAAATAAAAACTTCCTCACAGGAAGTAAATTTTAATATAAAAGGAAAATCAAAGAGCCATTTCATAAGCCAGTATTTGAAATGTCTTGAGCCCTATACTCAATCACAACAACATAGCTTTCAAGCATAAGAAAACAATACATCCAAGGTTTTGGATTATCCAACCTAGCAATTAACAGTCGATCATTTTTTCTATGAATACATTGTAGCAATTGAATCTCCTTGTCAGCACTGGAAGACGGTAAAAAAAATTTGAGACTAAGAAATACCTACAAATATATATAAATATATATACATATCATAATTTCAAAGACTATATAAAATTGTATCTATGTTAACACATAGAAAATGATATGATTTTGAAGGAAGGATAATGCAAGGAAAAAAATAGTTTTACCTGAATAAGAGAGTAGAACGGAAGAGACCTGATTGCACACCTATGTAGTACAACAAAAGTAAGTATACTCTTACAATTTTCAAGGAAAATAAGTTAGCATTGGGAATAAACATCTATAATACACAAATTTTGATTTTGTAAGAGAAGTATGAAAAATATCCTAAGTAACTTAAAGAAACTGTAGCATAAACCAAAAACTTAAACTTATTATGTAATCAATAAAGTCACATTCAAAGAAAAGTATAGAATGGGGTCTGCTTGTAGTTCTAACATGCTAAGGTTAAAGACAAACCCTCAACCCCAAACAAATCATAACAAATGAAAAGAGAAGAAAAGATTTTCTATATTTATGCTTATTTTGTACAATATTTTATAGATTATTTAACTATGAGAATGAATGGATTTCAAAATGAAGTATGTAAAAACCTTATATGAAAACTACTAAGGAAATGAACCATCAATTTGGAAATATGTGAAAACAATCTAGAATCACTATATATATATATATAGATATAAGAGTAAATATTTGTATATTTAATTAGAAATTTGAAGAAGCCTTTGAGACAAGGGTCAAAAGTACAAAACCCTGGAAGCTTTTATAGTCACCCAGTGAACATGTACTGTAGGGACGAAGGTTGTAAATGAACCAAAAACCAATAACTCTCACAACCCAAATTTTATACTTGGAAAATCTTAAAGAAAAGAGATTAATTAAAAACTCTGATTCAAAAGATTACCTGAGAAGTATTGTTGAACGAATGGTACAAAGAAATATTCTATGGTTAAACCATAACCTTTGGAAGAAACTTGAAGGTCGATGACCAAATTTCTATAGAAAAGCTTGGATAAAGAATCACTGTAAATTTAATGGAGGAACCTAGCAAGAGAAATGACATGAGGATTAGTCCTTAAGAGATTAAACGTCCAAACAATTTTAATAATAGAACATCTTGAATGTGATGGAAAAAGGCACAGTATTATAACAAAATTACCTTAAGTGAAAACCCTTGAAACAATCAACAGGTAATTGCTTCTTCGAAAAAGCTAACGATATGGTGAATGGCGGAGATGAAACTCCATCTCCTTCTAGACTCTATTTAGGAAAATAATCGTTGAAAAACTCAGTTGCAAAGGGGTAAGATACAAATAATGAAAGAATTAGTGAACATAAAAGAGTTGTCATAATAGGCATTATTCCACAAGTAAAACCCTAGAAGTGTAAACGTCATTGATTTCCACATATCATATCGTAATTGTTGAATTAATAGATCAAAAGGACACTTTGTGGAAGTGAAAAAGACTAATGTATATGTGTATAGAAGAGTCTAGAGAGTAATTGTACAAGGGTTGTATAAGGGTCTAGACTAGATTATACCCAATGTTCAACCCCAACTTAGGAGTGACTTTAGAAGGACATAATTTCAGTAGCAACACTTTCCGACAGTGAAAGTAGGTGAGTCAATGGAGGTTGAGTAGGCCCAGAAGGAGTATAACTTTAGAGGAAGATTGCAAAGGAACATTAATTACTCAATGGAGGTTTGAATCTTCAAGTTCAAGAGAGAGGATTTTTCAGCCCATGCAAGGAAAGTAATAACTCATACAAGGATAGTCACGGGCATGTAAAGAAATTCATGGAGTTAGAGATTTAAGGGTATGAAGGAAATACCTTCCTCACTAAGAGAGAGTGTTCGAAATTGGGTACTTGGAAGGCATTTACAAGTGGTGAAAACCCACCAAAAGTTATTTGGTTGGGAAAAGTACCCAAGTGCTTGGGGTTTTGACCCAAATTTGTGAGCTTAAGACCCAAGTTAATTAGTTGGCTAATCTAATTTATTTCTGAGTGGTACAATAGAAATTTGTTTATGGATTAGGAAAAGCCCCAAGATCACTCCAAAAAAAGTATAAATAAGAGGCCAAAGGAGAGGCCTAAACACTGTTGAAAATGCAACAAAAAAGTCTCAATTTGATTTTGCCTTGTTCAAATTGAGAAAATTCGAATTTCCACATCAGCAGACAACTTGGATGCAGTTAACTTGTGTTACATGGATCTTGTCACTCAGTTAGATTAGTAAATTCGAGTTGGAGGAGTAGGATTTCAGTTAAGCATGTGTGATTGCTAATTTGTAGCAATTAAGGTCAGTTATTGCAAGTTGTTTTCAGTTAAACTAGTTCTAGTTGTTGGAGGAACTAGTGGAAGGTTACAGTGTGCAGTGAGACTTAAATCTAGCTCAGTGATCATCCAGTTAACTGATCAATCAACCTAAAATAACTAGTGCATGCAGAGAATTCAAGTTCCCCAGCTGTGGTGGAGATTCCAGGGTAGTGTAACATCATTTGTAGACTAGTCTTGAGTGTACAGGTGTTGCATGTAGTCAGATGATCAACATTGGGAATTGCATAATCATTTTGGAGGAAGTTCCTAATTAATAGGGGCCTAATTCCTCAGGAATTGTGCAAGGAAATAGAGGCTCAAGCATAGGAAAAAATTGACTAAGTCAAGGTCAAAGCTTCTCAGTGAGCAAAGTGATAGGCTATTCACTTGCAGGTTGAGCTCAGATTGAGCAAGAAATTGTAATACATCTCGATTCATTAGATTAATCCAAGCAGACAAAGGGGTTTTTAGCAGATTACTTTTGCTTGGAAAAATAATGTGTGCATGTTTCTCATTGAATGTTTGTGATTGATGTTATAAATTGTGAATTGAATGTGTCTTGTAATTTAGATTAAAATTTCATGAGTAGTTTCAATTCTACACCATAATTTCTACATGGTATTAGAGCAGGATTCACATTAGAGCATGAATTTCGAAGTTATTTCTTAGGAGGATCAAATTTGTAGTTCAGTGTAGCAGGATCTCTATAGAGTTGGGAAGATGACCTTCAACAGGCTATGACTAGAGTATGCCTTGGAAGGCATCTCTAATTTGATTGCATGGAGGTGGTGTTGGATGAGAATGGATTGCTAGAATATGTCAAGATAGATATTGCAAAACCACAAGCATCTAATGCCCAGAACCTAGCCTAATGAAAAAAAGATGTAGCCAAGGCGAGGAGAATAGTATTGGAGGGAGTACAAGACCACATTGTCTCAAATATCCATGGGAAAGAAAATCCTTTCACTATGGAAAGCACTAACAAAAATTTTTGAGAATATAAGTGACCACAAGAAACTAGCGCTCAAGGATAAACTTTGAAATATCACAAAGTAGAAGAATGACACTATTCTGTAGTATCTGAGCATATTTACACAAGTCTGTGATGAAATTGGTGGGGTTGGTGTTAATGTTACACAAGATGACTTGGTAATCCTAGCTCTTCTAGGCCTTCCCAAAAGTTAGAATAGCTACCAAGACTTGGTGAATGGAAGGGAGAAATTATTGAATTCGGGACACTTATGGTCTGATTTGGTACAAGAGGAGATAAGGTGGAATACCAATGATGGGACTTCATCCACAGGGGATTCACTCAATGAACCTCTCACATATCACGTACATTCATGGAATACTAAAAAAATACCCCTAATTTGACAACATATTGGAAAATACCTCTAAAAATCATATTATTCAACCCCATACCAATACGAACCCAATACACCTTACCAATTTAGAAGACACCTAATTTCACTAGAGATTGTAGGTATCCATTTTTTCATTAACATATTTTATAACCCTTTATATTTTTTCATTAACTTTGAGCTCCAATTTTTATACCTGCTAATATAAAATCCCTTTACCCCTATTATATGCTTAATATATTATGTCATTTTTTCCTGAATATATATCCCCCAATATGAATGCAAGTGGTATGGCATTACTCCTCTAGTGAATCCCTCATGAATTCATCCAAGGACAAGGATGAAGAAAACATTGCATTGGTTAGAAAGGGAAAGAAGGGGAAATGGAATAAATATCAAACCAAACCAGAATTGAGCCAAGGGGGCAAGAAGAAAGATTTGCCCAATAATAAATTCTTCAATTGTCATCAATTCAGGAATTATGCCACAAAGTGTCCATACAAAAAGTTGAGCAAGAATACCTTAGGAGGAGTAGAAGTTGAAGCTTTGGCTTCATAGTTCAAGCTTGACTTCACCCTTATTGCATGCATGGCAAGCACAGTAATGGGGAGCGTGTGGTACTTGGACTCAGGTGCATCGTACCACGTGACAACGTGTAGAGAGTTTTTTAGTGACCTAGAGGAGAAATATCTCCAGATGCACATCGAGTTGAGGGATGAAAGAAGGTACAACACGATTGGGATTGGTATAGTCACCTTTTTGAGGGAGTCGAGATCCCCTCTCAGGCTCAAGGATGTCATGTTCATTCTAGACCTAAAGAAAAATCTCATCTCTATTGCAGTTTTGGAAGGTCGTTGTTATGATGAGATCTTCAACAAAGGGAAATCATTCCTAAGACACATAGACACAGGGAAGGTGAAGCAGGTCAGGGTTCATGTGAAGAACATGTATAAGATAGATGTGGAAGATTATTTTGCATTAAGTAGTAAGGTGGAGAAAGTGCAGATTCGTGATGTCAGTGAACTTTGGAACAAAAGACTTGGCCATTTTCATCATGGCACCTTGAATATTATGAAACAAATAATGACTGGCCTCCCTAAAGGAGCACTCGAGCAATAGGATGTATGCAAAAGATGTACCTTGGGGAAGTATGCAAAATCCACATTCCAAGATCGGGATAACAAAGAAAATGCAGTCTCGGAAAGGATCCACATTGATGTCTGTTGACCTTTCTCGATAGCCTCCACTGCAAGACACAATTTTTTTGTCATTTTTATTGATGACTTCTCAAGGAAGTGTTGGATATTCTTCATGCAAAAGAAATATGAGACATTCTCCAAGTTCGTGAACTTCAAGGAACTAGTTGAGAAAGAAACTAACAAGAAGGTGAAGGCCCTCATGAGTAATAATGGAGGTGAGTATGTTTCAAATGAATTCAAAAATTTATATGTGAAAGAAGTTATTTAAAGAGAGTTGACAACACCCCACAACCCACATCAGAATGGGGTAGATGAGAGGAAGAATTAGAACTACTGTGTGTACTTACCTTTTGTAACAACCCTGGTGAAAATTCCATGTAAAAATATATAAATACCACAGATGATGGGACACATATTCCACGCTGAATGGTAGGCAAGACATCCTAGGGGATGTTCATTTGGTTGTTGATGGTTAAGGAAATTGGCAAAGGCAATGGCTAAGGCATTAAAGAGGCAAAATGGCATTTTTGGGACATTTATTTATGGAAATAATGGAAAGTGGGAGAAAATGAAGGTGAAAGGTCACATTTTCAATGTGAGGAGGAAATTGAAGGGAAATAATTGAAAATGAAGAAAATAGAGACCTTATTAATAACAAGGCTTATGAGGATCAGTGGGCAAGACTTGGTCAGTTTAGCTTTGGAAATCTCTCATTATTCTCTCTCTCTCTCTCTCTCATACTCTTGGAGACTTAGAGTTTTCTTGGAACACTCTTGGAGGGTATGGAATACTTGGATTCTTGGATCAAGAAGGCAAAGGAAGAACATGAAACCGTAAGAAGGCATCGATGTCGGCCGGATAAGTCGTTCTTGCGGACAAGACCGACCTCCCTAGTATCTAATGATATCTAGCGGCAAGCAAACCAAACAAATTCTATCTTTCTCTAAATATGAAATTTATAAATAAAGGCAAACAAGTGTTTTAGGCCTACCTCGGGTCCAGTGCAAGTTTGTGGAAGCCACGCTCCATTGATCCAAATGAGCTCCCTTGTAAAGAATCTGCAAACACAAACAAGCACACAAATTAAATAGCACCTGAAAAGCCAATATAATAAAGCATATTTATCATGATGATCAAGGAATTCATGAAACAAACCATATAAGAAAATTTGTTGAGAAAAATGAATCTGATTGTATTAACTTTTATCAAAGAAGAGCTTTACAACCTTGGTGCCTTGATGCTGTACAAGCTCCTCCCAGGGTCCAGCAAGAATCTCCTCTACTTTGACAAGTTTCACTCTCTTCCCAATGAAGCCAAAAGGTATGTAATCTCTCCTCTCAAGCTTAACTAGGAAGTCTCAATTCCAACAACATTTACCCTCAAAAATGTTCAGCTTCTAACCTCCCCAGCAACCAGCCCAATGCCTGAATTTATAGTGCAATGGAGGGAAGTTACTAGGTCCACCTTCAAAGGGATAAAGCCCTCCTTCAAAGGGATAAGCTCCTCTCATCAAGGGATTAGCTCCTTTAGTTTTGGGATGCATGAACCACCTAGGAGCGAACCATCCACGTCAAGATTCCTTCTAGAATAATCCAGAATTAACCCAAAGTGAGTTTTTAAGAATAAAACTTGCGCCTTTTTGACTTTCACAGGGGTCCGCACCCACTCCTTTAGAGACAGAGCGGGCAGGTCCACAGGTAACATGAACAAGGGGTGCTGGACCGCAGGTAATAGTAAGAGAAACTGTGGAACCAGAGCTTTATTGATTTTCAAGGAATTTCTCTCATTTTTAAAGCTTGACATGAAGAGCCGAGGTTTGAGACTTGCTAAGGAGGACAGTATGAATGATGATAGACCCATACTGACTGCAAATAGTCATGGTGACAATATTTTGTGTAACAGATTGCCCCCTAAAGTGCGAAGTCTGTAGTAGATGAGGATTTCATTTATCATCTAAGAAGAGTGAAGTACTTTATCATTTCGAGGATCATCTTGTGGAGAGCCCGGTTGGAACCTGTAAAAACATTCAATGCAAAATATATATATGAGATCATATCATCGCTGAGGTAGGCATTCCCATACTCAGATCAAAACTGACTAGAAAACTAACTACTGCTCTGATATAGGAATGATCTTGTAATACATCACAAGTATAGACACATGTAGACACAGTATGGACGTAGCCATCTGCTTATGAATAGTCTACTGTATAATGAATACAAAATTCCTCGCAGCCTGGATGGTGGAAACTAGATCCAGGGTCTTGATTTCTACTTCCCGAAATAGTACGATTCTGTCCATGTGAATGAATGTGTCGAAGTCGAACATGGTAGAAACCACTTGATTACCAGTCAATGATGTAAACTGTTAACAAGTGTGAGAGAAACCACCAGTAATGTCAATGGCTCTCAAATTACTCAGTACAATCCATGAAATGTGAATAGATGTGTTGATGTCGAACACGTCACGAAATCCTTTGATCGAAGGTCAATGATGCAACCTATCGTCAAAAGCAAGAAACCTGCCATTGAGGCATGCAAATTCCAAGGTACTGATGATTTCTATATCATCTTTCTAGATAATGAGTTGGAGTCGATAGAAAGCAATCCGTCATAGGCAAGCCCACAACATGAAATCATAGATCAAGTTTTGAAGAAATATAGTTGCAAGGACTAACTCAAGGATGGTCAAGATGGATGACAGATATTTTGCAGATGAATGGTTTATTTGCACTGACCTCTTGAACACATAACGACACAGCAGATGGTTTGGTGACAATTGACCCAAAGTTAATACCCAGAAACTGGCTGAAGACTTTCAATATGGTTTGATCAACTGTTAGGCAAAGGATTTCCCAACCCAGGTGAATAAAAAGTGTCATGTTCAAGAGTGGTTAAATGTTTTTCTGAGACACAAAGTATGACAAACAGGCTCATTTTTCTCTCTTTTCCCCCACCATTTCTGGCAAGTACCTCTTTATTTTTAACAAGCTTGAGGAGGATAACATTTGCTTGATTATAAGCTCATCCTTCGGATGAGTCCAACTTAGTTTAAATTCGAACCCTAAGAAGGAGTGGTCCGTTCCTGTTTGTAATTGAACAGGTCCTTTACTGTTAAATTTTAACGAGTCCAGTATAGGAGAAACTTGACGTTTTTCAATTTTAGAGAGTCTGAAAAAACTTAAGAAAACTCCATGGTTGTCCTTTTTCGTAAATTTGTGTCTTCCAAGCCCGAAAAAGTATAAAATAATACTTGAGAGAACTGCTTGATCATTACGACCAAGGAGTACTTTTCATAATTAGTGCCTCTGATCCGAAAAAGTAAAAAAACGATCAATGACACGTCATTTTATAACCAATATCGAATTTGAAAAGACAAAAATCCGGCAATCTTTTTCTATTTTTACAGTCAAAAAAGCGCTGTAAGTGGACCGTCTTTTTAGTTCCATTTTAACGAGCTTAAAAAGAAAAACTCGGCAATCTTTTCATATTTTAGGAGTCAGAAAAGAGCTTAAAGGTGACTCTAATGTTTTTTGTCGAAAATGACCAATTTTGCCTGAAAAATCCGTTATCCTGCACAAAAACTCAAACATTACTCATACCTGTTTAAAATAGATAAAAATTCTTCAAAAGTTACCTCTTTAAAGTGAAAAATAAACAAATTAAAAACTCATTTATTCAAAAAAGCTTATAAAAAGGGCTTTTGTAAATTCATTTTTACCGTTTGACTTCAGAGTGAGAAAAGAGAGCTTTTGGTCAGAAACTTCCCGTGAAGATTGCGGAAAATCCATCTGTTGGAATCGAATGCCGTCTCCTCCAGGTAATCCACATCATCTTACTCTTTCATTTCATCCATTTGAAAATTGTTTTTAGGGCTTTATTTTGTTTTTTAGGAAATTTTTAGGTTAAAAACCCGCGCGCGGGGGTCTGCAGGCATAGCATAGGAAACCTGCGGACCCCGACTTTTTCGTAAAAGGAAAAGAGTCAGGGGTCCGCACCTGTTGTGAAGGCAGAGTGCGGACCTACGCACTGTCTCTAACAGAGAGGGTGCGGTCCCTGCAGCAAAGGTTTTTAAACCTAAATTTTTCAAATTCCACCCAAAAATTTTGATTTTAAATATTCTAATCCGCCTTTTTATTGAATGTAGGATATACATCATGCTTGATTGGCAGGAACGGGAGCATGAGGATGTGGATCTCGCTGCAATTAATCATCAACCTTCGATTGATGCATTGAAGGCATGCGGTTTATACAAATTCTGGGCCATACCTAGCATGAGGGCCCAGGTGGACTTTTTGCAGTGGCTGGTAGACAGGTGGAATATATAGGACCAGTGTTTCTTTATTGGTGGCCACCAGCTCGAAATGGAGCCGGAAGACATTTACTTTTTGACTGGTTTGCCTAAGAGAGGTGAACATTTGACTCTATTCGGGACTAGGCCAGGTGGCCAGTCTGTCGATAGCCTCCGGCTAGAGTTTTGCAATGACCAAACTAGAGACAAAGGGATTGATATCAAAACCATATCCCGTCCTGAACTCAAAGTGATTGCGTTTACTGTTACCAGGCTCTGCGGAAGCGCAACACTACATGTGGCCACTGGATCCCAAATGCGGATGGCAGTAGACTACTTTCGAGGCACCATCTTCAACTGGTGCGAGGCTGTGTTGGCTAATATAAAAGGCCAACTGACTAGAGCAAAGAACGGACAACTGAAGACCTTTGGATATGGTGCTTTAGTTGTGAGCTTTGGTCTAGAGAGGGTCCCAATGTTGGTCCCACAGCATCTTACCATTGGAGTTGGACTTCCCTAAGAGCCCAAACTGATGCGTTGGGTTGCAGTTATGGCCCGTCATCTTGAGGAGGGAACAGAAGTTGTTCGATTTACTCCTGAGTATTTTCATTGGTTGGAGAACCAAGTATTTGCTATTCAGGATTTTCCTTATGCTGGGGTAGATTATCGTGGTGACCCAGACATGGCTCTTCCACCAGGAGAGTAATGGGATGACTCAGGTAAAATCATTTTCAACATTTTCTAATTTAATTTTTTTTTTGTTTTTATTTCGTCCCAAAATTGATAGTAAAAAGTTTCAAATGCAGATGTAGGTCCACGGCGACCAGCCACTCTCCGGCCCTATGAGAGGAAACAGCCAGCTGCAGCAGCACCAGCCCCATAGGACGAATCTACAGAGACCTTGGCTAAATTGGAGAGTCATCTAGAGCATTTGACAGCAGACATTCCAGAGACCAGCATAGATGACATTCCTCTTAGGCTACAACGCTATGTGATTGGGGTCCCAGGACCTTTCAGGAGGTTCCTTTGTAGGGTGGCCTGTACAGTGGTTTCTTATCATGATCATCACCAGTGATAGGATGATCGCCTGTTGTAGACTCATATGACATTTTTTGCTTTTTGTACTATCATTTTTGCTGATCATAAGGTGTTTTTCAACCTATGATTGAAGACGATGTATATTTGACACACTTCTATGCTATACTATATCACTATTACCGGCTTATCTTGTAAAACATGTTATGGAATGTTTTTAAATTTACTTGTATGATTATTGCAAATGTCTACTTAACATTCGAGAAGCAATTGCATCTGCTAATGTATTTAAATATCTTGGAATATGCTGATATTCAATATAGTCAAATTCATGTTCCAAGAGACGAACTCTAAAAAATAATCTCAATAACACTGGATTTCTAATGGCATATACTCTATTAAGCTGTAATACAACGAGTTCAAAATCTAACCTCACTATCAAACTCCGAATCCCAAATGAGATGGATTCAGATAATAACTCAATCATTGCACTATACTGTGCAATGTTGTTCGTTGTTTAACTGAGGCTTACCCCATGCATAGATACCAACTCATCAGAGGGCGAATAGATAACCCAAGCTGCGGAAGAAATGTTCAGTGTATTACGATGAGCACCATTAGCAAAACCAATGTATGTTTGGAGAGACGTCGACATCTGCAATATCAAGAGTAAAATCAAGATAAGCAGGAATAATGACAAAAAACACTCTCTAAGCTAAGCACACTTTTTAATCTAAAACACACCAGCTAGAAAGAAAACTAACCTAACTAAAAATCTCCACACCCAGATTTAAGCATAATATCTCTTCAGGTAAAGACCATTTCTAGGTTTACCTAAAGAGACCCCGTCAAAGTCTACCAATTCATAGGCCCCTTTTGCCAGCTTTCGCTTAACAACATAAGGACCATGCCACATGGGTACGAATTTTCCAGTGCCTAATTTATCATTTGCTTGATCGTACAATAAGACTAGGTCTCCTTCCGAAAAATTACGAGGGGTAACATTTTGATCATACTGAGCTTTAATACGTTTGGCATGAGTTTTGATTGCTAATGCAGCATCACGTCGATTCTCATCTAGCTGAGCCAAGTACAACAAAATTTTTTCCTCTTCGAAAGTGGCTGGAAGTAATTCTATGGCCATTTGCAATGATGGGATTTCGCATTCAATGGGTAACACAGCTTCCAAACCGTAAACTAGTTGGAAAGGAGCGAAACCGGTTGACGTTTTTATTGAGGTTCGATATGCCCAAAGCACTGAAAATAGCATGTTATGCCAATTCAACCTATGAATCCCAATGATTCGTCGGATCATGATGACTAGAACTTTTTTGATGGCTTCAACCAGACCATTAGCTTGTGGATAATATGGAGTTGAACTATCGTGACGCAAGCCAAGTTGGTCTGTAAGTTCAATCATCATAATATTTCGAAAATGACACCCATGATCAGTGATAATCGCTTGTGGAACACCAAACCTAGCAATTATATGAATCAAAACGAAAATCGCAATAGTTTTGATTCATATAATTGCTAGATTATTTTACCAAGTGGGCCGAGGCAGTAGTAGGCTCTTTGAAAGTTTGCCCGGTGCTCTTGAGCCCAAAAGGTAATTTGCAATAAGCAAATGTCCCCCATGGACAAATGAAAGCCGTTTTTAGTTGATCAGCAGGTAGAATATTTATTTGATTGTATCCGGAAAAACCATCCATGAAGGAGAATATTTCACTGCCGGCACAATCATCAATGTTTGATCGATATAGGGAGTTGGGTAATTGTCTTTTGGACAAGCTCGATTAATATCCCTATAATCGATACATATTCTTATTGTTCCTTGCTTTTTGTTAACGGGAAAAATAATCGATACCCAATTCGTTAATGGAATTGGATAAATGAAACTTGCTTTAAGTAATTTTTCAACTTTTGCTTTAATGGCAGCAGCTTTTCATGGGTGGATCTGACGCAAACATTGCCGGACGGGTTTAGCATCCGGGTAAGTTTTGATTTCATGAACAACAATTGTTGGGTCAATTCCTGGCATTTCCTCATATGACGAGGCAAACACGTCGTGGAATTCTTGAAATAGGGCCTTATATGTTTGAATTTCATCTTCCGTACAAGAGGCACCTATATGAATGTTTTCAACAATTCCGGGCTTAACCGAAATGTCAATAGGAATAGTTCGAGAAATATTTCCCAAATTTAACTCAGAATCAGGATTTTTCATTGGATTCTGAGGTTCCTTGACATAATCAGTTGTAAAAGTAGATGAAAAATCATTTTCAAAGCGATCAATGTTAGGTAAAAACGAAGATCTATGATGAATATCTTCCCATGGTAAATCATCAACACACAGGATTTCACGAATTTGCTCATCAGTGTGAACAAGTTCGGAAAACGTTGTTGAATCTAAGTTTGATGATAAAAGTGATTCTTCATGGAACACATTCATTAAGTCAATTTCGGTTGAAGAAGGGTCGGAAAATGACTGCACGGCCTGATACACAATTTCATATGGACTCAAAGGCATAGCATCACCAAATGAATCTATCTCAGATTCGGAAGGTACGATCCAAGGATCATCATAAACAATAGTGTCTGATGAAATCATATGAACGGTTGCAGTAGAAGACAATGCGTTTGGAGGAGGAAAGGAAAAAGTTCCTAGTAAACCAAAATCTTTAACTAATCGTACCCCAACATCCTTATAAGGGATAGTAGTTTTGCCGACATGCTGGATACTTTCAGAAGAGGCTGGGTTGGATGAAAAGTAAGTTAGCTAGTCTATAGTTATGATCTTTCCATTATGAGGGAACTTTATAAGCCGAAAGACCGATGAAACAACAGCTGTCATAGCGTAAGACCAACTACGACCCAAGAGAAGGTTGTAATCTAGAGGGGCATCAACCACCTCCACATATAGATTAACAGTTTTGCCTTCAACCCCTATAGGTAAATCCTGTAGAATGCCAAAAGGATGGAACCCACGGCCATCAAAGGCCTTTAGAATCATCGGGGATTGATTAAGTGTAGGAGAACCAAGTGATCTCCAACACTGGATCGACATAATACACGTTGAGGCTCCCTCATCAATCACAGTCCTATAGCAAGGTCTGTTTTTGACTAACACTGGAATCTGGAAAGCCATTTGATGAGGTAAGCGAGGTGTACTATTTTCTAGATTGAAAATTATAAGGTTCGAGTCTTGAATGTCAACAGCTCCTATAGCCAACAATAGCAATTTACGCTGTGCTGGACATGATTGCAGCACCTCCAAAGCCGACATTGCTGAAGGTGAAATAGCCAAATCTTCAACAATGTTATAGTTTTGAGCCGCTCTCGCATGTGGATTGAAAGCTGACTTTCGAACTATACCCTTGGTAGGCGGTTTGATTACTAAGTCTGGGTTAGGTTTCTTGATCTATAGTGGATCGGAACCGGGAGTTGAAGTTGATGGGTTCGAATTAGAAGATTCTACTTCCTTACCACCAACAGGACTTTTACTTCCATAATCTTGCGATCGTGTCGCAATCCTAACATGGGACATCATCATTATGGGTTCTTCTGAGGCATTTGAGGAAGAACCTATCATCTTACTGTCTTGACTAGGAAAAGGATCCTTCAAAATAGCAGGCGTTTGGGAACCTTTGACGATTTTCGCAACCTCAGCGTGATGAGGGTAGTCTCTTGTAAAATGCTCTTCATCACAAATGAGACAAGGATAACGAGGTTTGCGTTTCTCATCAGTAGATTCTGTTTTTTCTGGTTTCTCTTTCGAATTTTTATCTGTTTTATTTTTCTTCTTCCCTTTGTTTTTTCCACCGGATTTTGATTTGCCTGTAGATGACTCTACAACATGAATATCGGCAGAAATTTCCACGGAAGAATCTCCTGTCGGGGAATCTGGTAAAGTTATGATAGGAGAAGAATTCTTGGAAGATTTCTTCTTACTTT
Source organism: Pinus tabuliformis (assembly GCA_031772625.1). Lineage (NCBI taxonomy): Eukaryota > Viridiplantae > Streptophyta > Pinopsida > Pinales > Pinaceae > Pinus > Pinus tabuliformis. The sequence continues at coordinate 680,400,312 of CM062817.1, forward strand.
TGGTATTAACCGTACCAATCATACCATCAGCGGCATGAGACCCTGAAGGAACTGCAGTTATTTGATTTTGTTTAGGAAGGTTGGAGATTTTCTCGTGTAACGTACCTAACTGCATATAAACTAAGTCAAGGTACTGAGCTTGAGCAATTACTTGCTCTTCAGTAATGACTCCTGCCTTATAGCTACATCCTCAGTGATTTTCGGTAATAAAGATTTGACAAACCATTCAGCTAAGATTTGATCAAAACTTTCACTAAACGCCGTCGACGTCTCCATTCATGAATGTGATATGAAATATAAGTGGGCGTTGAATAGTTTAATGAAGTTAATAATTCCGTGCCATTGTCATATCTGACTGGCAACTGAATATGAGTTAAAAACAAAGTAGCTAACTGACTAAAGTTATAAAAAGTGGCTCGCGGTAACTCAATGTACCACTTGGCCGCAAGACCAATTAGAGTGCGTTGAAAAAGCCTTAAACGGATTGAATCATCTGAAATGGAGTTAGACACACACCAGAGGTGATAAGTCATCACATGGTTCGATGGGTCTTCTCCTAATTTTCCTTCAAACTTAGGAATATCACTAGGAAACTTATTCGGCATTGGCGGCCAAAACAGAAGATAGTTAATAGGATCGTTCGTAAGGCGCGACAAATCAGGCAAGTCCAAAGTTGCAATGAACGGTAACTGACGATTGGGGTCCCTGAAACCCTGGGTCATCAGACCAGCCCCAGGAGGAGGATATCCAAGATAACTAGGAATTGGAATTGCATTTGGGATATTATATCCTCCCGGAAAACTAGGATTAACCGGACCGTACTGGGGTTGTTGAGGTTGCTGATATGTATATCCAGGGTACGGTTGATACTGATAGACTGGCTGTTGCACAGTAGGACCGAATTGGTACTGTCCCTGGTACGGTTAATAAGTAAATTGAGATTGACTTGTGACAACCGTACTTGGACCAGGTTGTCTTATAGGCATTTGAACCGAAGTCTGAATTGTGGGTCCAGACTGAGGTAAAGATGCTTGAGGAGTTGATACAGGAACAGTAGAAACCGGAGTTGTAGATACTCCAGAAGTAGGTGGGGTAGATTGAACAGATGTTGTAGCAGTCGTTTGAGGCGGAGTTCGAGGCGAACTAGGCCCAAGATGAGAAATTACAGAAGGTGCAGAAGTTTGAATAGTAGACTGGATAGGTTGCTGGGTTGAACCAGAAACTAAAGGTTGTTTAGTTTGAGATGACAACTTCACATTCGGTTGCAAGATCTATTGTGTTTGAGATGGATCCCACACTAAGTTCATTCTGGGGTATGGACCCATAGAGGGTTGAGCATATTGAGGACCATAACCGGGTTGAGGGTAGGGTTGATAATTCAAAGGTACATTTCCAGTTCCTTGGACAAATGATTGACCAGAAGGTGGTTGGAAACCTTGGGTTGGGTACTGACCTCAAGGTTGATAACCTTGAGGCACGTACAGATACTGGGGTTGACCTTGAGGTACATATTGATACTGGGGTTGACCTTGAGGTACATACTGAGTCTGGGGTTGACCTTGAGGAATGTACTGTCCTGTAGGTATATACTGTCCTTAAGGTTGCCCCCCAGGCAATAATTGGGTACCTTGAGGTTGCACCCTAGGCGATAATTGAGGACCTTGAGGCTGCCCCCCAGGTGGTAATTGGCCACCTTGAGGTTGCGGATTAGGAATAGTACCTGACATCATAAGAATATCTTCTACACTCAACGGCTTAGTTCCGTTATTACCAATTAATAACCCTTGTTCAATAGGTTGAGAAGATGCTCCCGAAAAAGTACCAGCAAGTGACTAATACCCAGAGGGAACAGAAGGACCGCCATATAAAAAAGTTTCTGGAGATTGAGAAAACATGGATGACTGTCTCGACATATTTAATGGAGGATAATAACCTCTAGGTGTTGGGTGAAAAGGAATGCGAGGTGGTGAAAAACTTAGTCCCAGGTTTTCCAAAAAATTGGTCAATGAAAGATACCAAGCATCCCTCCTAGGTGGACTGTAAAAGATCGATTCACGCTCCCTAAGTTCTATAGCTGGTTGATTTTCAGGGATAGGGATACCTTCTTCCAGAGTAACAAGTTCTTCAATAGCTATAAGTCCAGAAGGAAGATTTTGGGTAATGACTCTTTCTACCCTGGGTGAACCAGGACCACTGGAAGTTGGAGAGGAAAATCCTGATGTTGGAGTAGCAGCAGGTTCAGTTTCAGGTTCAGATATTTCAGGTTCCTCAGCTAAATCACTAGTAGAAGAAAAACTACCAGTAACTTCGGAAAAAGAAACAGGTTCTAAAATATACTCTGGTGCTTGAACTTGGTAATCAGGATGTACAACCAAAGAAGACTCTCCTTCTTCAGGTGACCCAACTCTACTATCACTAGGAGTTACAAGGGCTCAAAGCCCTTCAAGCTGGCTTGGTGAAAACTCAGGAGGTTGGCCCCGAAGTCTACGGGACTTCCTCGATAATTCAGCCACAATTAAATATTTTAACTACTTCACACGCAAACAAAGAAAAATCTCAATGAAAACCACCTAAAGTCTCTAAAGAACCAAACAATTTTGAATCACATGCCTAAAGAATCTAGGAGGTCAAACCACACACAAACAGTAATTTTCCATACCGAAAACACTAGTTGGTGATGAAATCCAACATCGCAGAATTCAATACAGAAATGGTGGTTGGAACAGTTACCTCGGCAACCTGCTTAATGAATAGACTGGCACAAGTTTCTCCACTAAACCGTCTCGAGTGAAGAGAACCCCCCAGAAAATCCAAGTGAGTCTAGCTGACGTCTGCTCCAAGTACAGTGGGATCTTCCCTCCACCGTCACCTTAGGAAAGAATCCTATAGAATATGGTCACTATGGTTACCAACGGAAACAAATATACCTGGGGGAACAGTTTGTGATCCGATACACATGCAAGGGCAGAGTAGCAAGCTGAAACCCCTTGAAGGCTCCTTGACATAATCCAAGGTTTACCAACAAGTGACCCCAGGCTCCTCAACAATGGTTAATCCGAGGTTTACCGTTTTTGATACATGTATATCTAGTATCGTTCCCAATGAGGAAGGATTGATTACCCCACTGGTTCGGACATGATCTCGTGCTTGACTCCTACAAGAGGAGCTTCCCATAGCATAGATGTAACAATTGGAATTTATCTCCTACCGCAAGATACAACTACTTGTTTGTTTTACTATCTTGGAGAGTTAATTACTCCTTCCTCCAAGATACTAGCCTAAGCTATGTTGGTGATAAAGAGCCCTAGAAATAAAAAGATTACTAGATAGATTTTACTTTAAGTGTTATTTTTATTGGTTTTTTCTTAAGTCAAAGGTGCGGAGATGAAACTTATGGTGTGAAGACTCGACTCTAAATCACTAAAAATGCACTTAAGATGAAAAGCAATCCTTTCCCTTCAATGAATTTCTAGCTAAAGAAAGAGTTGAGAAAGCAAATGCTTGTAAAAAAAAAATCTTTCTTTAACAAACAAATCAAAAGAAGTACTTTTTGTCTTTTCCAATACACTCAAAAACGAGACAACTAGTTATGCTCACGAAAATTTCCCTTTTTTTTCAAACACTCAAATACTACAAAAACAAACTTTTTCAAAAGAGATGTTTTTTATTTTTATAAAACACTCAAAACTATTGAAAAATCTAATCTTGAGATCTATAAATTCTAAAAAAACCATTTGAAGTAAAAGCTTACAAGATTTCTTTTCAAGGATGTTTTACTTAGTTATGAGAAAACTAAGGACTAATTTGTCCAGAATCACAAATCAGTCAAAAAACAACCAGCTTTTGTTTTCTTTTCTAAAAATGAAATCCAAAACTTTCAACACAAGTTCTTTTGAAGTTTCACAAAGAGAAAAACAAGATGGATTCCTCAACAAAGGCAGATTTTACAAAACGGTCAGACTCATAAGAAGGCCAGCAAAAACCAAGGTGATCTGAGGTTTCTAAGGCTTCCAAGCTCTGAGTTACTACAAGACCAAAACGAAAATCAAGCCTGGCACACAAAACTTCTAGGAATTTCACCTAAAACCCTAATGCCAATGGAATTAACCTAAGAAAAGTTCCTGACAAGTCACGTGCAGATCTGGGCAGAGGCTAAAAACACATAAACAAATCCTAAGCTGACTGAATGAGAAAATTTCAAGTTTTTCAAAATTTTGACAGGGTCCGCAGGCCCCCAGTATACCCAGGTGCGGTACCGCTCTGTGTGTAAAGCAAAAGTGCGGGTATGTCCGCACTATGTTACAAGCAGAGGGTGTGGTCCTCTCCCAAAAGTACGAAAAACAAAAAATAATTCAAGATCTACTAAACCTACCCAATCCCACACACATCAAGTCAAAAACCAGAAACAAAGACACAGTTTCTCAAGTCAAAGTAAAAGCAAAGGAAAAAATCAAAAATTCAAGTCCCTAGTGGAGTCGCCATTTTGTCGGCCGGACAAGTCATTCTTGCAGACAAGACCGACCTCCCTAGTATCTAATGATATCTAGCGGCAAGCAAACCAAACAAATTCTATCTTTCTCTAAATATGTAATTTATAAATAAAGGCAAACAAGTGCTTTAGGCCTACCTCGGGTCCAGTGCAAGTTTGTGGAAGCCATGCTCCGTTGATCCAAATGAGCTCCCTTGTAAAGAATATGCAAACACAAACAAGCACACAAATTAAATAGCACCTGAAAAGCCAATATAATAAAGCATATTTATCATGATGATCAAGGAATTCATGAAACAAACCATATTAGACAATTTGTTGAGAAAAATGAATCTGATTGTATTAACTTTAATCAAAGAAGAACTTTACAACCTTGGTGCCTTGATGTTGTACAAGCTCCTTCCAAGGTCCAGTAAGAATCTCCTCTACTTTGACAAGTTTCACTCTCTTCCCAATGAAGCCAAAAGGTATGTAATCTCTCCTCTCAAGCTTAACTAGGAAGTCTCAATTCCAACAGCATTTACCCTCAAAAATGTTCAGCTTCTAACCTCCCCAGCAACCAGCCCAATGCCTGAATTTATAGTGCAATGGAGGGAAGTTACTAGGTCCACCTTCAAAGGGATAAAACCCTCCTTCAAAGGGATAAGCACCTCTCATCAAGGGATTAGCTCCTTTATTTTTGGGATGCATGAACCACCTAGGAGCAAACCATCCACGTCAAGATTCCTTCTAGAATCATCCAGAATTAACCCAAAGTGAGTTTTTAAGAATAAAACTTGTGCATTTTTTACTTTCACAGGGGTCCACACCCACTCCTTTAGAGACAGAGCGGGTAGGTCCGCAGGTAACATGAACAAGGGGTGCGGGACCGTAGGTAACAGTAAGAGAAAGTGCGGAACCAGAGCTTTATTGATTTTTAAGGACTTTCTCTCATTTTTAAAGCTTGACATGAAGAGCTGAGGTTTGATACTTGCTAAGGAGGATAGTATGAATGATGATAGACGCATACTGACTGCAAATAGTCATGGTGACAATATTTTGTGTAACAATCAGCATCAATAGCTACATCAAATTTGCTTACAGGTACCAAGTTGCATGTATGATTTCTTCACTAGTTTTGGCATGCATGGCACATGCATGTGGCTTCTTGGTTGTGATCTATCATTGGCATGGAGGATTGCCTAGATCGATAGTGGATTTCCTAGCCTTGCCATTTCCTGGATAGCCATGGTGATTGTGGAATGGTTCTCCATTCAATTTTACCAACTGAACCGCTCCACCATCGGTAATCTCCTTGATGACATAGGACCGCAACCAATGCATCCTAAATTTCTGTGGAAATTTATCAAACCTATTGTCATATAACAAAACTAGATCATTTACCTTCAAGGTGCACAATTTTATGTGCCGATCATGCCATGCTTCTTCGCACTCCTTTTGAACTTGTTGATGAAATCCAACTAGAAATCTATCCTCCTCAAGTTTTTTTAGCTGCGTGAGCCTCTTTTCCAGGGCTCCGTGATCTGCCATTCCTATGAATGCCGCTATGCACATGCTAGGTACAATGTACTCCATCGGCATCATAGCTTCCATGCCATAAACCAGTCTGAATGGCATTTTTCCAATCAACCTCTTGCAAGTAGTTCTATACGCCCATAGCACCACGAGCATGTGAACATCCCAATCATTTCTTTGAGCATTACAAACCTTTATGAGTGCGCTCTCCAATATTTTATTAAATGCTTCCACCATCCCATTAGCCTGCAGATGATAGGGTGTGCTCTTCTGATGGTAAACTGGAAACTCTTCCATCATCGCGTTGATCATCTCATTAAGAAAGTGTGTACTGCGATCGCTCATTAGAATTTTTGGACAATCGAACCTTGTAAGCATGTACTCAAAGATGAATTTGGTTGTTGTCAAGCTTGTATAGTCCTTCATGGGCTGCACCTCCAAATTGATTATGACCACAATCTTCGTAGGGTCTACCATCAAGCCTTGTCCACATACCACATGGCCCAGTAAGATTCCAATAGGGACATAAAACAAACATTTCTTCATATTGAGCATGATCTGGTACCTCTGGCATGTATCTAGCATCAAGCGCAGACTTGCCACATGGCACTTCACCAGTCCAAACATTGTCTAGTTCTCAAAGTATACTTCCAAAAATTTCTAAATGAAATCCTTGAACACCGCGATGACTACGCGTGAAAAGATTGTCATCACGTTCTTCATCCCAAAATGCATCACCTTATACCAGAAGCATCCCCATTCAGTTGCGAAGGTCATCTTACTTCTATCCTCCGGCGCAATCTTAATTTGATGGTACCTAGAGAACCCATGAGTAAACGAATATGCTTCCTAGCTGCCTACATTATCTAGGACCTGTTGAGGGCCTCGAAATCGGGTCAACAACAAGGGGGATACCCACCCGGTTGGGACCCTGGTTGGCGACTCTGTGCCCGTTTGGTGTAGCGGGTCCGACTGGGGATGACGGGACCAGCTTCCCGTTCTAAGGGGTGTGTGTGTGTGTAGAAAATGGTGATGTGTGTGTGTAGAAAATAATAGTAGAAAATCTGTAATTATTCCTGAACTAATCTAATTCTAAATTCTGAAATGACTTTATACTACTTTAATCTAACAAAAACAATACATCTAATCTACACTAACCCGGGACATAATTTTTCCATTATGCAATCTAGAAAGATTTCACAGAATAACTGGTAATGAAGATTATTCAGCTATCATGAGAATATAAATCAATAAAGATGAACCATCTTGCATAAGAAGTTAAGCAAAACAGTTGTGAACAGCATATTGCATAATCAGCTATTCATGTATTAAGCACAAATCAATGACTCCACCGTACAAAAGTGCCAAATGGTAATCCACTCATTCATACGTTAACATATAAATAACATCAGCTGTATATTACTCTAAGAATGCAAGCAGAAACTAGTCAAGAGATAAAAGTACCATTTATGACTAATTTTAAACTTACAGACCTTAAGCAATAATGATCTATTTCTACTTGCTTCTAATGCCTACTAAGAGTACAGAAGTGCAACATCAGTAGCAGGTATTAAAATGCAAACATAAATAAATCTTGATCCATCCATTCATCAAAAACCCCCTTCGAGGGTGCAAAAGTGCATGTTCTGAGGACAAGTTTTTTGACAAAATTTCGGACCCTTCTCCAATGCAACGAGAAGGGTTAAATACTAGTAACCGACTAATTTTACTTTACACAAATTCAGGGAACGACTTCAAATGACCGCCCTTTTACTAAAAACAAATTTATTTCTAAAAACTGAATCTAATTTCTAACCGTTTCTGTATCTGTTCCTTAGTGCTGTAAGCAATGCATTGTTCACCCTGAAAGAGTCGGATGGTTGTCCTTTCCTTTTGTTCGAGCTTGAAAATTAGAAACAACAAGCGCTCGCACCTCTTTCTGTTAGATTAGAAGATATTTTCGAAAACCTTTCTCTAGCTGGGTGTATTCGCTGTGCGCACACTTAGTATAACCCAGTTTCTTTTCGAACTGATTTTGCTGTTGCTATTTCGGTTTCCGGTCGTGCGAATGACTCAATGAGTTAGAAGTCGCGCTGTATGGACAATCCCCTGTTTCGAGAACTGTTTCCGTTCTTTGTTCCAGGCTTTTCTGGAGCGTCTTTCTTCTCTTGCGCTTCTTTCTCTGCTTTACCAAGTCTGAGCTTCAGGATCTTTTGTAAACACGCTGCTTTTGTGCGCCTTTGACTCTGAGTCTTGGACAGTCTATTTTCATCAGTGCCTGTTGGGCGATATTCTGGAATCCGCGGTTCTGCTACATGCGGCATCCAATTGCGGAGGCATCTTCTCTCTGTTGTCTTATTGGCGCTCTTCCCTTCTCCTTAGATGTTTCCTGCATATAGATTTATATCAGTTGCATGTCTTGCAGTTTACGCAAAGAAGAAGGGAAATGACGAAAAGATTGACAAGAAAGCATTAAATTCTAATGAATGCAAAATTAATGACATTCATCATAACTTGACTCTTCAATAAATGCGATGCAATCATTTCTGGATATTTGAGCATGCGGTCATTAATTTCCCTTAAGGCGCGCTTTCAAATTTGAATCTACCGTGTATGTCGGAGAATTCTTGCGATGAGTTTTTTCTGCGATTGGTATCACAGTACCGATGGCTGCGACGTCATTAAGTGTTATCGCAGATCACAGCTTTGCATGGTCGCAGATCGCTAATATCGCAGATCGCAGCTTTGCATGGTCGCAGATCGCAGATCGCAACATCGCAAGGTTTTCACTTTGTCATTTTGTGCTACTCGTGTGGCATTGCGACGTGCGACGTCGCATATCGGCCATCGGCGTTTCTTTAGGTTCTCCTTTTTCAAACGCTCTTAATGCGCGCGATGCGATGGGTTCTCGCGTCACTCCTTTTTAGTGTATTTATGCGCTTTGGGCAAGCGCTCCTTTTTCCGTTGTGACGCGATATAGCTTTTAGGGAGCTGATACAAAAGAATTTTTTAAACAAAAATATTTTTTGGATTTTTGGCTAAGGGTCCCCCTTTGCTTGATGTTATTACTAATATCAAACGAAGAGGGGGGTTGTTGGTGACCACAACAATGGCGATTCACTGTGAAGAACCAGTTATCTCTGCATTTCTATTGACCGTTCACTTCCGAAACAACAAAATTCTTATATGTCTAAAGTTTGTTATGAACAGATAGAGTAGACTACCCCTCACCTTGTCAACGATACTTTGTCTCAACCTTTTTTAATCTCAATTGCTTGCTTCTTCAGGCTTTTTCTTGCATTCGCACCAGACATTACTTGGTCTTGATTAAAGATAAAATAAGGTCTTCTCTACGTACTGGCTTAAAAATATACTCATTTGTCGTAGGTAGAGCCTCTGCTGCCCGCAAGCGTCCATAGCCTCGACAGGGTTACCATGTTATCCAGCAATGATCCTTTTTCCTGCTTGAGGTTACTCGCAACATTCCAGAGAAAAATCCTTTTTGACACATTTTTCCTTTTTTAATTCTCTAAAGAACAATGTCTTGGTTTGGTGGCCAAATTATGACACAGTCATTCACTTGATTTACACTTTTGCTGAACAAGCCGGCTCGTGATGAGACCTCTTGTCTTTTGATTGCAACAATCTTAAGTCGTTGCCCTGTTTTGATAGACAGTATTGGCAAAGTCAGCAAGTTATAATATCTGTGATCATGATAAGCCGGCTCGTGATGAGACCTCTTATTCTTTGAGATATAGTGTTTTGCTTGGATTATTTCTCTGAATGCTGCAATTCCCTTTTAGCAGGGAGGAAGTCATTGTTTTTCCTTAAGAAAGCTCTGGACGACAATAATAGAGTTTTTTGAAAACAACAGCTTTGCAGAGAGTACTTATTTTATTATTGATGATACCTTTCATGGTGCTGATACAAAACAATTTTTTCACCAAAGGTTGCCTTCGTCAAAGTTCTTTGAGGTTGAAACTAATATCGTAATCAAGGTGAAGTTGACTCTATTTGTTAATAATAAAACTCAGATTTTTCAAAAATTTTGCTATTTGTACAAGCGAAATCAAAATCTGATAGAGAATTAGCGTGCTCTTTTCATGAATCCTTTTCACATGATCATCTACAACGGGTTTTATTCATCAAAAAGAGAAAAACAAAACAAAATGAAATATAAAAACTAAATCTATCCTACAAAAATTAGAATAATTTCTCTTCTATGGAAAATATAATTTAAGAATCAATCCATTGACAGGTAAAGAATCTCTCCTACCTGCCAAATCCTGCAACACGAATGTGGATGGGCCTACGACTTCTACAATCTGAAAAGGGCCAAGCCACAGCTTCTGGAATTTCGTATGTTTGCCCTTTTCTTCATGTGCCTTATCCCATTTCAAAACTAAATCACCCATCTGAAAGTTTTTTCTGGTTATAATGCTTGAGTCAAAAGAAGATTTTATTAGCGCTTGGTGATGTGCATGGGTTTTCCTAGCTTGTTCTCTTTGTTCTTCTAGTTTGATTATTTCCATTTGTCTTAATTGTAATGAGGAAGTAGGTACTTCATCGATGTATTGCACTAAAGACAAAGAGGGAATGACTAAGTGAGTCGGAAGAACCACTTCCCGCCCGTAAACTAAATTAAAGGGAGAAGTGTCGATCAAAGCTTTCTTTGTGATTATATCAGCCCATAAAGCATTTACCAGCGCTTTGTGCCAATTCTTTTGGTTTTGATCGATTGTTCTTTTGATAATTCTGATTAGGTTCTTGTTTGTTGATTCAGCCAATCCATTACCTTGCGGATAATAGTTGGTAGAATATTTCAGTTTGAACCCTCTTTTGAGCGCAAACTCAGTCATAGCATTTCCAGAAAAATATGAAGCGTTATCAAACATTAAGGCCGTTGGCAATCCACACCTAGTTATGATAAATTGGTCTATGAATTCAATAATGTTTTCAGAATGAACTGTCTTGAGAGGAACTGCTTCTACCCATTTGGTAAAATAATCAGTTGCCGTAAGGATATACTTATGCTGCTTAGAAGAGTGAGGAACGATCTCACCTATTATGTCCAAGCCCCATTGACTAAATGGTTGGTCGATGTTGACCGGTTGTAGTGGCATGGACGCTTTCCTTTGTTTTCCTGCAGCAGTTTGGAAGACTTGGCATTTCCTTACGTGATTGTATGAGTCTTTGAACAGCGTGGGCCAATAATATCCTGCACGCAAGATTTTGTGTGCAGTCGCATCTCCGGCATAGTGTCCACCTGCTGGTCCATCATGAAGTTCCTGCAAAACCTTTTCGGATTTAGTTTTCTCAAGACACCTAAGAAGTACAAAATCATAATTCCTTTTAAACAGGACATCATTTATGAGCTGGTATTGCTTAGCTTTTAACCTCAGAGCTCTTTTCTTGGTATGATCCAGACGTGATGGAGCATACCCGTTCTTAAGAAAATAAATGGTGTCAGCATATAATGATTCTGAGTCGTTTAGGCTTACCTCATACGCGTGTACCTCTTCAGACGAGTTCTCAGGGATTTGCGATGCTCCAGCTAACATCTTGCAGAAGCCTTGGCCTCTTACGATGTGTGCTGGTTTGATCTCAAGGTCATATTCTTGTAAGGCGGTGATCCAATTCGCTCTCTTCTCGCCCACATCCTTCTGTATCAGGAGGTTTCTTACCGCTGGAAACGGTACTATGACTTTGGTATGGGCTTTTAGCAAGAAAGGTCTGAAATATTTGATTGCTTTGAAAACGGCATATGCCTGTTTCTCGACGTCAGAATAATTGAGTTCAGCACCTTGTAAGTTCGAGCTAAAGAATGCGATTGGGGCTTCTACCTTTTCGTGATTTGCTTGAGTTAAAATTGCAGCATAAGATTTTTCTGAGGCAAACGTGTATAAGATGAAAGGTTCTGAAAAAATTGGGGTAGCCAAAGATGGAGCGTTGATGATGGCTTGTTTGATTAAGTTGAATGCTTCGTGCTCGTTTAGACCCCATTTGAAATTTGAATTCTTTTTTATCATTTTTTGTAAGGGTGAAATAATACATGAAAAATCCGGGACAAATCTTTTGACAAAATTGATCTGTCCAAGGAAGGATTGCATGGCTTTCTTGTTATGAGGTATGGATATTTCGGAAATTTCCTTGATTCTGTCGGGTTCTATGTGAATACCAGATTTTGATACTATGAATCCGAGCAATTTCCCTTCGCTTAATGCAAAGAAAGATTTCTTTGGATTGAGCGAAATCCCATACCTCAAGCATCTTTGAAAGATTTGCTTCAAATCTTGGAGATGGTTGTTTCGTTTTCTGGAGTACACTGTTATATCATCCAGATAAATCACTACTGATTTATTGACCAATCCTTTAAACGCGATGTCCATGGCTCTCTGAAAGGTAGCTCCGGTGTTGATCAGACCAAATGGCATCTTCCGATATGCATAAGTGCCCCACTTGGTTCGGAACGTAGTCTTTAAATGATCATTGGGATGCACCAGTACTTGATTGTATCCTGAAAAGCCATCCAGGAATGACATTAATTCTGAGCCTGCTACTACCTGTAGAATTTGCTCCATAGGTGGGAGGGGAAAGTTATCTTTCTGACAGGCTTTGTTGATATTTCGGAAGTCGATACAGATTCTAATGTCTTCGTTTTTCTTCCTAACGGGCACCATATTGGATACCCATTTGGAATGCCTAACGGGGAAAATTATTCTGGCTCTCAACAACTTATTAAGCTCAGTTTTTATCTGGTTTTCTAGGTTAGGGTGTATTTTTCTGAGCTTCTGCTGGACAGGTTTCTCGTTGTCAGTCATAGGGATAACATGCTGAATGATGGAAGTGTTGTAAGTCTTCAGCTCATCGTAGTTCCAGGCAAAAACGTTTTTGTACTGTCTCAGAAGGCAGATATATGCTGATTTTTCTTCAGGGGCTAAGCCCTGGCCTAGATTAACGTTTTGCGGCTTTTCGTCGGTTCCTAGGTTGACTGATTCGTAGTTCAGAGTTGAACTATAAAGCTTGGCATTAGCCGACCTTTTGAACCGACTTTTCAAGTCATATAAGTCTTCTAATTTGACCACCGATTTGGGTATAGCATTATCAGTGCTACTTTGTTGTGTTTGGTGATCATGACAGACTTCGTCAATTATCTGGTTTGTGTAGGATCCTTCAGAGGTGAGGAAACTTACGATGTCTGGGTCGTCGTTGAACACTCTCCAGTTGGTGATATTGTCAAGAATGGAAGGTTTAAAAATTAATTCTATTGAAAACCTGTCAGGACTAAAATCTTCGGAAGGGATAAGTCGAGAGGCTACGTTAGCTAACAGGTCTGCGCTTGCGTTTTGAATTCTTGGAATTGACGAGATGTTAAATGCTATGAAATGTGCAGTGAGATCTTGCACTAACGATTGATAATGCTTTAAATGACTAGACAGGCAATGTATGGTGTTACGTACCTGTTTTACGACGATCTCAGAATCTCCAAAGACTTGAAGATACTTAACATTCAATCCGATTGCTTTGTATAGGCCTTGAACCAAGGCTTCGTACTCCGCTGTGTTGTTCGTGCATTCGAACTCAAGTTTGCATGTGAGCATAATCTTGTTCCCGTCTGGGTTGATCAGAACGCATCCTGCTCCTGCCCCCTCGTTGGATTTAGATCCGTCAAAATATAATTTCCAAAATAAAGACGTATTTACAGAATTATCTAAAAAACTAAAACATTTTGAGTCATCAGTTTGGGAGAAATTTTCAACTTGGGATAAAACTGAATTCTCTAAGTATGGCGAAATATGAGTACTGAAATTGCCTAGGAAAGAATCTATTGCGTAATTGCCTACAATGCTGCTATTGTATGTGATGGCTTCATTTTCTCCTTCTAGTTCTGTCACTATGTATTTTTGATGCAACTCTCGTTCAACCTTTATCTGATTTGGTTTACCGTTGTATGGTAACCACATGTGTGACCAGTCGGTTGAGAAATATCCGTGGAGTTTCTCTGACCTATCCCTGCTAAGAATCAAGCCATAGAACTCAGGGATATCGGCTACCAGAATGTCGATAACCTGACACACTTTTGGGTTAGACGACAATCTTATGGTCACCTGATTAAGTTCACCAATCACTTCGACCTGGGATCGATCAAGTTGAACTATACGTACTGCAGATTTTTGAGGTTGCACATTCAATTTGGCACATATTGACCTGGGTAAAATATTCGTTGAAGCACCAGATTCAACCAAGCAATTGTGCACGTTTTTGTTGAAGATTTCATATGTGAGAAGAAAAGGAGGAGTATGAGACCTTGATCTTCCTCCAATCAAGGCGATGTCATTTGGATAAATTTTATTTATCGTATTGGTTGGAGGTCTTCCCAGATTGTGGGAAGCCACAGCTGTAGGTAAAGATGTAGTAGGCACAGCATGTAATTCTTTCATCATGATTTTCTGCTGGTGTTTCAGTTTACTCAATTCGTACAGAGTGATATTAGCCCTAGTCTTCTTCATGTCGTCAATGATGTTATAATCCATTTCATCCGACACTATTAGTGTTCTTGATGGAGGTGCTTGTTCAGATTGGACTAGGCTAAGCGGGGTCGCTTTAGCAGTTGTCTTTTTGGTTACGACCCTTTCTTTTGTTGTAGGGCTTGAGCCCTTTTGTTTTGGGGTAGTTTGGGGAGGATCAAGCTGATTTTTGCTTCTCGTGCTAACAGGAAATGCTTCTTGATCCTCTTCCTGTGGGAGGATGAAATCCCACATTCCTTGAAGTTCTACAACTTCTTCCTCGTCGGTCTGCCCTTCAGTGGTATTCTCTTCTTCTTCGTCTTCTTCAGACTCAACGTTTGAGACAACACTGGGTGGTTTTACGTCCATGGGAGGATTTCTTTTAAAAGTCCTAAAGGGCTTTTTCGAAGAAGTCTCTGCTACTTGTTTCTTGATATCGACCATCTCATTGGACATGGCTTTCAACACTTTTTGTAACCCTTCCAAATCGAAAGGATCTTTCGTTTGCTTCTTCTTGGTGTCTTCTTTGAAAGAGATCTTCTTTGATTTGCGTTCTTCTATAGCAGATCTCTTTTCTACGGCTACCACGCGTCTTTCCACTGCTAACGCTTCTGTCAAGTTGTCAACTAATGTGGTCTTGTTTTCCCTATCTACAAAGATAGCCAAGTTTGGAGGTAAAGCCGTGATGTACCATTCACATCTTACTTCCTCATTGGGTTGTGAAGCAGCGGGGATTTTGTTGAGGATATGGGAAGAGCCGGACAACAGCGTCTTCGTTAGTAACTCCATTGAGATTAACAGAAAGCATGAAATTATTGATATGTTCTTCGGCTAGCATACCTGCTTCTGGGTTGAACTTAGGTAGCCATTTCTCTAGATGGGCCGGTATAGGGCTCAGGGGTGGAGGCATTAAAACCGCCCCAGGATTGTTCCATGGAGACTGGGCCATCGTGGAGCTGCTAGCTAATGGAAGTGCAGAAACTGACCCCTGATGCTGAGAAGGTGAAGAAATCAGGATCTTTGATGTTCGAAGAGGAAGGTTTGTGGAAGACGGGTGAGTGAGTTGGAATGGAAAAGTGGGTGGTTGACTTCGCGGTGAGGGAGTTGATATGGACGAAGTGGATGAGAGAGTCTCTCCGTCAGACTCTTGAGGTGTTTTCCTTGCTCTTTTTCTGGTAGGAAGAGGGAGTTCACTTGGTTGTATGCCAAATTTTTCACTCTTTAATCTGGTAAGGGGATGAGCAGGGTTGTACTGCGAAGTCACGCTGCTTTTATATTTATCAGACTTCTGGTTAAAAATGGAGAATCCCTGGAGTTTATGGATCAAAGTTTGAATTTCAGGGGGTTCAATAATAGATTGGTCTGATATATTCGAATATGTAGCAGTGGTGGATACTCGAGCGACTTCAAATTCCGGGTTTAACCGTGTTGGAGAAGTCGAGGGAGTTGATGAGGGTGTATTACTCTCAGAATGGTATTTGGATATTGCTTTAGGTGCCATTCATAGTTCGTACCCTCCTTCTAGCGCCAAATTATGTTGAGGGCCCCGAAATCGGGTCAACAACAAGGGGGATACCCACCCGGTCGGGAACCTGGTTGGCGGCTCCGTGCCCATTTGGTGTAGCGGGTCCGACTGGGGATGACGGGACCAGCTTCCCGTTCTAAGGGGTGTGTGTGTGTGTAGAAAATGGTGATGTGTGTGTGTAGAAAATGATAGTAGAAAATCTGTAATTATTCCTGAACTAATCTAATTCTAAATTCTGAAATGACTTTATACTACTTTAATCTAACAAAAACAATACATCTAATCTACACTAACCCGGGACATAATTTTTCCATTATGCAATCTAGAAAGATTTCACAGAATAACTGGTAATGAAGATTATTCAGCTATCATGAGAATATAAATCAATAAAGATGAACCATCTTGCGTAAGAAGTTAAGCAAAACGGTTGTGAACAGCATATTGCATAATCAGCTATTCATGTATTAAGCACAAATCAATGACTCCACCGTACAAAAGTGCCAAATGGTAATCCACTCATTCATACGTTAACATATAAATAACATCAGCTGTATATTACTCTAAGAATGCAAGCAGAAACTAGTCAAGAGATAAAAGTACCATTTATGACTGATTTTAAACTTACAGACCTTAAGCAATAATGATCTATTTCTACTTGCTTCTAATGCCTACTAAGAGTACAGAAGTGCAACATCAGTAGCAGGTATTAAAATGCAAACATAAATAAATCTTGATCCGTCCATTCATCAAAAACCCCCTCCGAGGGTGCAAAAGTGCATGCTCTGAGGACAAGTCTTTTGACAAAATTTCGGACCCTTCTCCAATGCAACGAGAAGGGTTAAATACTAGTAACCGACTAATTTTACTTTACACAAATTCAGGGAACGGCTTCAAATGACCGCCGTTTTACTAAAAACAAATTTATTTCTAAAAACTGAATCTAATTTCTAACCGTTTCTGTATCTGTTCCTTAGTGCTATAAGCAATGCACTGTTCGCCCTGAAAGAGTCGGCTGGTTGTCCTTTCCTTTTGTTCGAGCTTGAAAATTAGAAACAACAAGCACTGGCACCTCTTTCTGTTAGATTAGAAGATATTTTCGAAAACCTTTCTCTAGCTGGGTGTATTCGCTGTGCGCACACTTAGTATAACCCAGTTTCTTTTCGAACTGATTTTGCTGTTGCTATTTCGGTTTCCGGTCGTGCGAATGACTCAATGAGTTAGAAGTCGCGCTGTATGGACAATCCCCTGTTTCGAGAACTGTTTCCGTTCTTTGTTCCAGGCTTTTCTGGAGCGTCTTTCTTCTCTTGCGCTTCTTTCTCTGCTTTACCAAGTCTGAGCTTCAGGATCTTTTGTAAACACGCTGCTTTTGTGCGCCTTTGACTCTGAGTCTTGGACAGTCTATTTTCATCAGTGCCTGTTGGGCGATATTCTGGAATCTGCGGTTCTGCTGCATGCGGCATCCAATTGCGGAGGCATCTTCTCTCTGTTGTCTTATTGGCGCTCTTCCCTTCTCCTTAGATGTTTCCTGCATATAGATTTATATCAGTTGCATGTCTTGCAGTTTACGTAAAGAAGAAGGGAAATGACGAAAAGATTGACATGAAAGCATTAAATTCTAATGAATGCGAAATTAATGACATTCATCATAACTTGACTCTTCAATAAATGCGATGCAATCATTTCTGGATATTTGAGCATGCGGTCATTAATTTCCCTTAAGGCGCGCTTTCAAATTTGAATCTACCGTGTATGTCAAAGAATTCTTGCGATGAGTTTTTTCTGCGATTGGTATCACAGTATCGATGGCTGCGAGGTCATTAAGTGTTATCACAGATCGCTGATATCGCAGATCACTAATATCGCAGATCGCAGCTTTGCATGGTCGCAGATCGCAGATCGCTAATATCGCAGATCGCAGCTTTGCATGGTCGCAGATCGCAGATCGCAACATCGCAAGGTTTTCACTTTGTCATTTTGTGCTGCTCGTGTGGCATTGCGACGTGCGACGTCGCATATCGGCCATCGGCGTTTCTTTAGGTTCTCCTTTTTCAAACGCTCTTAATGCGCGCGATGCGATGGGTTCTCGCGTCGCTCCTTTTTAGTGTATTTATGCGCTTTGGGCAAGCGCTCCTTTTTCTGTTGCGACGCGATATAGCTTTTAGGGAGCTGATACAAAAGAATTTTTTAAACAAAAATATTTTTTGGATTTTTGGCTAAGGGTCCCCCTTTGCTTGATGTTATTACTAATATCAAACAAAGAGGGGGGTTGTTGGTGACCACAACAGGACCTAATCAATAAAGGGGGTCGGGAAGGGTCATGCACGCAGGCATCATTCAAGTTCCTGAGATCTACGCATATCCTTATTTCATCATTCTGCTTATTTTCCTGAACCACTATTGGGCTTACCCAATCATTAATTTATCTAGTTTCTCCTTTCCCCCTTCTATTTTTAAGTTGTTGGGTAAAGGTTTAAATTTTGCCCTAACAGGTAGGAAGATCCTGGTAGATGACATTATTTGTGAGACATAGAATTCGGGATTAAGGGTTTACCTGATAATATCAAGGACACTATTAGACAGGATTGCGTTGTGATTCTTAGGAAGGCAAACACCCTCAGTGCAAAGATGAGTTTATGGCCCTCAGATCCTTAAGCCAGAACAAAGATATTGTGGTTTTGAAAGCTGACAAAGGAGGGGTTGTTGTCATTCTTGACAAACAGGATTACCGTAAGAAGATGTTAGATCATCTCTATAATAGTGGAAGCTATAAGAAGCTTCTCAAGAACCCGCTTAAGAATATTTCTAGGACTGTGGCTCTTGCCATCAAGTCCAGTAGCTCAGTGAGTTCCCTTTGCCATAAACTCATTGAGAGCAGTCCCATTACTCCAAGGATCTATGGGCTCCCTAAGATTCACAAGGAGGGGGCTCCCCTAAGACCCATTGTCAACACTATTGGTGGTCCCACCTACCTTCTAGCTAAATTCCTTGCCTTAAAGCTTAAACCCTTAGTTGGTCGTACAGAGTCCTTCGTCAAAGACTCTGCTTCCTTTGTTGAAGAGCTAAAGGACATTAAGCTTGACCCAGGGGACATTCTTGTTAGTTTTGATGTAGTCTCCCTTTACACTTGCATCCCTATAAATGAGGCCATGGAAGTGATCAACCGCCTAACGGATCCCAATACAACTCGGTTAGTTGAGATCTGTCTCACTTCCACCTTTTTTAGTTTTGAAGGCGAGTTCTTTGAGAAAACCTGCGATGTTGCCATGGGCTCACCCCTATCCCCTATTGTGGCTAATCTTTTTATGGAAGATTTTGAATCCAAGGCTCTGTCCTCGGCTCACCTCCTACCTAAGCTCTGGAAAAGATTTGTGGATGACACTAATGTCATCTAGTCGCATGGCCAATAGGAGTCAGATCTCTTCTTCCATCATATCAATAGTCAATTCTCCACCATTAAGTTCACCATGGAAAAGGAAGTTGATGGTTGCCTCCCTTTCCTTGATATTCTTATTTCTAAGAATATTGATGGTTCCCTCTCCCACCAAGTATTTCGGAAGAAAACACATATGGAACAATATCTCCATGCTAGTTCCCATCATTTCTCGACTCAAAAGTTGGGCGTTCTCAACACTCTCGCTACTCGTGCCCTAAGGATCTCTGAAGAAAAGAGCTTCGAGAAGGAAAAATCCCATCTCCTTAATGTCTTTGTTGAGAACAGTTATAGCAGATACCTTGGTCAGAAAGCTTTCCTCGAATCCCAGGGGTCCATCTATCTTTTGTTTAGGGAACCACTGATAAGATTGCAAGGATTCTTAGGAGGCATAATGTTCCCTCGACATTTATACCCCTTAACACCATTCATAAGTCCCTCCATTCAGTGAAGGATGCTATCGACCTGAAGGACATGAAGGGGGTCTATATTATTCCTTATTCCTGTGGGACCCCTTATATTGGTGAGACTGGATGTTGGCATTATGACACAGGTTTGGCTCTATGGCACATGTGTTGTCCTTGATGGCAACTCACTCTAGTAACATATCTCAGTTCAAGCTCTCAGAATGAAGGAAAAATATATATACGCAGGTTCATCGTGATCAAGCCGCGTATACACGTAGATTAGACGTTCAAAAGTTGCGTATGCGTATACATGCACTTTCACGTAAGGAAAAGCGCGTACATGTGGGAGAACTTATGTTTGGTCCGTGGTAGTTAGTCCTTGGTATTTGAACCTATGGTTTTGGACCATAGTATCTCGTTAGATGTGTTGATCCCAATTATTGGGTCCATGGTATTGGTTTGTTATGGTTTTGGACCGTGGTATTGTGAAAGGCCTAAGACTATAAAAGAGGAAGGAGATCATTAGGCCAGAATCATCTGATGTATTGAATATCTGAAGACGTGGAAGTGATTGGTTTGTGTGGCTGAATCTGAATCAAGGAGGAACCTGAGCATTACAAGATAGATAAGTTCTATTGATGGGTCGAGATCTCAAGGCTTGAATAGTAATATCCTTTTATGATTTGATCTATTATAATTAGCGCATAATTAGATCTATAAATCTGATAATCTGAGCATAACTGAAGTTTGTTTAAGTGTAAAGGGTGAATTGTCTTTTATAGATCTATACGTAGGTTCGGCTCTGCAAAGGCACGTATACACGCAGGTTCAGCAAGAGAAGAAAGCGTATACGCAGGTTGACCTTGATTCAGCTGCATATGTATGCAGGTTTATACATAGTGAAGTAGCGTACGTCTCTTGAAATATGTTTTAGCTACTTTTGTGGATTACTACAGTATTCTGGGTTCAACATTGGTGTCTGGTTACTAGTATTGTTTTCTGGTTACAACATTCTGAGAAGTTATTGATTGATTCAGCAGCTGGTTGTGGAAAGGAGATTGGTTGATGCACATATACTTGATGTTTGTTTGATATTCATGGATCCAGTCTGAAAATTGATGAAATGTGGTCCCTGGAAGAAAAGAGAAGGTTGTAGCCTTCTATAGGTCAGCACCTACGTACTAGTATCTCAGCTAGTACAAGAGCTAAGGGGGTTGTAGCTCCCTTCCAGGAGAAGCTGGAGAACGAGAGAGGGTTGTAGCTCTCTGCAGGTTGCAGCCTGCGTACTGGTATAAGTCTGCACCAGTATAGAATCATTGTAAAAATAAGTTTCTAATTAAAAGAAGATAGAGACGAATTGCAGCAGGTGGTTTTCACCCACATTGGGTTTCCACCTTATATCTTGTGTTCTTGTGTGTGATTGTCTTCTGCTCTGTTTTTACTATTCCTGGTTACTGTTTATATGACTCTGATGCACAGATTAATGATCAACATCTGTAGAATACATTAAATTATAAGTCTGCATGGTATACGCTGGTTTTCTTATCTGAAGTTGCGTATATATGCAGTTTTCTCTAACTGAAGTAGCGTATATGATCTGGGTGTGAAATAAAAAATATTTGACTTAATAATACTGATTCACCCCCCCTCTCAGTATTATTTCCAACAATTGGTATCAGAGCAGGTCCTTCAGAAGAAGCTTGATCGCTTGAAGGAAGATCTATCATCATGAGCAACTACGAGAGAGAAGCCTCGATCAGGCCACCAATTTTTGATGGGACCAACTTCGTCTATTGGAAGGTAAGAATTACAGCCTATCTTCAATCTCTTGGTACAGAAGTCTAGGATATCATAGATACAGGGTACACATTTCCATCAGCTACTCCTACAGATCCGGCTGGGAAGAAGCAGTATGAAACAAATGCAAAGGTTGTCAATACTCTATTAGGGAGTCTATCTCAAACAGAATTCGTCAAGGTTATGCAGCTCAAAACTACAAAAGAAATATGGGACAAGATCGTTCTGAGCTATGAAGGAGATGAATAGGTAAAATGAGCAAAACTTCAAACCCTTAGAATTCAGTATGAAAATCTCAGAATGCACAATGATGAAAGTGTGGCTAACTATTTCCTTCATATACATGAGATTGTTAATTGTATGAAAAACTTGGGTGAAGAAATAAAAGAGGTTGTTTTGGTTGAAAAGGTTCTAAGATCTTTGTCTTCTAAGTTTGAATCAAAAGTTTTTGCCATAGAAGAAAAGCAGAATCTACAGAGCCTTACCATGTCATAGCTACACGGAATTCTAACTACTTACGAGATGAGAAAAGGAGGACCATCAGACAGGAGAGAAGCTGCATTCAAGGCTTCAGGCAAAGGAGATTGCTATGAGTCAGGACATATGTTAGAAGAAGAGGAAGAATCAAACTTTGTCAAGAACCTCCAATGGGGAACTGGAAGATTCAGAGGTAAGCTGCCTTTCAAATGCTTTTCTTGTGGAAGAGTCGGTCATTATGCTGCAAAATGTCCTCATAAAGATAAACTAGACAAAGGTAAGGAACCTGTTAGATGGAACAGAAAGCAGAATAAGAAGAGCTATTACACGCATGAAGACAGTGATGGTTTGTCAAATAGTGATGAAGATGAACGAGGTAATGATGACAGACTTTTGATGGCTTTTGAAGATGATGATTTCTTGGATGCTATAAATGAAGAAGGTCTTTATGAAGAAATTTCTAGACTTAAAGTTTGTTTAGAGGAAAAGAATATGATTATAGATACTCTAACAGTCCAACTTGCCGAAAAAGATAAATACAATGATAAGTTAGAATGTGAAATTGTGGGACTTAGGAAAGAAATTGAGAAAACAAAAGCCCTTAATCTCAGATTTGCTAAAGGGTCTGAAACTTTAGATGAGATCATCAAAGTGCAGCGTTCTCCACTAATCAAGACAGGTCTGGGATATAATGAAGAAGCGTCTCAAGCATAGGAGCCATCCACTTCCAAAAGTTATCTTGATGCAGCAAGGAGGAGTGAACAAATTGACAATCGACAGCAAAGGCACAATGGAGATCACCAGGTAAATCAGGGACAATTTACCTCAAGAATGAACAGAGATTACCAGGTAAATCGGGGGCAATCTACTTTAAGGATGGACAGAAGCTACAACCAGCCACAGGTAAAACATTCTCAATTTGCCTCAAGAATGGATGTCAATAGAAACTACAATCATTCGGTTGGTAGATTTGATAATCGCAGGAGTTTCTTCAATGGCCAGTGTTTCTCTTGTCATAACTTTGGTCACAAAGTAGCTCAATGTGTTGCCTATAAGACAATCATGACTAGAGAAGCTCAAAAACAAAGAAGTATGACTGGGATCATGAAAAGGACCTACAATAACTTTTCTGCTCTTGAAAATGAAATAGAATGTTCTATTTGTAACAACTTCGGTCATGAAGATTCTGAATGCAGGAGCAGGTTTTGACAGACAACTCAGAAGGAACAAGTCTCAAGTGCCAAAACATGGAGAATGAAAGAACCGCAATCGGAGAGATGTGGGATAGCCTTATATGCAGAAGGACAGGAAAATCAATGGTATATCGACAGTGGATGTTCGAAACATATGACTGGCGATAAAGAAAAACTTCAATCATATAGTGCCTTAGAAAAGGCAAAGAAGGTCTCATTTGGAAATGACACCCCTGCATTCATAAAAGGTAAAGGTTCTGTTCAGTTGAAAGAAAAGGTCAAAGCTAGAAATGTTATGTATGTTGATGGCTTAAAGCACAATCTATTGAGTGTCAGTCAGATGTGCGACCAAGGAACTGAGGTAATATTTCGATCAAATGGATGTAGTGTTCGTGATCTTGATACAGGAAAAACAGTGATCAAAGGCATAAGAACTCCAAATAATTTATACATATTCAAAGAAGGACAACCTCAATGCTATCTAAGCAAGAATGATGAACACTGGCTATGGCACAGAAGATTGGGGCATCTTAGCTTCTCTCAGATAAGGAAAGCATGCAAATATCAGGCGGTTCGTGATCTTCCTGACATCAGAATTCCAGACAATACAATATGAAAATCATGTCAGTTTGGTAAGCAAACCAGAACTAATTTCCCTGAGAAGGAAGGATTAGCTAGCAGGCCACTTGAACTTGTCCATACTGATATATGTGGTCCAACTAGGAAGAAGTCACCTCGAGGTGAAGAGTACTTCATATTGTTTATTGACGACTTTTCAAGGATGTGTTGGTTAGGACTCATGAAGTATAAAGATGAAGCTTTCGAAAAGTTCAAATCATTCAAAGCCTTGGTTGAAAACGAATCAGATCGACGAATCAAATGTCTCAGATCTGATCGAGGAGGAGAATTTACCTCAGATGAATTTTTCGATTTTTGTGAAGAACATGGCATAAGAAGGGAATTTTCTGCTGCAAGGACACCTCAACAAAATGGAGTAGTGGAAAGGATGAACAGAATGGTTCAACAAATGGCTCGTGCTATGCTCGATGAATCTGGAACTCCCGCAACCTTCTGGGGTGAAGCCGCATTTGCTGCAGTAACTATTCTTAACAAGACAAATGTCAAGGTAAACGACACTCAGAGTCCTCATGAACTTTGTTATGGTAAGACTCCCACGGTGAAATATTTCAAAATTTTTGGAAGCAAATTCTACATTAAAAGGACTAATGAAAATCTTGGCAAGTTTGAACCTAGAGCAGATGAAGGCATTCTCCTTAGTTACTCTCCCCATACTAAAGCATATAAGTGTTACAATAAAAGACTTGGAAAAATTATTCAAAGTACTGATGTAGTGATTGATGAAGAAGGAAATACCCCTAGGCAGGAAAGATCTAAAGTTTTCAAAGATGATGAGGACTATCCCTCAACGTCAAATCAGATTCATGATGAAGAAACCCATGAGGCACTAGAAGAACAAATAAGAATAGAAGAAAAGACTCCATCTAGATACGTTCAGAAGAATCATCTAGAATCTCAAATTTTGGGCCAGAAAGAGGCAGGTGTACAAACAAGGAGAACCATTTCAGAAGCTTCAAGCTATCTAGCATTGCTCTCCTCCACTGAACCACAAAATGCAAGAGAAGCATGCAAAGATGAATGCTGGGTCAAGGCAATGAATGAAGAACTTGAGCGGATTGAAAGGAATAACACTTGGGAGTTGGTTCCTAGACCAAAAGACAAGAATGTCATAGGGACAAAGTGGATTTTCAAAAATAAGCTGAATGAAAATGGAGATGTGGTTAGAAACAAGGCAAGACTTGTTTGTAAAGGATATGCGCAACAAGAAGGCATAGACTTTGAAGAAACCTTTGCACCAGTAACTAGACTTGAGGCTATAAGAATGTTCCTTGCTCTCTCTAGCTTTCAAAAGTTCAAAGTATTTCAGATGGACGTAAAATCTGCCTTTCTGAATGGAGACTTGAATGAAGAAGTGTACATTGAACAACCAGATGGGTTCATCCTTGGAAATGATCCAAATCTTGTATGCAGACTCAAAAAGGCTCTCTATGGTCTTAAACAAGCTCCAAGGGCTTGGTATTTTCGGTTGGATGAGTACCTTCATCAACAAGGTTTTGCAAAAGGATCAACAGACAGCAATCTATATATAAAGATTGACAATGAAAAGTTGCTAATACTTGTTTTGTATGTTGATGATATCATCTTTGGCAGCAATGAAGACGACATGAGTCAAAATTTTGCCTTGGTAATGTAAAAGGAGTTTGAAATGTCCATGCTTGGTGAGCTCACATATTTTCTTGGTTTACAAGTCCAACAAAACAAAGACGACATTTTTCTATCACAAACCAAGTATCTCAAGCAGATCTTGAAGAAATATGGGATGGAGGATTCGAAACCAATATGTACTCCTATGGTTATAGGATGCAGTCTCAGCACAAATGATGAATCAGCAGCTGTACATCAACCTACCTATAGATCCATGGTTGGTAGTCTTCTCTATCTAACAGGTACCTGACCAGACATTATGCATGCAGTAGGGATAGTTGGAAGGTTTCAAGCAAATCCAAAGGAAACTCATCTTCAGGCAGTCAAGAGAATTTTCAAATACCTCCAAGGGACTCAAAACTATGGTTTATGGTATCCTAGAGATACAAATATCACGCTTCATGCATATACAGATGCATATTGGGCAGGTAGCGTTGATGACAGGAAAAGCACTAGTGGTGGTGCATTCTTCATGGGTCCTAGATTAGTATCATGGTTCAGCAAGAAACAAAGTTCCATTGCATTGTCTACAGTTGAAGCAGAGTATGTAGCTGCTGCATCTTGCTGCAAACAACTCCTTTGGATGATGCAAACCTTGCAAGATCTTCAAATCATTTGTACTCCACCTATTTCCATTTTTTGTGATAATACAAGTGCAATCAGCATTTCAAAGAATCCTGTCATGCATTCAAAGACCAATCACATACCTATCAAATACCATTTTCTTCGGGAACAAGTGCTTGAACAAAAGGTCAAGTTGGAGTATGTTCCCTCTAAGGAACAAGTCGTTGATATTCTCACCAAACCACTGCCCAGGGAGACATTTGAATACCTCAGACAGACGCTGGGGGTAGTTGATGCATCATCTTGCTACTGAAACCTATCTGTTTCAGAAAAATGTGGTTGTACACGAGTTGCATGAGGAGGATCCATGTACATATGTTGATTTATGCAGATACAGTCGCGCATATGACGGTTTGAAGGAAATCAGTGGGGACAGACTCTGGTTGAAAAGAATCTGATATGGGTTTGACAGAGACCATCTGGCACAGGTTCAGGGGGAGCAGATAATCTTCTAATAATGCATTGTTGGCATTCAATTAGAAGCTCTTGGTTCAAGTACACAAGCTGTTTTGGGTTCAGGTGGATCAGCTGCAGAAGGGGTACAGAAGGAGAACATGGTTGCTGATCTGAATAATGATGCTGCTGATATTTGTTATTGGTGACTTTCATAGTCTTGCTCTAAATTTTTCATCTCTATGTCATGTATGTATTTTATTGTCAAGGTCATGTAACGGCCTATTTTGGTTTCCCCACTATGCCTGGGATGAATGATGTAATGTACTTGGTTGTCATATGTAAACTTCTGATGTATCCCCACTTGTTTGGGTGGATGATCCCCACTTGGTTGGGTGATGGATGTTTGTATAGAGTCTTTTGGTGATAGGAAGGTCTTCTATGATGTATAAGTCATGGTTCTTGAAGAACATCGTTTTGCAGATCTTGCCTATAGTCAGGGGGAGCATGGTCACCACAGCAGAGCAGAGATTCCAGCATGTACTCAGGGGGAGCATAACCCTTTTCCCTTGATGACAAAGGGGGAGAATGACTTTGAGGTTGCCATCAAGTCCAAAGGGGGAGATTGTTGGCATTATGACACAGGTTTGGCGCTATGGCACAAGTGTTGTCCTTGATGGCAACTCACTCTGGTAACAGATCTCAGTTCAGGCTCTCAGAATGAAGGAAAAATATATATACGCAGGTTCATCGTGATCAAGCCGCGTATACACGCGGGTTAGACGTTCAAAAGTCGCGTATGCATATACACGCACTTTCACGCAAGGAAAAGCGCGTACATGTGGGAGAACTTATGTTTGGTCCATGGTAGTTAGTCCTTGGTATTTGAACCTATGGTTTTGGACCATAGTATCTCGTCAGATGTGTTGATCCCAAGTATTGGGTCCATGGTATTGGTTTGTTATGGTTTTGGACCGTGGTATTGTGAAAGGCCTAAGACTATAAAAGAGGAAGGAGATCATTAGGCAAGAATCATCTGATGTATTGAATATCTGAAGACATGGAAGTGATTGGTTTGTGTGGCTGAATCTGAATCAAGGAGGAACCTGAGCATTACAAGATAGATAAGTTCTATTGATGGGTCGAGATCTCAAGGCTTGAATAGTAATATCCTTTTATGATTTGATCTGTTATAATTGGCGCATACTTAGATCTATAAATCTGATAATCTGAGTATAACTGAAGTTTGTTTAAGTGTAAAGGGTGAATTGTCTTCTATAGATCTATACGCAGGTTTGGCTCTGCAAAGGGGTGTATACACGCAGGTTTAGCAAGAGGAGAAAGCGTATACACAGGTTGACCTTGATTCAACCGCGTATGTATGCAGGTTTATACATAGTGAAGTAGCGTATGTCTCTTGAAATATGTTTTAGCTGCTTCTATGGATTACTATAGTATTTTGGGTTCAGCATTGGTGTCTGGTTACTAGTATTGTTTTCTGTTTACAGCATTCTGAGAAGTTATTGGTTGATTCAGCAGTTGGTTGTGGAAAGGAGATTGGTTGATGCACATATACTTGATGTTTGTTTGATATTCACGGATCCAGTCTGAAAATTGATGAAACGTGGTTCGTAGAAGAAAAGAGAAGGTTGTAGCCTTCTGTAGGTTAGCACCTATGTACTAGTATCTCAGCTAGTACAAGAGCTAATGGGGTTGTAGCTCCCTTCCAGGAGAAGTTGGAGAACGAGAGAGGGTTGTAGCTCTCTGCAGGTTGCAGCCTGTGTACTGGTATAAGTCTGCACTAGTACAGAATCATTATAAAAAGAAGTTTCTAATTAAAAGAAGATAGAGACGAATTGCAGCAGGTGGTTTTCACCCACATTGAGTTTCCACCTTATATCTTGTGTTCTTGTGTGTGATTTTCTTCTGCTTTGTTTTTACTATTCCTGGTTACTGTTTATATGTCTCTAATGCGCAGATTAATGATCAACATCTGTAGAATACAATAAATGATAAGTCTGCATGGTATACGTGGGTTTTCTTATCTGAAGTTGCGTATATACGTGGTTTTCTCTAACTGAAGTAGCGTATATGATCTGGGTGTGAAATAAAAAAATATTTGACTTAATAATACTGATTCACCCCCCTCTCAGTATTATTTCCAACACTGGACGCTCTATTAATCAAAGGATTAGTGAGCATGCAGCAGATCTTAAGCATAGGAGAACTAAGTCTTCCGCACTAGCAGAGCATGCAGAGAAGACCAAACATCATGTTTGTATTGAGGAGGCCGATGTTATTGCTAGAGTTCCATAGTTCCACCACCGAAAATTTAGGGAAGCCATTGAGATTGAAAGAAGGCCAAGCAATCTCAATAGAGATGACAGTTGGAAGATCAGTAGTTGTTGGGTCCCAGCCATCGCCTCCTAGTCATTTCCTCCCCTTCCTCCCCTCCCTCTTTTAATATCTTGTTCTTGGGATATCCCCTTGATATCCTTTAACCTTCTTTCTTTAGCCATAGTTCTTTGATCCTCTTTGGAAAATCTTCCTTGATTTCTTTTCATTCCTTTCTTATAGGGTTAAATTATATAGCATAAGATATTTAAATTACAAATTTATGTAGACAACTTTTCTAATAAATCTATGTTGGTTAGTTACCCATCCCTTAATAGAATACTATTATTATAACACTATTACATTATTAATAACAATACAATAAATCCTTACTATTACTAAATTCCCTGGAATTAGAATACTAATATATTGATACCCTAACCAGTAATAGTAAGAATAATACCATTATCATAATGAATATTATTTTTTTAATAATAATATAATAATAACAATGATAATAATACCAATATGAATGATCTAGTATATTTAATCTAACATTTAATAATATACATAGATCTATTATTACTTATTCCTTTTTATTAGATTTATATTAATTAGTTACACTAGACATTAATAATAAGTTGAATACTATGACATTATTATAATAATAGTATAATATTTATTTTTAATTATTATTAAATCCTTTTGATTACTAACAATGAGTATCCTTAGATATATTATTTCTAACATTTTTGATATATTATTCCCTAATATTATTATTAAATATGATTATCTTTTCACCTAAATAACTCATGATAAATATTAAAATAATATTTTAACATAATAATATTATTTAATTAAACATGTTGAATAGTCAAATCTAACCATTCTTGGTCATTCTTAGCCGTTTATCAGGTCTGTCCTAATATAGTTGTTTTTTCAATATAGCCGTTTTTAGTCAAACCTAGCCATTGGATGATCTGCTCTCCCTATTTAATATGCAGCCATGATCTAG
Source organism: Pinus tabuliformis (assembly GCA_031772625.1). Classification (NCBI taxonomy): domain Eukaryota; kingdom Viridiplantae; phylum Streptophyta; class Pinopsida; order Pinales; family Pinaceae; genus Pinus; species Pinus tabuliformis. Next base: position 680,430,301 of record CM062817.1, read on the forward strand.
TTCTTCAACTTGTCCTGACGATGAACCACACTTGTTGGTTTGAAATGCATCGACAATCATTCTATCATGTGATTTTCGCCAAAAAACTTTTCTCAATCTCAATAATACCTGCCATGAGCATCTTGTCTAACTCAACGCGGACCCTTTCATTATACTTCGGATTGAGGCGGTAAGGCCTTTGTTTCACAAGTTTTTCATCTAGTTTTAGGGTGATCTTCATGACACCCAGGTCCCCTATTATCGGTTTCAGATCTGAAAACTTTGTGGGAAACAGATCCTGATATTCGTAGAGTAGTTCAGCGGCCTTCTCTATTGTCGCATCATCCCAGTAGTCCCCAATCTTTGCAAACTTTGCCTCTACCTTCGTGCCAATGTTCACTTGCCTAGTCTTGAGTGACTTAGTTATGTATGGGTTCTCTAACTGTGGCCCTTCAACTTCACGGTGTCCTTCAGTCTCTAGAATATTAATCTTTCTCGGGTCTTCGTCTTCTTCTTCCGCTATGACATTCTAGCACTCCAACGCGTGGCTTAGCTATGTGGTCCAATTAGCTTGAATAAAATCTAGAGGATCCTACAGTATCCTAAAAATGATTGTCTTAACCTCCTGCAATGCTTCATCGATAGATTCAAATCCATCCTCAAAACTAAACGTCATCAGAAATCCTTGGCGCAAAACATCCCATTCTTCAGTGCCATGATGAAGTTCTGTCTCCAAGTACCAATTCATTGGTATAACATCCAAGGTATGACAAAACAAATGGACCCACTTCAGCTGAGGCTTCATTCCATATACTTCAGTCTATTTGGCCAAATCATCATGCGGATCATTTCTCCCGTCATACTTTTCTATTAGTCGTACCTTTAGGTGGCCAAAGCATATCCTCATCATCCTTCTATATTCGAGCCAATCCTCAAAAATTATCCTTGTGCGTACCCCACCATCTTGCGGGTGTAGCGTACAATGCCCAATATAATGCCTAGAAGCGATGCTTCTCTGGTACTTCCCTTTCGAATGCATCCAAAAAGTGATCAACATCAGTTAACCCATCATAGTGAGGTAGATTTCTTACCTCTAATGATACACAACGCAACAACTTGGTCATCATATTACAACGCAACGTAGATACTTCATGCAGTCGATTCTGCCAGTGCTCCAGTTCTTCATCTGAATCTGATGTGCAGGAGCTCTCGTGGTCCCATGAAATACGTCCATCTACTATCAGATTCACCCAATCCTGATCTCACGTTGTTATCTTGTAAATTTGGTCCAAATCGTCATCACTTTCATAATCATGGACTGGTTCTGTATAGTGCAGTCCTTCTACAGGATCTAGCGGCACCACTACATGGAGCGATTTCTTCTAAAATATCATCTTTCACTTTCTCAAGTTGATTACCCCATTCATGTCAGTGGCTCAATCGATCCCAAGGAACATGGGGTAGGGATTTCTATCATCCACAATCTCTATTACTTCAAAATCTGCAAGTGCGCTTGTGCCCTTGATGTCAATTGTTACCCCCTGCTACCTTGCCATTGGGATGATTTTCTGCTGATTCACCATTCTTAGCTGAATTGGAGACCACTGTAGTGTAGGTCTCCCCATTCTTTCCCATGTTTGTTTCAGCAAAGAATTCACGTCGGACCCTAGGTCCAAGATAACTTTGTCCATTTCATATTCCCCTATCTACACAGTGAGTCTCATCTCATGTCAAGTCCTTGCCTTTTGCTTACCAAGCTTTCTGACTACCCGCGGTTTGTGAGTAGCATTTTCCTTGCCAGCACACCGCTTGATCAGTTCCTGGAGTCCTTTCATAGCCTTACTATTGCGGAGTAGTTTCATGTAGGTCTCCAAGAATGTGGTAATCATGGATGGGTCCATTTCTTCAATCGGCTTCTCCTGACTTCCCGAGGTAGAGTCCTCAGCAAAACTTTTCTACACTTCTATAAATGTTTCTTTTCCGCTTTCTAGATCAAATCCAGTCTCCTTTTCTGGTGCTTCTTGGACCCACTCACCTTCTGTAAGCTCTTTCCCCTTATCCTCACCAGTCATTGTTCCACTTCACAGCATAATGTTTGCCTTAGGGCCTTCCTCGCAAAGCTCAACCCTCATCATCTGTAGGTTCTGAGTCGGTTGCGGAGGATGCGCCCCCTTTTCATGAATCTTAGCCAACAATATAGGGCAATCCACTATCGCATGGTCAAACTAAGTACAATAGTGGCATGACAACTGCATCAGATTCAGGCAGTCTCTCATGTAGTATCCTTTTCTCCATAATTGTAACAAATAAGCTACCCTCGACCTCTACCAGGTTCTCCTCCACCTTGGCCTCAACCGTGCCCCTGATACTCACCTCGTGCTCCTCCAGCACCTTGGTCGGGATGCCACGTTTCTGCCTGCACCTTGTATGTAGGTGTCCTGTCCATAATTAATTCGTAGCTTTGGAAATTGCGCTCATCATGACCCACATATTGACAAAAGTTGCAGAAGATCTATTGCAGTGTATGTACAAATTTCTGCAGCAAATGGAAATTGTTTGTCGATTGTTTCCCAGCTACCTGGTAGATAGCACACCATAACATGGACCCTATACCTAGCCCTGCTTTAGCCTCCGACCTCAGAGGCATTGATCCCCCTGTTGCAACATAATTCGCAAAGAATGGACAGTGATCCTTGTCGTGCCCCTAACCTTTACATTTCAGGCACCAGACTTCTTCCTATACCTCAGGCCGAATTGTCTTGTCTTTCTTCAGACTTTGCATTTCACGGCAAAGGTTTTGTAACTGTGCATGAATATGCTAGACCCCCAGATTAGCATCCTACATTGGTGTCTCGTGCAACCTCATCGCAATCTCCAGAGCTTCCACATGGGTCCCAATCTTCTGTTGTGATAGTGCAACCTTTTAGTGAGGTAGGAACGAGGCCACAAACCATTCGTGGTGCTGCCCATCAGTCAGATTCATGTTGGCTTCACAGATCATACACTTCAATCTTTGATCCAAATCCCAGGGCGTCTCTCCAGGCTTCATCATGATCTCCTTGAATCCCACAATGGATTGCGCTTGAGACTTAGGTCTACTAAATTCCCTATTTAGCGCAGTCTAGAAATCTACCAACACGGACGTCAAGTTATTAGTACTGTACTTAATGTACCATGCTATTGCACGGTCTTGCAAAGCACTAACCAACTTTTCTTTCTTCATTTGATCATCTGTGATACCCTGAGCTTCCCATACAGCCTTCGTGATGAACCAAAACTGGTCTGAATCTTCATTTCCTGCACCCTTGAACATAGGTATCTTTACGGAGTTTGCCATGTTGAGCGGTGGTGGAGGTGGCGGTTATGTGGGTGAGGGGGTAAGCGTTGGAGGTGAGGATGGAGGTGGTGTAGGTATTTGTGAGAACCCTTGTCTTATCAACTGAATAGCACCCAGTGGAGAAGCCTGTGTTGCTCCTTCCTCATCACTCAAAGGAGGCTCAATCAGCGGGCTATATTCAGGACCTTTTCTTCCTCTATCCCTAAAATTCGTTCTACTTCGCATAGCCCCAAACATCAAGGTAACTACATGACCTGCTTTTCACACAAGATCATATTAATCCAAGTATTTGATGATTTGAAATACTTATCTCGCGGTCCCTTGAAGAAGCTGTGCTCTGCTTCGTTGTAACTGACCTAGGTATCGACTACAAACTCTATCACAAACCCCACTATGATATAGTCAAGCCAATGATCGACAATGTACATGATCTTATCTTCATAGGCTTCCAATTTCCGCACTAACTCCAGGGTCCAGACAATCGAACCGTCAAGCCTCCACCTCCCTTGGCCATCTGCCAACTTTGCGATCCACTCATATAATTCAACTAGGAAGGAACAGAAGAAGATTTCGTGTATTTTTGTGTACAAATATCTGTCCAAACACTATTATTTCATCAATCGCGGATTCTTGTTCTCTTGCACTGTGAATTTGTGGATCTTTCTATCCAACCAGTCTTCAATCTCCTTCTTAGTTGGATTCCAATGATGTGACATCACACATCTCGCTATGCAGATCCCGATCCCGGCAACAGAACCATTTTTTGGCTTGATGGGCCCCAACCCAGGTTCAGCGTTAGTCAGCCAAGAAAATCCTTACACTACTGGCCCTTTCAGCATCAACCCGCAGAGCGTAGACTGAAGTCTCACCTAAAGCAGTATGGGGGGATGCAAGAACCAATTTTCCACACCTTGAGATGGTTGTGATGTCAGTTTTACACTTTAACTCTACCTTCGCGCAGATTGATAAGCCTTTAGGGCTTATTGATGTACTTCTTTATTATTCTTTCAAAACGTCCGCAAAGGTTGGTGATCATCCTTCGCATGACCTTAAAAAATTATTTAGGCACCTACGTGCCTCTGTAACTACTTTATTGTATAGTTTCCCAAATTATCTTAAGTGTTCACCAATTCTACCATGCAGTTAAGATTGTCTTCGCGTAAACATATATTTCTACTTGTGTTCATATAACAGAGGAAAACATATATATTTGCGCATCAACTTAGCAATAAAACATAAACCCAGTGCTTAACATAACATAATCACATGCAATTGATAGAAGTAAAATACACAATAATTTCATAATACTTCTCTTTATTGATAATTCAGATTTCTAGTATAGACTCTAAGTGCCCTGCGCCCATAGCTGCAGGGGTTCGTGCACTTAGCTGCGGACTTCTACCCTAGGCCTCTACGCACTCAGCTGCAAAGCCTCTTTCCTACGCTAATACTCTCGCTCTTAGCTCTTCACAAACTCATCGATGACTCCCACTATCAACTATCCATTATCAACTCTACTATCTTAGACTCCTTTAAGACCTCCTTTTTATACAATCCCATGGTCTGTGGACCAAGGTCGGATCTTATCAAGCTGACACAACCTATCTAAACTAAGGGTGGAAACCCTTTTTGACTCTTGATATCTTCATGCTTCATGACCACAAAATGTGGAGACTTTACATTCCTTTATACAAAATTCAGGCTTTCTGCCCCAAAACTTGGGCTTTTAACCCCAAAATTGACCCCAGGGGACCTATTCCCAACAACATGTGGCTTATTTCTCAATAATTTGCTAAACATTTGTATAAAATGAGATTGGACGAGATACTTCGATAGTATGTGCCCGATTTTGAAAGAAACAACATCCTTGCAAAGGCTCATAGAGGAACTGCAAGAGGGCATTATACAGGAAAAGCAACAATGCAGAAGGTTTTGCGCGCTGGGTTATGGTGGCCAACATTGCATAAAAATTCTAAACCATATTGTAGGGAATGTGATGCATTCTAAAGAACGAGCAGACCATCATGGAGGGATGAGCAGCCTTTGAATCTGCATGTGTCATTACATCCATTTGAGAAATGGGCAATTGATTGGTAGGACTGATTCAGCCCCTAGGCAAGAAAATAGGTGCGCAATATATCATCACCACAACCGAATATCTGACCAAATGGGTGGAGGCACAACCTGTGAAGGACTGTACAAGGGCAATAGCAGCAAAATTTTTGTTTGAATATGTGTTGACCAAGTTCAGTTGCTTGAAGGTATTGATGAGTGACTGCAGTACAAATTTTCTCCTTGAAACGATCAGCGCGCTGACAAGAGAGTTCCAGTTTTACCATCAGAAAAGTACAACATATCATCCTCGGGCCAATGGAATAGTTAAGGCTTTCAATAAGATATTGGAAAATGAACTGAAAAATATTTTCAACGTGCAGCGGAATGATTGGGACGTGCACGTACCGACGATATTATGGGCATACAGGACTACTTGCAAAAAGCTAACAGGTCAGACGCCTTTCCGATTGGTTTATGGTGTAGAGGTTGTAATGCCTATGGAATATATCATGCCTAGTCTGCTTTCACAGGAATGGCGGACCGTGGAGCCTTAGAAGAATGGCTTGCACAGCTAATGGAGCTCGAAGAACATAGGTTTTTGGCTGGATTCCATCAGCAGGTCCAGAAGGAATGCGAAAATTCTTGGCATGATCGGCACATCAAACTATGCACCTTCAAGGTAAATGACTTGGTTTTATTATATGATAGCAAGTTTTCTAAGTTTCCTGGAAAGTTTCGGATGCACTAGTTGGGGCCATATGTCGTCAAAGAAATTGTAGATGGTGGTGCAGTTTAGCTCGCAAAATTGAATGGAGAACCATTTCCAGGAAGGGTGAATGGAAGTCGCTTGAAGCCATACACAAGGGATCTGGCTCAATTACTACATGATGGCAGGACAATCTTAACACTCCAGGTAGATGCAAGGGAGCGCGGGACTATAAACTACACTGCCCAGTTGGTGGAACTACGTGACAGAGGGGCTACGCAAAAAAAGGTGATGTCACAGTATCAGAAGGTGCGTGAAGGGAGCTGCACTATGAGGGGAGATACCACGTAGCATAGCCAGAAAATGACCGTTACAGTCACTATTGATGATTTGACAGCCAGGAGACAGTTAAGAGGAGCGAGGGGGGGTGGTATTTAAGTCTGAAATCTTTGAAGATCTACCGCCAAATTGGCATTTATGGATGGATTTTGGGGGGAACATTCAGATTTGAATTGAAATTTGCCTATAAATTACACGTAGTCGTCCAGCAGAGAAACTTTGCATTCTTAGAATTTTTGAGTTATGTTGTCCATCATTTATGAATCCTCAGTTTTTCACATATTTGTTCACAAGCTCTGTGTTTGATACTTTACCTAAGGATACCCAACAATTTATTCTCAGCACTATGTCCAAACTAGATTAGACTACAAGCATTAGAGGAACTGTTGCCTTTGAAGGAGCAGCTGCAAAAGTTGTAACATGGAGACTCCGGATCCTGTGCCTACAGTGTCGAGGTCGCCTAGGCGGAAGCCTACACTAGTGCGTGAAAACCCCAAGATGAAGAAAGACAAGAAGAAGCAGATGATTCCAGTGCCTGAGTCACCAAGAAAGCACTCTATTACCCAGGCCTAGAAGAAAGATAAGCCACTAGCGAAGGATAGGGAGAAGGTCATAGATTTAGAGGTCGAAGAGGGCATGGAGGATATAGATGTTGAAGGTGTGGAGCCCATCTCCAAGTTGCTGGATTATATCCCTTCGTGCAACGAAAAGGTGAAGGTCACTCAGGACCCAAACATGGCAGAATTACTCATTAATACGCCCCTGCTACCAGAAAGCATCCCTTTGAAGGCCTACGCCTGACCTGGATTCCCCATTTGAAAATGGAAGACTGGGATTTAGCATACCATGAGAGGTTCCCCCAGCTGGCGACGGAGAACTACATGAAGCAGGTATATTCTAAAGAATCTTGTTTCACCGCATTGGACCCAGTGGATTGGATTCGCAGATTAAATCAATCAGGGTTGTTGAACTAGTTGTGGGTGCCCCACTATCAGTGCTCCAACATCAATATCACCTGCATAAAGCAACTGCTAACTCTGGTACATGATGGGTGTTTATGGCTTAGCGTACCTATCCCCATCACAGACATGCTGATCCATCGGATCATGCTCCTGCCACATTCAAGCTTGAATCCAGCCAAAGAGTTTGGCGGAAAGACCAGTGAGTGCGACTTGGTAGAAAAGATGAAGAAGAAATTTGACCTACGCAAGAAGGCGCGCGGGTACTCCATGACATCCATCAACGACCCCATGATACAAATAGCCACATAGATTTGAGCTAATAAAGTCATGAGGAAATGCTACACAAACGAGGTTTTAGCACACGTAATCTCTCTAGCTGCACAGTGCATAGAGGGCATGCAATTTAATTGGTTGTGCTACCTCTGCAGCGAGTTCCTTACATATTGTCGCCAGACTCAGGATGAGAGCAAGACCTTCCACTACACGTGGTTGTTTCTCTCCATTGTGCTAGTCACTTGGGAGCTACCAAAGGATACTCGGTTTCCTCCTTTGGTTAAAGGATTATTGGAGGCTGCCCAGTTTGCCTCCCTCTGGGCCACGAAGGACTCTGTGCAGGTCACGGAGACAAAAACTTCTTAGGTTCTGATGGAGGCGAGCATTTGCATGGCCATCAACCAGCAGCCATGGTTGTCCCCAACTATGTATGATTAGTTGTCGGAGTATGCGGAGTTCAAGGTAGATTTTCACCACATGTATATCAGGGCATGAAAGGATCTGCAGCAGAAGTGGTTTGATCTGCCCTATCTTGCCATAGATGATGCCATCCAAGAAGTCATCAAGTGTTGGCTGGTAGATTGGCACTCTTTGTCCGACCTGGCTATGGGTACCAGCAAAGGCGTGGGGAGTTCCATGGAGAAGAAGAAGAAGGAGGCAGCAAAGCAGGTAGTCCAGTAGTTGGCCGAGAAGCGAAGGAAGGAGGCCGAGGAGAAGGCCTAGTTGAAAAAGAAGTGCACTCCAAAGTAGTAGGCTAAACAGGAACAACATGACTCTGAGCGAAGCGGTAAATCCCCTTCACCCTAGACTGAGGAAGAAGAACAGTCAGAGTAGGGTGTTTGCAGGGATGAAGTATAAAGCACCCCATTCCAGGTAAAGAAGTACAAGGAACAACATAAGGAGGGGTCCCAGAAGAAGTCAAAAGTGACGAAGCCACCGCTCGATCCCATTATGCTCATAGGAGGCGATCTTGACGAGATTAGAGATAAAGTGTGTGACGCCACAACGGAACTATTGCAGCAGTACGAACAAAAGCACCTACATTTGCTAAGCACTCGTTAGAAGGATCTGTGCAAACTACAAATCTAGACCAACAGGAACCAGATGGGCGCAGGGCAAGTCAGTGTTATGTAGACGATTCTGGAACAAGGGACCAATCAGGCTGCCAAGATGGTCAAGTCAGTGGATCTCCGAGTAGTCGCACTACTGGAAGGGTTCTTGAGCATGGAATCGGCCGATGACAAGGTCATTGTGAGTACTCTGAAGAAAATTGGCCTCAACCTCCCAACGCTCCCCAACGAATATCTTCACACACTGTAGATAGGTGTTATAACAGAGCTACAAGCACAAGAACAGCATGCTCTCAGCCTAATAAGTAAATATTAGGTGAACAATGAGAAAATGTTTGTCGAAAAGATGGAAGCCCTGAAGGTAAAAGAGACAATCTAGACGTATAGCGCCCAGCTAGCTGTTGCGGTTGCAAAGGCTTGCAAGACAGTCTCTAAGTTTCACATACCTGAGGAGGTGTTGCTTGAGGCCAAGATCATGAAACTTGCAACGAGTGTTTGTGATGCTAAGGCATAGGTGGCCCAAGTTTAGCTCGAGCTCAACATGAAAATCACAGAACTAGAGCTAAAGTCACAGCCTTGAACCCCGCCAGAAGTTAGGGAACAACATGAAGCTACTGTTAAGGATGTGTTGTCACGTCGAATGTTTATAGTGCCAACAAAGGGAACCAACCCGATCGCAGACACCAATTAGATCTGCTTTCATTTGGAGTGGCTAGTTCCAACAGGTTTTAAAGGATTCCGTAAACTATTATAGGTGTTGAAAGATTGCTTCTTGGAGGAAGACTTCAATTAAATCAACAAAAGAAACAACTAACCTATATGTATCAAGTCCTATCTACACTGATTATACCTACTTATGCTAGTTCTAACTATTCTAATCTATCCTACAAGAGCATAATAAAAGAGATTAAACATCATATATAGATTCCAAGTCCAAGTAAATCAATTACTGAGTTCACCGATGAACAAGGCTATATTTAAGCTTAATTGCAATCTAATTATTCATACAAGAATACACATTCTTGTTTCTACAAATAAAACTTGCAACTGATGTTTAATGTAGCTTCGAATCGGAGACCGCTCATGAGTTAACCATGATAACGAATTATATTCAAATAACCAAGACTAGTCATAAGTTGTTTGTTATCACTGTGCACAAAAACAAAACATATATATCCTCATGCCAGTAACAACACCCTGATTCCAAACATTTAAAAAAAAAAAAGGAAAATGAATCTGCAAAAAAAAAAAAAAAATAGGCTTCTTCTTGACTGAAATAGCCTTGTTTATTAACACAATAAAATCAACCCATGTTCTGCCAAAAAAAAGTCCATTTCCTCTATCCAAAGGTGATACTTATGGAGAAAGAGAACTGACTGTCAGTTTCTCCCAACCTTCCGCCTTCCCTCTTCCTTTCCATATTCAAATTAAAATATACAAAATGTAATAGTTAATGAAACAACGAACACGTTGAAGCCATTGCTACTGGAGTGTTCTATTTCCTGAAGAAAAATGAACAGATGTCAGTAGAGAGAGGAATGACTGCGTGGCATCCCTTTGCACATGTATTGACTGAATGTTATTCCTTTTTATTCCCTGAAGGCAAATGCAGACAGTGCGCTCATTTTTCAACATCTGGCTTGATTTAAGGTGTATCCGGAGGTAATAATAACTTGATGGATCTGTGCTATCAGGAGTACCTTTACTTAGTATAGAGTGTGCCTCCATTATACAATGTGGTGGTTCCATATCCCTTTCTTGCGGAGTATGTCTTTGCAACACCGACATCGATGATGCAAAGGTGTCATCTAGAGTCCCCAAAGCAACACAAGAACCCTTATACCAACATCTGTTCTACTTCCTGTCTTCTCAGAATTTTAGGATGTCCTACCCCATTCTGTCCCAAAACCATGACACATGGCAACAAAATCCAGCTGGTAGAGGTATCATGTGGACTAGGCATATTGTTCATGCTATGATCATTTAAAGGTTGCGTTGCTTTCTCGAATTTCATTACCACCTTCCGATCCCTTTGCATCTCGAAGAATTCTTTAGAGTTTAGCTATATGTTGTCCATGTGTATTTACCTCTCTATGACTGTGATTGCATTTTTCAAATCAACCGAGCATTCAGGCCAGCGATCAACAATGACTTCGTACTCATTCAGAGTTTCTTCGATGTGTTCATACATTTCTTCAACAGATTGTGAGGTAGAGTGTTGTGCGGTTGTTTCCGTCCATCGAGCCTTATCAAACTTGCACAGATCCAGCAGACGAAGGTGTTTTTCTAGGATCCACAGAACACTGTACATATGAAACAAATCTCTAAGCCTATACCTCCTTTTCTTGGATAGGTATTTCAGGATGTAAGATCCCGTTGCAAGTCAGTAGTTGCAATTGAAAGCTCTGTTACAAGAGTGGAAGGGCTGGAGAGAGGATAAGCAACAAGAAATCACTGTAGTCTGTTGCGTAGCTCCCCATTGTGTATGCCTTCCCTGTTGCTTGTCATAAATTCCTTTGTTTCGGCTAGGTCTCACTTGCATCTTTTCCTCGTAGCCATTCCTGATGCTTATGAATCATCTTGTCGACCTCACTTTTCTTCTCTTGGTTTTCACCAGCAAAAATAATTAACGTTAGCTATGATTATGAGAGATATGATAGAAACACCCAAAAAAAAACCTTACCTTCAATATAACTTTCATAAAGAGACAGACTCTGCAACTGGGGGTTATATGAGTCCTTCTGGCTCTAAATCTCAAGAGGGCACGATTATTTTTTGGGGACTGATGATTAAAAACGGATTACAACCATAATCAATAAACCATTGAACCATTTAGCTTTGAGGACATAATTCCATCTGACAACTACGGTTATCATTCAGAGAGATGAAAGATCAAACTTCTCAAGGGGCCCATTCAAATTTGCCCCCATATCAGGTTTTAATAGGGTGGTGGTTTTGGCCACAAAAAACTAAAAAAAGTGATGTTCCCTTGAGGGAACAGAAGCTATGCCCTAGAGGGAATAGTAGTTGTTCCCTAGAGGGAACAACAAAAAAACATTTCAAAAGGTGTTGTTCCCTAGAGGGAACAACAAAAACACTCGAAAAAATGTTGTTCCCTTTAGGGAACAGCAGTAGTTACTCTGTAAAATGAATCCACGAAAAAAATAACAATGTAAAATTTATTTGTCACCTGCAAGAAAGCAGTGGTCGACCATACTAACCAGCAGTGTTTTAATCACAACTCCTTTGTTTTTGGTCTGATTCAAGTGATTCAAAAGCCAAAAGAGAGCTAATTCAAAGCTATTTATCTCCAATAGAAATAGGTTTTAAAAACAAAAATAATTGATAGGGTGGTGGTTGTGTCCACAACAAAATGGCGAACCGCTGGGTGAACTAGTTATCTCTATTACCAAATAAACTTTGAACCATAGAACATTAGGGTGTTAAGATAAACTCGAAATGAAAACTGTATAGACGGACAGGCATGGGTTCCATTTCAGCATTAATCTCTTTAGGCAGGATAAAGACAAATAGCTTCTACTTACTGATAGGGTTTTGGCAAGCATTCTCCAATGGTCGTATTATGGGATTTATTGACCCTCCTCTACCTATTTTCTACTTTCAAAATCCTTCTAGGGCCATCATCGGTTTTTCAAGACCTGTTTAGGTGTGCACCTCAACTCTTTATCGTGCATCAAGCTTGACGAATATATGTAGATATGTTTATCCGAACTTTATGTAAGAATTTTTTAGTGCTATACTTTCATATGATCGAATGGGGCGCAATCATGGATCATGCCATATTTTTAAACCTCTTAAGCAAGGTTGGGCTTGCTGTGTCAATAGGTACTCTGAGTCTAGCAACAGTCCCTATTCCAACCAGCTTCCCAAACAACCAGTCCTTCCAAATTGGCACAAGGACTCGACATTTCATTTTCTTTTAAATAGGTCCTTCTAGTTTCGGGCACAAGGACTAGAGCACAATTAAATTTGCCACAAGATATACAACAACGATCTTATCCCATGAAGGGAGGTTTACTTATAGATGACAGATATTGGAAATTTAGTGTGATGGATGGAACTAATGGAGAATGACTGCAAATCTCATAGGCAAGTATAGGCTAGGTCTAGGTGGGATTTTTTTTTAAATGCAGCATTCCACCATGCCAGTCCAACCGTGGTTACACATTTTTTCATTTTATAAAGATGTCCCTACATGCTTCAGGTATCCAGATTATCAACAGAGCCTACCTAGTTCCCAACAGATGCCAATGAGTGGCTTCGATTTGAATTTTACCATTGATTTTCTAGTTCTCATGGGCTCATCAAAGGTTCGTTCAACTTGCAAGGTAATAATGAATTTAGGATCTGCAGACTCATCAGCAGGTTAATGAGGGAAGCAAAAGCTGAAGGTAGTGAATGAGGGTGATTGGAAGAGAGTTATAAAAGGTGAAAACGAGACTGAAAGACCGAAATTAATTGGCTGAAAAGGATTGGAATTCAAAACAGAAGGAAGATAAACTTTGCGGGAAAAACAAGAATGAAAAAAAAGAAAAAATGACAAATATAACTATGCTAATAGAAAAACTAAAATAAATCCTAACCTACTCAGGAGGTAACCACCATGTGGTGGCTACTGTAAATATTTCTTAAGATGTTGGTCATTAACAGGGATTTTTTCGGTTTCTCCTTATAAATTTTTTAATATGTAGGTTCCCTGACCAATTTTTTCCTCAACTTGAAATGGGACATGCTGAGTGAGCCAAAGGGTAAGCACATGAAATTCCTTGTCAAAATTGGGGCACACCAACACAGGAGCTTTCGTGATGGCCTCCTTAATTCGCTGAAATGATCTCTTAGCTTCGCCGCTCCACCTATACACGTCGTCTTTCTTCATCATCAGCTGAATGGGACGCACTATTTTCGCGAAGCCTGAAACAAATTTCCTGACGAAATTAATCTTCCCGAAAAAATATTGCATTGCTCTTTTATTTGTAGGAGGTTGTATTCTCATGATGGTCTCTATTCTTTCAGCATCGAAAATAATTCCTTCCTTGGAGAGGATATGACCTAATAGCTTCCCTTCTATAACTGCGAAAATGCTCTTTTTGGGATTCAACGATATTCCGTACCTTTGAAATCTTTCGAAAATCTATTTCAGGTGATAAATATGATCCCTTTTGCGATAAGAATACACAGTAATGTCATCCATGTAAACCACTACTGATCTGTTAATCAATCCTTGGAAAGCTATGTCCATAGCTCTCTGAAATGTGGCACCTGCATTAATAATTCCAAACGACATTTTATGATATGCGTAGGTGCCCCATTTAGTGTTGAAGGTTGTCTTAAGTTGATCTCCATTCGACACCAACACTTGATTATATCTCGAAAACCCATCCAATAAGGCTAGCATTTCAAACCCATAAATGCATTGAAGAATGTGTTGCATAGAAGGGCTAGGAGAGTTATCCTTCTGCGAAGCTCTGTTTAGGTTTCTAAAGTTGATACGTAATCTGATGTCTCCAATTTTTTTCTTACTGGCACGAGATTGGCTATCCAACAGGTGTGCCTGACTAGAAAAATGATTTTAGCGTCCAGCATTTTGTTTAGTTCTTTCTTCACCAACAGTTCTAGGCTTGGATTCATCTTACGAAGCTTTTGTTGGTAGGGCTTAACACCCTTTTCCAAAGGAATTACATGTTGTATGATGCCGATCAAAGGTTTTTAAGTCACCATATGTCCATGCAAAGACATCCTTGTACTCTTTAAACAGCTTAACAAATGCAGCCTTTTCTTGTGGAGAGCATCCTAAGCCCAAATTAACATTTTTTGGGTCTTTTTTGATTCCAAGGTTGACCGACTCATACTTCATGGATGAGCTATGTGTTTGGTAGTTAGTCAGCTTTTTAAATTTATCATGTAGGTCATAAAAGTGCTCCATCTTGACAACTAACTTGGGAATTATATTGGACTGATCTTTTTCCACATCTTCACTCTCATTCATAAGCCTGTCATGCTCTTTCTCATCAATGAGTGCATTTTCGAATGTCTTTTTACAATGTAGGAACTCAAGGATTTGTTCATCACCTTCGAATACCTGCCAATTTGAGATGTTATCAGGTATGGATGGTCTAAAAATCAATTCAAGATAATATTTATTCTTCTTTAATCTAAGGTCAGGCAAAAGTTTTGAAGCCATACCAGCCATCATATCCGCATCTTGGTTTGCCCTCGTAATATGTATGTGATATTAAAAGAATCAAAACTGTTGATTAAGCTCCATACCTCATGTTGTTATCTTACCAGGTGTGGCGAATTGCAATGTATCCTTTTCCTTACCTGGTCGACAATTATCTGTGAGTCACCAAAAAATTTAATATTTTTCACCTTCATATCAATGGCTTTCCTCAGGCCTTGTAGCAAGCCTTCGTACTCTACCGTGTTGTTGGTGCACACAAACTCCAACCGGCTGGCCATCAAATGTTGGTTCCCTTGTGGGTCAATGAGAATGCTCCCAGCACCTACGCCCTCTATGTAGTTAGAGCCATCAAAGTAGAGTGTCCAAAATATAGAATCTAATGTTACATCAATTGAACTACTTTCTACGAAATTAGTCCTATCATCTACTATAATACAGGATAGCTCATTAGTTGGACTATGAGGGAGAGCTTCCAACTGTGTATTCATTGCAGTTTCTTCAACTATATCTGCACTGAATTCTCCAAAATAGGTTTCCATGGCACAAATGTCGAAACTATAATTCCCAAGGATAGAGTTGGTAAACATTACAGGTTCATTAGGGTTGTTTAGTTCTGTCACTACATACTTCATGTATCTTTCTCGATCAACTCTTAGCATATCACCTTTTCCTTTTTGAGGCAACAAGAGATAGGACCAATCAGTTGAGAAATATCCATTCAGATTTGTTGACCAGTCCCTACTAAGAAGCATCCCATATGCCTTGGGTATGTTGACTACCACTATGTTAATGACTTGCGTGTACTGTGGTTTGGTAGTCATCCGAATCAGTACATATTTCAATTCTCCAATAGCTTTTACATTCATTCTGTCCAATTGCATAATTCGAGTTCCAGTTTTCTCAGGCATTGCATGAAGTCTTTTAGCAACAGCATAAGGCATAACAGTGGATGAGGCACCAGAATCTACTAGGCAATTGTGTATGTTCATGTTGAAGATTTCAAATATGATAAGGAAAGGTGGAGTCATGGATTTTGATTTCCTCCCTATCATGGCTACACTGACATCTTAGGGCATTCAATTCATTTTCGACAGAGTGGCCTCCATGGCTGATGGCATTTAGGATGTACTAGAGGTACTAATAGGTCTGGACATCGAAGTTTTGGTTTGACTACTCGGATTGGTGAGAGATTTGAAATTTCGTTCAGTCATAGCTTTCAAAATCAAATCTCTCTACTGCGTTAACTTTAATAAATCAAAGTACGTGATATTAGCTCGAGATTTCTTAAGATCATCCACAATGTTGTAATCAATGTTATAAATGGGGTAGGGCAGAGTAAACATACTGGTCTTGCCACTCTTAGGTGGGAATTTACCATTTTGAGTTGCCTTCATTGCATTTGGTGATGTATTATCCTTCTCTGGATAGCTCACGACTGGAGTACTCTTGGAATTACCACTAGGTTTATCCTTCTCAACAGGAGCCTTGGGAGCATATGTCTTTGAAAGGTGGAAATCTCTCTTTGTCTGGTCTACAGGCTTCATCACATCCACAAGTGGCCCTTTACTTCGTGTGTGGATTTCATTAGTGTGGATTTCTTCTATACTATCTTCTTTATCATCGTTCCCATTTGCATAGAAATCCCACAATACATTGACTTGAGATGCCTCATCCCTGGGCTCTTCTACTTCATAATCTTCCTCATCTTCCTGTTCTTGCTCCAGATCTACTATAGGTTCTTCTTTGGTAAGAAGTGATCTAATAAGAGCCAAGTCTTCCATATTTAAAATCCCTTCATTAGGTGGAGCAGGCAACACGAGTTGACCATGACCACCTTCTGTCTTCTTACGATAGAAAGGTTTGAAGGATTTCCTATTGTTATTATTTCCTCCATTCCCATTTGTACTCTCTCTAGAATTCCTCTTCATATCGATGACTATGTTCATCAATTTCTTAATGATCTGATGCAAACCCTCCACATTTGTGGTGTCCTTTTCTTTGATCTCAGTCACTTTATTATCACTCCCATTATTCTTCTTTGATGATTGAGAGGCTTTCTTTTCTTCAGTCATATGATGACATGCTGTGAGACTGATCATTTCATTCTCAACTTTTACTGCTTCATCAATGGCACCCTGTAAGGTTTGTGCATTACTCCTTTTGACCCACATCGCAGTAGGGACAAGGAGAGCAGTGATGTAGAATTCCATGAGCACCTCATCAGTAGGTCTAGCATTAGCCAGGATTCTGTTGAACAAAGTGTTGAACTGGATGTTAAAATCCTTGACTTTTTCTTTGGTTTCCATTTTTAAACGTGATAATTCTAAAACCAAGGCCATAGGTGTCTTATCATCGCCAAACTTGTCTATGAAGGCCCGCTGAAAAGCATCCCACAAAGTGATAGATCCTATTCTCAAGCTAAAGTACCATGTGGATACTGCACAAATTAGAGTAAAAGGGAATAAGCCACATACCACATCCTCATTGGCCACCCCTAACATGCGCACGGCTAGGAAGAAAGAGTGAATATGGTTATCAGCTGTGTCTCCCCGCTCAGGTTCGAATTTGGGTAATATTCTTTCTGCGTTCTTGGGTAAGGCATGCCACTACCCAGGTACTACTACAGCATCCTATGTAAGCCAGGGAGGGAGTGCTCCCAGAGGAGGCGGGGGTTAATTCCCACCTGGAGGAGGCGGTGGAGGTTGATTCCCACCTAGAGGAGGAATGTTAGCCATATTTTGGTTAGGGAGGTTCTGGTTGAAGGTTTCCCCTGGGTGTTCTTTGTTAGGATTTCCCAAATCCAGCCAGGGATTACATTTAGAGAGGGGATCCTTAGGAATTTCTTCCCAAGGAGTGTTGATACTTTGTAGGGACTCTAGCACAATATCTTCAAGAGATGGGGCTGTAGATGTCTCATCATTTATGGGACAGATCCTTAGCTTTCTTTTAGTTGTCAGAGGTAAAGAATGAAAGATGGGAAGCTGGGATAGGGAAAGAGCGTAAGCACGAGTAAGTACTTTGACTGGTTGTTCCTGAGTGACAGGATACTCCCACAGTCTCTCTTCCTTGGGTGACCCAAACACGGGACTTAGAGGGACCTCTGCTTCTTCAAAATGAGGCTCTTCCAAATGGGCGGAAGGATCTTTTTGACCTTTACGATCCATACATCAATCTTTTTGAATCCTTGCGTGATTTTTATAGATGAAATCTTGAACGTTGTGGATGGCGGTTCAGGCCCTCCTTCTAGCGCCAATTTTGTTGTCACGTTGAATGTTCGTAGTGCCAACAAAGGGAACCAACCCGATCGTAGACCCCAATTAGATCCGCTTTCATTTGGAGTGGATAGTTCCAATGGGTTTTAAAGGATCCCATAAACTGCTATAGGCATTGAAAGATTGCTTCTTGGAGGAAGACTTCAATTAAATCAACAAAAGAAACAGCTAACCTATATGTATCAAGTCCTATCTACACTGATTATACCTACTTATGCTAGTTCTAACTGTTCTAATCTATCCTACAGGAGCATAATAAAAGAGATTAAACATCATATATAGATTCCAAGTCCAAGTAAATCAATTAGTGAGTTCACCGATGAACAAGGCTGTATTTAAGCTTAATTGCAATCTAATTATTCATACAAGAACACACATTCCTATTTCTACAAATAAAACTTGCAACTGATGTTTAATGTAGCTTCGAATCAGAGATCGCTCATGAGTTAACCATGATAACGAATTATATTCAAATAACCAAGACTAATCATAAGTTGTCTGTTATCACTGTGCACAAAAACAAAACATATATATCCTCATGCCAGTCACAACACCTTGATTCCAAACATTAAAAAAAAATAAGGAAAATTAATCTGAAAAAAGAAAACGAGGCTTCTTCTTGACCAAAATAGTCTTCTTTATTAGCACAATAAAATCGACCCCTATTCTGCCAAAAAAAAGTCCATTTCCTCTATCCAGAGGTGATACTTATGGAGAAAGAGAACTGACCGTCGGTTTCTCCCGACCTTCCGCCTTCCCTCTTCCTTTCCATATTCAAATTAAAATATACAAAATTTAACGGTTAATGAAACAGCGAACATGTTGAAGCCATTTCTACTGGAGCATTCTATTTCCTGAAGAAAAATGAACGGATGTCGGTAAAAAGAGGAATGACTGCATGTCATCCCTTTGCACACGTATTGATTGAATGTTATGTTGGGTTGTGTTATATTCTTTCCACGTAGTTAATAGGGGGTTTGAGGGGCACCTGTAACCCCACTTTATGGGTTCTAGGGCAATGCCCCAGAAAATTTTGGTTTTGGACCCTATGTTAGGTTGGGTGGACCCACCTATGGTTTTGTGCATGATTTTTGCACATGTTTTTTGGATGCGATGGTTTTTGGTCCATGGTATTGGACGAGATGGATTTTAGTCCATGGTATTGGATACTTTGGCATGTATAAATATGTATTATAAAATTGAAAGGAACATAATGAAAAATCAAGCTGGTAGTCCCAGTTTTGGGATCCAGGGAAAATCTCTGTGTATTTGTGTTTTATGTGTTCTGCTCTCGCATTATTTATTTTTTATGTTTTAGAATTTGTATGCAGGAAATTTCTGTACGAGGTTAAAACCTACATTTGGTATCAGAGCATATTTGGCTTCAAGGGGATGCCTTTGTTGCTGAGGGGTTTCGCTCAGGCCTATGGTAGACCTTGTTCAGTGAGAGATCTGCGAGATCGATTCTGGTGGTGAAAGAAGATGGCGAGCAGTGGAAAGATAGAGATCGAGAAATTTAATGGTCAGAGTTTTGAGTTGTGGAAACTCAAGATGGAGGATCTGTTGGTGGATAAAGATCAGTGGATCGTGGTAGATCTAGGTACTAAACCAACGAGAGTGTTCGATGAAGAATGGAAGAATTTGGATTGGAAGGCAAAGAGCACAATACGATTTTGTGTCTCAGATTCAGTATTGTTGAATGTATCAGGGGAAGCTACAACAAAGGCTTTATGGGAAAAGTTAGGGACTTTGTACTAATCTAAGTCTCTGGTGAATAAACTATTCCTGCGGAAAAAGCTGTATAACTTGAGGATGAAAAATGGAGACTCGGTGACAGAGCATCTGAACGCATTTAATACTGTGTTAAGTCAGGTAGCATCTATTGATATTAAAATTTCAGATGAAGATAAGTGCATCAGTTTGTTGTGTTCTCTACCAGATTCATGGGATAGTCTGGTTATTGCAATAGGTAGCAATGCAACTGCCTTGCAGTTTGATGAAATAGTCTCAACCTTGCTGACAGAGGAGATGAGACGGAAAAATATGGAGAGCCAAAATGGTGATGCCTTGTCTATATGAGGACGGTCTCAAAACAGAAACAAAAATAAGTCATCGAGTGGGAGATCTAAATCTAGAGGGAGATCTAAATCTCTAGGAAAACCTATAAAGGTGGTGTGCTGGAAATGTGGAAAGGAAGGCCACTTCAAAAGGGACTATAAATCTAAAGCTCCTGACAAAGGAAAGGGATCTGATGATGCTCCTTCTGTAGAGGTGAAAACCAACTCAGATGAAGGTGGGGACGTGTACTTGGCTTCTTCAAGTACACATGTAGATCATGAGGCATGGTTGATTGACTCAGGTGCATCCTTTCACTTCACTCCCCATAGAGAGTGGTTTTGTGAGTATGGGAAATATGACGGTGGTGGTGTCTTCTTGGGGGATGATAGGAAGGCTAGAATCATTGGTCATGGAAAAGTAAAGTTGAAGCTGCAAGGTGGAAGAGTTAAAACACTTCTGGGTGTTTTGCATATTCCTGCATTAGCCAGAAATCTGATTTCTGTTAGTAAGCTGGATGATGCAGGTGCAAAAACAGTGTTCGAGAAGGATACCTACAAGATGGTTCGGGGAGCACTGGTATTGATGTGGGGAGTTCGGATTGGAACTCTGTACAAGCTACAAGGTAGCATTCTTGTTGATGGGTGCAACAGTTCTGTGGTTCCTGAAAGTGGCGCAGAAAATCTAGTGGTCTCTGGAGAAAAGACCATGTTGTGGCATCAAAGGCTTGTACATATTGGAGAGAAAGGCCTTCAAATACTTCATGGTAAAGGTATGGTAGAAGGTACGAGTAATAGCTCTCTGGATTCTGATTTCTGTGAAAATTGTGTATACGGGAAGCAGAATCGGGTGAGTTTCCCCTTTGGTGGTAAGAGGGCGAAACATATATTAGAGCTTGTGCACAGTGATGTGTTTGGACCTGTGAAGGTTCCATCACTTGGTAAGTATATGTACTATGTATCATTTATAGATGACTTCTCAAAGAATACATGGATATATTTCCTTAAGAAGAAATATGAAGTCTTTGATAGGCTTAAAGAATTTAAGGCTCTAGTGGAAAACCAAACAGAGAGGAAGATAAAAGTGTTGAGGACAGAAAACGGTGGAGAGTTTTGCATTAAGGAATTTGAAGAATTCTGCAAGAAGTGTGGTATAGCATGGTAGAAGACTACTCCATATACACCTCAACAAAATGGAGTTGCAGAAAGAATGAACAAGACGTTGATGGAAAGGGCAATGAGCATGCTCAGTGGTGCCAGGTTAGGACAGGAATTTTGGGCAGAGATGGTGGATACTGCATGTTACCTGGTCAACAACTCACCTTCATTAGTGTTGGAGGATAAGAATCCACAAGAGGTATGGACTGGTAAGAAACCCTCTCTTTCACATCTGAGGATGTGATGCATATGTACATGTTCCAAAGGAGAAAAGAACAAAGTTGGATAGTAAATCTGAAAAGTGCATCTTTATTGGGCATAAGGATGGTTTAAAGGGTTATAAACTTTGGAACCCAGTAACAAGGAAGGTTATGTACAGCCGAGATGTGGTGTTCAGAGAGGTGAAAGATGTTATTAAACATGAAGTCCAACCAAAGCAACCTGAGAAGATAGAGTTTGAGCTAAAGGAGGAAGAATCAGACTCTACAGCAGAGGAGGAATCAGAAGATGAAGAGCGACAAACTCCACTATGAGAAGATCAGTTCGAGAAAGAAGGCAACCAGAAAGGCATAGTCCATCTGCTTTCTGTTCAAATTTTGCTTTGTCTGTTACTGATGATGATCCCAAAACTGTGAAGGAAGCAGTGGATTCAAAGGATGGAAAACTCTGGAAAGAGGCCATGGTTGATGAAATGGCATCTTTGCACAAAAATGAGGCTTGGGATCTGGTGGAGTTGCCGACTGGAAGGAAACCCATTGGCAGAAAATGGGTTTTCAAAAAGAAGACAAATGCAGAACGAAAAGTGGAGAAATAAAAAGCTCGGTTGGTAGCAAAAGGTTATTCCCAGGTGCCGGGAATTGATTTTGGTGATATTTTTTCTCCTGTTGCCAAGGTAACTTCTATTAGATTACTTTTATCTGTTGTTGCTGCTTTTGATTTTGAGGTAGAATAGATGGATGTGAAGCCAACATTTCTTCATGGGGATCTGGAAGAGGAGATCTACATGAAGCAACCCAAAGGCTTGCAGTGAAGGGTAAGAAAGAACTGGTATGTAAGTTAAAGAAGTCTCTATATAGGTTAAAACAGTCACCAAGGATGTGGTATCAGAAATTTGATACATTTATACGGGGACTTGGCTTCACCAGAAGCAAAGCAAATCACTGTGTGTATTTTAAATTAATTGGTGACTGTGTTATTTATCTGGTCTTGTATGTGGATGATATATTGTTGGTTGGAAATGACAAAGAAGATATCCAGGATTTGAAGACCCAATTGTCCTCCAAATTCGACATGAAAGATCTTGGCGCTGCAAACTATATTTTGGGCATGGAAATTAAAAGAGATCGGTCAAAGAGGAAGCTCTGGTTAAACCAGAGGAAGTATGTCGAGACAATACTACAGAGGTTTAATATGTAGGATAGTAAACCGATGAAGGTTACTATTCCTGTAGGTGTGAGGTTATTTGCTGAACAGTGTCCCAAGACACAAGAAGAGGAAGAGGACATGTCCCGTGTTCCATATGCCAGTGCAGTCAGTAGCCTGATGTATGAAATGGTCTGTACTAGATGAGACATTGCAGATGCAATGGGAGTATTGAGCAGGTTTATGTCAAAACCGGGGAAGCAGCACTAGACAACAATGAAGCGGGTTTTCAGGTATTTGCGTGGCACTAGTGACTATGGTTTGTGCTACCAAGGAAGACCAGGATAGGACTGTAGAAATTTGAATAATATAACACTTATTCACAGAGATTATCCTGATTATACACTATTTGCAGAATGCATGCATAATTCATAACCTCCTCTACCATTGATCATTAATTTGCGGAATTAAAAAAACAATCGCATGCGCACATTGAAACATCAATCACACATATCAACACAGTATGTAATGGGGAAAGCATACAGCTGAAAACCCCAAACTATCTGTATATTATAATGATAGAGAACATGTAACAATACATAGTACAATACTCCTCACAAGTACTCAGTAGTATCTCCACATGCTACACACAAACTAGCTCAGATCTGAACAAGTCACGGTTTCAAATCTCCTCCACTGTTTGCCTGCCTCTACTGCGCAATCCAAGTTGAGAATAGATTGGATCCAAGTTCGAATTCCCTTGGATTTTACTGTGCAATCCTCATTGGCAATATCAATCAATGATTGTGCAAATCTCATGCACAGCTATAGTCACAACTGATAGTAGTCTCACCCTTTCACCCACCTCTAACACTTGTCTCCACTGAACTGTCCATGCACTGAGTTAACTGATGTATTCTTTAGTTGATTTATGAGTTAATAATTAGTGAATTAATTAATAATTAATTCACATCACTCATCACTAGTGTATTTGGCAGTTAGACTAAATACAACTAGTTCAACTAAGTCAAACTGAACACAACTCCATCAACTCCTCAATCAACTCTACCAAACTCAATCACTTGAGTTCTAACTGAAGTCCATCATGCAATAGCTCAACTAACCCATAGGAAAAGCGTATTTCCTTCTGGCAGTTGCATGTGCCACATCCATAGCTCAAACTGAAGTAATGCAAGAGGATAAGATAATGTTTATAGTCCAAATATTATTAAGAGCTAATAATATTCGATTGTTCTATTTTTTGACTGGCAGTCTAAAAATAGACTCCGTCCATATGTCTAAAAATAGAGGTCCATATATTTTTACCAACATGACCAATCATCCATAAATAGCATCCTGCAAGTCATAGACCATGATCCATATGTCTAAAAATAGACATAGTCTAAAAATAGACTTTGCGCCAAAAATAGCCTGCGAGCCCACTTAGTGAAGGCGACTTCTTTTCACTAAGCTCCATCATCTTGTTGCATTTTCAAAACTTCCTCTCAACAAGATATGGATTATTTGCAACCCCTATCCTGCCTCTATGGTATTCAAATTTGCTCCTGGTGAGCGCCTTCGTCAAGATATCAGCATCCTGATCCTCCGTGGGAATGTATGAAAGTAACATGATTCTCCGCTGCACACAATCTCTAATATGATGGTACCTAATGTCAATGTGCTTGGATCTATCATGAAATACTGGATTAGCCGAGAGTTTAATGCAACTCTGGTTATCACAATAAATCATAGTAGGCTCCAAGTGTGACCCGAACAACCCGACCAGGATCTTCCTCATCCATATAGCCTCGCATGCAGCCAAACTTGCTGCCATATACTTGGCCTCTGCTGAACTGAGTGCCATGGATCTCTGCTTCCTGCTATACCAAGAAACTGCTGTCGACCCGATACTGAAGATCCCTCCAGATGTGCTCTTTCTGTCCGTTGGGCTCCTTGCCCAATCTACATCCGTCAAGCCACATAGCTTCACCTCATCATCCTGTCTGTACCATAATCCATATCCCGATGTGCCTCTGAGATAATGCAATACATGCTTGCCTGCCTTCTAGAAGAGCTTGGTTGGCTTAACCATAGCTTGTGAAAGCTGGTTAACAGCATAGCATATATCGAGTTGTGTATTGACCAGATCCATAAGCGACCCCACCAACTGTCGATAAACAGTGGCATCCATTACCTCCGCTGAAGTAGCATCCTCCTTCCTCCAACCTCCAGGAAGAGGAGTATCAACAGGCTTGCAGCCATGCATGTTGAACTTCTCCAGTATCTCCTGGGCATACTTACCCTAAGAAAAAAATAGTCCATCATTGCGCTGCCAAATTTCCAATCCCAGGAAATAATGAAGGAGGTCCAAGTCCTTCATCTCAAACTCTCTAGCAAGATCCTCCTTGCATGAAAGTATCAACAGCTCATCTCCTGTCAAAATCAAATCATCTACATAAAGTACAATGATCAGCAACTTACCCTCCACCACAATCTAGTATAGGTTAGGATTCACCTCACTCTTGGAGAATCCAAGTCCAGTGAAATAACTGTCTATCCGTGTGTACCAAGCACGAGGTGCTTGTTTCAACCCATACAGCGCTCTCTTGAGCCTGCACACATGCGACTCGCTATTGAAGATCTCGAAACCTTCGGGCTGCTCTATGTACACCTCCTCCTCAATGACTCCATTGAGGAACGTAGTCTTCACATCCATCTGATGGATGTGCCACCCCATCTACGCTGAGAGAGCAAGAATCGTCCGTATGGAAGAATACCTTGCGACAGGTGCAAAGGTCTCCTCATAATCGATCCCCTCTATCTGTGAGAAGCCTTGGGCAACAAATCTTGCCTTGTACTTCTCCACACTCCCATCAGCTGCTTGCTTCACTTTGTAGATCCATCTCGAACCCACCACTGATTTCCCCTCTGGTCTTGGGACAATCTCCCATGCACTGTTTCTGACAATCGAATCATACTCTTCCACCATGGCATCCACCCATGCGGGATCCTCCATAGCTTCCTCGAAAGAGGATGGCTCAGTCACGACACATTTGCTAACAAAATCCATGTATCCAGTGTACTGATCAGGTGAGTGTCTCTGTCTGCGCTGTGCTATAGGTGGTCCTACAACCTTCTCTGCATCTTGAGCTAGTCTCTCAGCTTCTGTAGTGCACTTTCGCCCTCTAATGGTTGGCGCTACATGAGTGGTCTCTTCCACTCCATGAACTCCATCTTGTGGCTGAACCACATCCTGAAGCTCATCCTTAGGAACTAATAGCTCCTCATCTGCATGCAAGTGTGGCTCCCTCTCAAGTGAACACATCATGGCTTTCTCCTCCTGAAATTTGATATCCTGTCGCACAACAGTCTTGCGAGTGTCTAGAAAATACACACGATAGTTGTGGGGCGTATCAGTGTACCCCACAAATATCCCAACCTCTGCGGTTGGCTCCAGCTTCTTCCTGGCATCCTTTGTCACATGCATGTAAACAGGAGAACCAAAAATCCTCAAATGGGAAATAACAGGCCTCTTACCAGAATAAGCCTCCTCGGGTGTACTCATGCCAAGTATCTTGTGAGGACAACAGTTTTGCACATATACTGCAGTATTGCATGCCTCCGCCCACAAGTGAAGGGATAGGCCCTGATCATGCAACATCGCCCGTGTAGCACCCACAATTGTTCTGTTCTTTCGCTCAGCAACCCCGTTCTGCTGTGGGTTATGGGGAGCTATGAGCTCTCTTCGAATCCCTTTTGCGCTGCAGAAGTCCTTGAACTCACCAGAGATGAATTCACCACCATTATCACTCCTAAGAGCCTTCACCTTCTTCCCCGATTCCTTCTCGACTAGTGCTTTGAACTCACAGAACTTTGAGTATGTCTCGCTCTTCTTTTGCATGAAGAAGATCTAGCACTTTTGAGAGAAATCATCAACAAAGATCACATAGTACATGTGCTTTGCTGTCGAAGCCACTGAGAAAGGTCCACACACGTCTGTGTGAATTCTCTCAAGGATCGTCGTGGCATGACTATCCTTCTCGTGAAAGGTGGCTTTCACAAATTTTCCCAAAGTACACCCCTTGCATTGATCTGACTGTGCAAGAGTGCCTTTAGGAAGTCTAGTAGAAATCTGCTGCAGTATCTTCAAGGCTCCATGGCGAAGGTGGCCCAATCTCCGGTGCCACAGCTCGCCATCATCCCAGCTCACCAATCCTTCTACCTTGCATGCCATTGTTGCGGAGCCATCTACATGCAATTGATAAAGGTTCTTGACTCGAACCCCTATCTTCCAGGTTTCTACAGTTGTCTTACTGCGCAGGAAAGCCTTTCCCTCACTGAAGACAACATCATATCCCTTGTCTTCTAACATTGCCACAGAGATAAGATTCTTGTTCAATCCTGGAACATGCATCACTTCTTTCAATACGAATGGTTTACCAGACTCCCTCTCAAATGAAATGGTACTGATACCGGTCACACTATATCTACCATCATCGCCCATCTCGATGTGCACTCCAAGATCTTTCTCATCCAGATCAGAAAACAAATCTTGATCTCCTGTCATGTGAAAAGACGCACCACTGTCCAAGAACCATACTGATCCCATCACACTTTATACCAAGCATGTGATCAGCTAAAAATCTAGCTCAAACTGCGAGGCTAAGGCCTCTCCCGCTGCAAATCCAGCAGCTTGCTTATTTTTCTTCTTATGCAGACAATTTGTGGCATAATGTCCATGCTGGTGACAGTGAAAGCACTTCACCTTGGACATGTCCTGCTTCTTGCCTTTCGTATTGGAATGAGAAGCTTTCTTGTTCTTCCCCTTCTTTGCTCTGGCAGCCAAAGCACAATTTTCTTCATCAGATGCCTTTGATGAAGATCCATCCCCGGTATTCCGCCTGATCTCCTCTTACACAAGATCAGACCAAAGTCTCTCCCATCCTGGCAATTTCTTCCGAACATTGACAGAGTCCTGATAGGAATGCCAACTCTTCGAAAGACCAAGGAGAGCCAAGCTCACCGAGTCCTCATCATCGACAGTCACCCCCACACTTCCCAGCTCATCCCGGCATTGGGTTAACTTCGTGAGATACTTGGGCATACTGTCTCCTTTCTCACACTTAATGTTTCTAAGTTTATCCTTGAGTGCCAACTTCCTCTGGTCGCTCTTTCTTTGGAATAAATCTGTCAACACTTTCCACATCAAGTATGGAGAAGCCTTTCCATGCAGGCTGGATAAAATGTGATCCTTCACGCCCTCCAACAAAATCCTTTGACACTTTGGGGTCTTCTTTTGCCAAGCCTCAACTTGAGCAGCATCAGTAAGCTTTGGAACCTCAGCATCTATGAACTCCTTCAACCCATTGTCATCTAACACCACCTCAATCCTGTCTTTCCATGCAATATAATTCGAGCTGCCTTCAAGGGCATACTCCAATCGCAATCTGTTGAAAGACATTTCAACTTCGACACCAAGAAAACACTGCTGCAAATTTGAATTCCACTAGCTCAAAACTCAACTGCTTCTGATCTAAAATTTGTGAGAACAAAGCATTTCTCGTACAAAGATTGACTGTATGGGCATTTACCGGATATCTCACCTTCCAAAAGAAGGATGAATCCAGAGGCTACCTGGCCCGATTACAGACTCTGCCTGAAGAAATAAAATGTAATCACTTTCTGAATAATAGATTTGATGATCAACTTCGCTCCGATACCATGTAGAAATTTGAATAATATAACACTTATTCACAGAGATTATCCTGATTATACACTACTTGTGGAATGCATGCATAATACATAACCTCCTCTACCATTGATCATCAATGTGCGGAATTAAAAAACAATCGCATGCGCACATTGAAACATCAATCACACATATCAACACAGTATGTAATGGGGAAAGCATACAGCTAAAAACCCCCAACTATCTGTATATTATAATGATAGAGAACATGTAACAATACATAGTACAATACTCCTCACAAGTACTCAATACTATCTCCACATGCTACACACAAACTAGCTCAGATCTGAACAAGTCACGGGTTCAAATCTCATCCACTGTTTGCCTGCCTCTACTGCACAATCCAAGTTGAGAATAGATCGAATCCAAGTTAAAATTCCCTTGGCTTGTACTGCACAATCGTCATTGGCAATCTCAATCAATGATTGTGCAAATCTCATGCACAGCTATAGTCACAACTGATAGTAGTCTCACCCTTTCACCCACCTCTAACACTTGTCTCCACTGAACTGTCCATGCACTGAGTTAACTGATGTATTCTTTAGTTGATTTATGAGTTAATAATTAGTGAATTAATTAATAATTAATTCACATCACTCATCACTAGTGTATTTGGCAGTTAGACTAAATACAACTAGTTCAACTAAGTCAAACTGAACACAACTCCATCAACTCCTCAATCAACTCCACCAAACTCAATCACTTGAGTTCTAACTGAAGTCCATCATGTAATAGCTCAACTAACCCATAGGAAAAGCGTATTTCCTTCTGGCAGTTGCATGTGCCACATCCGTAGCTCGAACTGAAGTGCTGCAAGAGGATAAGATAATGTTTATAGTCCAAATATTATTAAGAGCTAATAATAGTCGATTGTTCTATTTTTTGACTGGCAGTCTAAAAATAGACTCTGCCCATATTTCTAAAAATAGAGGTCCATCTATTTTTACCAACAAGACCAATCATCCATAAATAGCATCCTGCAAGTCATAGACCATGATCCATATGTCTAAAAATAGACATAGTCTAAAAATAGACTTTGCGCCAAAAATAGCCTGCGGGCCCACTTAGTGAAGGTGACTTCTTTTCACTAAGATCCATCATCTTGTTGCATTTTCAACACTCCCTCTCAACAAGATATGGATTATCTGCAACCCCTATCCTACCTCTCTGGTATTCGAATTTGCTCCTGGTGAGTGCCTTCGTCAAGATATCAGCATCCTGATCCTTCGTGGGAATGTATGAAAGTAACATGATTCTCTGCTGCACACAATCTCTGA
Organism: Pinus tabuliformis; assembly: GCA_031772625.1. Lineage (NCBI taxonomy): Eukaryota > Viridiplantae > Streptophyta > Pinopsida > Pinales > Pinaceae > Pinus > Pinus tabuliformis. Next base: position 680,460,096 of record CM062817.1, read on the forward strand.
TATGATTGTACCTGATGTCGATGTGCTTGGATCTATCATGAAATACTGGATTAGCCAAGAGTTTAATGCAACTCTGGTTATCACAATAAATCATAGTAGGCTCCAAGTGTGACCCGAACAACCCGACTAGGATCTTCCTCATCCATATAGCCTCGCATGCAGCCAAACTTGCTGCCATATAATTGGCCTCTGCTGAACTGAGTGCCACGGATCTCTGCTTCCTGCTGTACCAAGAAACTGTTGTCGACCCAATACTGAAGATCCCTCCAGATGTGCTCTTTCTGTCCATTGGGCTCCCTGCCCAATCTGCATCCGTCAAGCCACATAGCTTCACCTCATCCTCCTGTATGTGCCACAATCCATATCCCGATGTGCCTCTGATATAATGCAATACATGATTGCCTGCCTTCCAGAAGAGCTTGGTTGGCTTAACCATAGCTTGTGAAAGCTGGTTAACAGCATAGCATATATCTAGTCATGTATTGACCAGATACATAAGTGACCCCACCAACTATCGATAAACAGTGGCATCCACTACCTCCGTTGAAGTAGCATCCTCCTTCCTCCAACCTCCAGGAAGAGGAGTATCAATAGGCTTGCAGCCATGCATGTTGAACTTCTCCAGTATCTCCCGGGCATACTTACCCTGAGAAACAAATAGTCCATCACTGCGCTGCCAAATTTCCAATCCCAGGAAATAATGAAGGAGGTCCAAGTCCTTCATCTCAAACTCTCTAGCAAGATCCTCCTTGCATGAAATTATCAACAGCTCATTTCCCGTCAAAATCAAATCATCTACATAAAGTACAATGATCAACAACTTACCCTCCACCACAATCTGGTATAGGTTAGGATCCGCCTCACTCTTGGAGAATCCAAGTCCGGTGAAATAACTGTCTATCCGTGTGTAACAAGCACGAGGTGCTTGTTTCAACCCACACAGCGCTCTCTTGAGCCTGCACACATGCGACTCGCTGTTGAAGATCTTGAAACCTTCGGGCTGCTCTATGTACACCTCCTCCTCAATTACTCCATTGAGCAACACAGTCTTCACATCCATATGATGTATGTGCGACCCCATCTACGCTGAGAGAGCAAGAATTATCCGTATGGAAGAATACCTTGTGACATGTGCAAATGTCTCCTCATAATCGATCCCCTCTATCTGTGAGAAGCCTCGGGCAACAAATGTTGCCTTGTACTTCTCCACACTCCCGTCAGCTACCTGCTTCACTTTGTAGATCCATCTCGAACCCGCCACTGATTTCCCCTCTGGTCTTAGGACAATCTCCCATGCACTGTTTTTGACAATCGAATCATACTCTTCCACCATGGCATCTACCCATGCGGGATCCTCCATAGCTTCCTCGAAAGAGGATGGCTCAGTCACGACACATTTTCTCACAAGAGCCATGTATCCAGTGTACCGATCAGGTGACTGTCTCTGTCTGTGCTGTGCTGTAGATGGTCCTACAACCTTCTCTGCATCTTGAGCCAGTCGCTCAGCTTCTATAGTGCGCTTTTGCCCTCTGATGATTGGCGCTGCATGAGTGGTCTCTTCCACTCCATGAAATTCATCTTGTGGCTGATCCACATCCTGAAGCTCATCCTTAGGAACTAATAGCTCCTCATCAAAATCTCAAGATAGAAGGATATATCAAGAAGAAAAAATTAATAGTGTTGATTGATTTGGGTAGTAACCAAAATTTTATTCATTGTAAGATAGCCAAGGAATTGAATTGCATCCTATATCCAGCACTAGAGTGTCAAGTGATGATTGAAAATGGAGGAACTATTAATTGCTCTGGAAAGTGCCATAAAATCAAGCTAACCATGTGGGAATATGTATTGAATAGTCCAATGCTTTCCATTCCAATGGGTGGTACTTATGTTGTACTAGGAGTCTAGTGGTTACAATCGTTGGGGATAGTAACTTTCAATTTTCAAGAACTTTTCTTGAATTTTTTTTGGGAAGGAAAGGAAGTTGAATTAAGGGGTATCACATGGAAACTAGGAAATATAATCATCTCTAATGACATGACAAAGATTATGAAAAAAGAACAATTATGTTCAATAGATGTACAAACATCAAAATCATCTATTTCTCTAGACCTCCAGAAAGTCTTGGACAATAACTCCAAGGCATTTGAGACTCCCAAAGGCCTCCCACCTATTTGTGATCATGATCATGCTATTCATTTGATTCGAGGAAGTGTTCCTCCAAACATCAGGTCTTACAGATATCCTTATGCCCAAAAGAGTGAAATTGAACATATGGTTGCTGAAATGCTAGAAGGTTGGTATAATTCAACCTAGTCAAAGTTATTTCTCTGCTCCATTAGTATTGGTGCACAAGAAGGATGGATCATGGCATATGTTTCTGGATTATAGGGAGCTCAAGAAGATCACTATTAAAGATAAATTTCCCATTCCTGTCATTGATAAATTGTTAGATGAATTACATGGAGCAATTTACTTCACCAAGTTGGATCTTCGTTCAGGATATCATCAAATTAGAATGTATATTGAAGACGTTCTGAAAACAGCATTAAGAACTCATGAGGGTCATTATGAATTTTTGGTCATGCCTTTTGGCCTTACTAATGAACCTTCCACATTTCAAGGTTTGATGAATTCCATTTTCAAAACCTTCCTTAGAAAATTTGTGTTAGTATTTTTTGGTGATATACTAATCTATGACAAGTCTTGGAAGGATCATGTTCAACATGTTGATAGGGTTCTTAAACTATTGGAGGAAAAAACATTAAATGAAAAAACCTACAAGTATTTCTTTGGAGTACAAGAGGTGGAATATTTGGGTCATATTGTATCTCATGAGCGTGTTAAGGTAGACCCTAACAAAATTAAATCCATTAAGGAATGGAAAATCCCCACAACCATAAAGCATCTTCAAGGATTTCTCAGGTTGTAAGGGTATTATTGTAAGTTTGTTAATAATTATGGGAGAATAATGAAACCTCTAACATCATCACTGAAGAAAAATGCATTTTCTTGGAATCCAGAAACAATAAAGGCCTTTGAACATATTAAAGAGGTAATGTGCCATGCACTGGTATTAGCTACTTGATATTTCACAAAAAGAATTATTGTGGAAAGTGATGCCTCTGGAAATGGAATTGGTTTTGTTTTAATGCAAGAAGGAAGACTCATTTATTTTGAAAGTCTTCCAATCAAAGGAAAGTATTTACACAAACCTATTTCTAAGAAGGAAACATTGGCAATACTACATGCACTAAAGCAATGGTGACATTACCTAATGGGAAGCCACTTCAAGGTAAAAATAGATCATGATAGTCTTAAATACTTTTTGGAACAAATATTATCTTCAAAAGAGAAACAAAAATAGGTGACAAAGATGTTGGGTTATGACTTTGAAATCACAAAAAAGGGAAGAAAAATGTTGTTGCAGATGCACACTCAAGAAAGAATGAGGATGTGGAAGCATTGCTTTGTATCATTTCTATTATCCAACCTAAGTGGATATCTAAAGAAAGGGATGAATGGAAGAATGATGAATAGGTGTGGTCACTCATTCAAAAGGTCCAACAAGATCCAGTCCATCTGATACATTTAGCTAGAAAAATGATTCATTATGGTAAAAAGATCACTTATATCTTTGTAAGAATTCCCAACTCAAACAAAAGATTGTTTTAGAATTTCACACCTCCCTTAGGAGGGCACTAAATATTTTTAAAAACTTACCTTAGGTTCAAGAAGGAATTTTTTTAGGATGCCCTTAAATCTAATATTCATAAGTTTGTGGCAGAATGTTTGGTTTGCCAACAAAATAAAGTTGAGACAATTAATACCCCGGTTCTGTTGCAAACTTTAGCCATTCCAATTTAGCGTTGGGAGGAGGTCTCAATGGATTTTATCACAGGTTTACCCAAGTATGAAGGAAAGAGTGTCATCATGGTGGTAGTTGATATACATACCAAGTGTTATCACTTACTGCAAAATTGTTCAAATGGTGCCAAATGGGGTCAAAAGAATGCAAAAGATAAGAGAATCTTGCAGTCATACTCCAAGCCACAGAAAGGCTCAAAGCCTAAATTGGACCCTATCCATTCGAAAATACTCTGAAAAATATTTCCAACGACATGTGGAAGTTCGAAAATGGACTCTTGGATCAAAAGATATGGTTTTCTGAAGTTTTAGGGATTAAAGCCTCGGGAAGGAAAGAATATTGGCAATCGCATATTGGAGGTCTAGAAATATCGGTGATCACAACATTAGGACATTGGAGATTGGTCGTCACAACATTGGAGCTTGGAGGAGATCAAAACATCAGCAATAAAAGGATCAAAACTTCTGAAAGTGAAAACCTTTAAAATGTTGCAATATTGTTAAAAGTTCTGATAGCGTTAAAAACCGTGAGGGATCGCTGATAAGGATTAATAAAGGATTTCACTATAAAACCAAGGTGGGTGAGCCTTTTTCTCTCTCCTCTAGTAGGACATGTGGCAACATAGGATTGATTTTGAAAAAGCTACAGTGGCATCTAACATCAGCATCACGTGGCGGTATGGAAGGACACGTGGCAATTAGTTTTGGCATTTTGACGGGGCCTAAGGGGACAAATCTGGGTGACACGTGTCACCACTCATAAGGTGCCATGTGGAATGGTGAAATCATATCGAAGGTCACATATCAAAGGTTGAGGATGTCGACACTTTACAACAGTTGATACTTGAAAAAGTTATGATAAGGGGGCTCCAATATTGGGTTGGCACCATGGTCATAGGGACTCAAATAACCAAAGGTGCAGAGCTAGGGCCAGGCACCAAGAGCTATTGACACATCAAAGAATTAGAATATCGTAACTCCAAAATTATTTCCCTGATTGGAAAACTCTAATGAGATGGGCTCTGATATTTTGCTAGCGCATGGTCAAGAGGAACTTAAAGGACCTCAAGTGCTAAGCACTTAATAAAGGAAGAATGGGCCTCGACAGGAGTTTGAATTCTATAGTACCTCAAGGTAAAGTGACAGGTCATGGCCCTCGGTCCTATGGTGAGAAATGCAGGAAGGGATAAGCAGAAGGAGCTAGGACAAAATCAAAACTTTGCGTTAAGTTACAATATAGAAGAGGCTCTGATGTGGTATTAAGCTGATAGTCACCAACCCCGTCAATAATAAAATGAATGCCAAAGGAGTAAAGCACAAGGGATTGAGGAGTATCGGTGAAGCATGAGGTGGAATTTCTCTGATAAGCATGGTACAAAGAGTTAAAGTTGTATGGGTCAGCAGCTACAAGATTGAATGTAGGAACAAAGGAGTTGGTCTCAGGAGTAATGACAATTGTCGAAGATCATTGGGTCAAGGCAACAAGCACAACAATCTGTAGGAAAGAGTGTTGGGTCTACCTTAAAGGGATACAAGACATCTTTGTGCTCTAAAGCACGTCTTTAGTAAGATAAATGGAGGTATGGGACTTAGGAATCAGTGTGCAGTTCAGATGAGAATTAATTTGTCATCATGGAGCTCCACACAGTCAGACAAAGAAGGACTGCCACATCGACCTTTGTTTCTGCTCTGTGACAAGCAACTAACAGTTGATCACTCCCAGCTCTGGAGAGTGGGGACTTCAAGTAGTTAATGTGAAAGTGATAGGTGAACCATCCAAACAACTAAAGAGGAACATCGCGAAAAAGACGTGGCCTAATCGAAGCCATCACAGGAGTGGCAGGGAGATATTTTCCTCAACTATCATTCAATTTTCTTTATGTCTATTATTCTGTAATTTTTTCATTTTCAAGAATGGAATCAAATCGAATTGTAATCATTTTGGGCAACAAAACCTTCACACACTGAGACATCTAGTCGATTAGACAATTGGAGCTCGGTTGAGATATTTTGTAACTATTGTTCAAAGATCCCCCTCTCCTTATAAATAGAGGGAAGAAACACTTAAGAGAGGTTCCCAAATTCAGGGAAAATTTTAAGGATGGAAATTTATCATAAAGTTTAGAAACCTTGGTGAATCCCACTAGTCCATAATATGGAATCTATAAAATGTTTGGAGATATTTTTGTAAAAATATTCAAATTTATAATATTTTTATATAATCTATATATAATCTTTTGGCGATTTTTAGGGTAAGATAATTTCATTCTATAAAATTTGGGCAAATCATTTTTATAAAAAAATGGAAATTAGCAAATCTTTTTTCTAGAAAAAGTATATAAAATTAGCCCATGGGCGAATATTAACCCCTAAAATTTTCCCTGCCCAAATTCTGCATTCTATAGGCCCTCTGTTTGCAGAGAAATTGGTTCCATTTTGGTTCAATTCACTTGTTCATGTGGTGCTCGAGCATGTACAATTGTTAAATGTAATGGACTGGTGATTTGGACTCCATCTTCAAGGATTAATGAAGCATTTTTGTTCATTCCAGTAAGAGAAATGTGCAATATATTTTCCCATTTGTATATTACTTAATGTATTTCTTTCCCCCTCTAAAATCGTGTAATGAATTTGTTGGTTTCACTCTCATTCATGGTTGTATGTTTGCTGCTACGTAGTAAAAGTACCTCTATAACAACATATTTACTCGTGTTATTTGATAACCTTCAGTACTATGTAACAACTGATTTACTTGTGTTATTTAATAACCTACAGTAATTGTATGTGCTCAAGATTTACTTATTATTGTTTGGGGACAAATGTATTCATGAGGCATAGAGCTTGAGACTTTAATTCACGCTCCACTTTTTCTACATTTTGACCTCCTCACTCTTCGATATTTCTGCCGAAGATTGTTGCTTAGGATTATGCATTATGTCTAGCCCTTTGTATTGATTTATCTCTTTTCCTTCCTTTTGTTCATCTATACTACAACAACAATGTTAAGCTACATATTGTTGTGTGTCGGCCACCAGAACCAAGAAATTTCTCTTTGAGATCAACCATATCTAACAATGTGTATTTGCTTAAGTTTACCTTGATGAATAACTATTGAACGAAGCCCCGAATTATCCCTTTTCCAATTACGTGACATATGGAGTGCAGCGGAAAGCCCTTAGAAAATATTCAAAAGCACTCCTCTCAGATGCCCTAGGCATTGGTCTCATATCATCCCAGATGATGTCTCTATGAGGCTTCTATATCTTCTAAAGCAATTGTGTGATAAGAGACAGAAAAATCCATAACATATTTCGAGCCCCATTTCCGGGGAATGAATCAGAATATTTTGCCCTGGGTACGAAAATTTTTACATTCCTTCTGTTGGGTGAGCAAGGGAAGTGTGGGTTGAATATCTCTCACCTAGGTGTATCCTCTGTTTGAATCTTATTGTAAACATCTTGGTGACTCCACTATTTGAATCTTATTCTAAACACCCTAGTGACTCCACTGTCTATATCCTTATTTGGTAATCTTGGCTTTCAAGAGGCCTCATACTCACTGTAATGCTAAACAGCAGAAAAATACCCCTACATTTGAACTTGAGATCAATCACTTAGAGGGGTTTTCAAAATGGCCATTCCCACATTCATGTCCAACAAATTTTTCCCACTAGATTTTTCTTCTATTGTTGGTTATCCCCATCATGTCCCTTCATTTCATGAATGGTATACACATTTGTCTAGATTCAATGGAAACATAGATCAAAGATCAGACCAACACCTCAGGGATTTTCATGAATGCATGGAACAACAGGGTATTGTTTTTGAATATGTGAAAATGAAATTGTTCATGTATTCTTTAGATGAAGATTTTAGAGTTTGGTAGAGAACAATACCTTGTGGTAGCATATATTCTGTAATGATATTTCACATAGAATTTAATCATTTTTGAAAAATATTATATCCACCGGATGCTTTGTTTGAAGATTGTTGTGCATATTTTATTGTTGAAAATATTTCTGAGTTTAATGATCCTGATGAAGATATTTGTGGGGCTCAACTCCAAGAAAACATATACTTGCATTAAGAAGAATCACCCAACAATAAAGAAAGGGGAGAGGGAGACATTATCAAGCTGCAAATAGACCCTTAGAGATCTTAATCATCCGAATTTGATTATTCTCCTTCTTATAATTCATATGGCTCTGATGGGATGTTGAGCAATGCAAGAATGAAAAAGTCCCAATCATGGGAAGATGCACAAAAAGAGGAGGCCCACCAGGAGGTTGACAAAGAGGATATGGTTTATGATTCACATCCTTCAAAAGGAGAACAAGTTCAAGAAGCTAGTATTAAATTCGATAAAAAATCTCCAATCTATGATTCAGATGATTCAGAGGAGGATGAGATTGTTACAGACATTCAAAGGGAGTTGCTTACTAACAAGTGGGGAGAAGGCTTCCAACAACAACTTTTTCGAGAGGACCCCAAAGTTGAAGAGCCTAGTAATGTTGGTGGCTGCCTGTTACAGAAAGATTCCTCCTTGGAAACTATTTAAGAAAGGGAGACCACTATAATTTTTTCTCATCAGTTCCATGATCTAGTAGTTGACTATATGGAATTTCTCTTTGATCAACAACCAATCTCAATTATGGGGTATGCATTAAATGTTTTACCTCAAGATTTCAAATGGTGCATGCCTATTTTAGTCACTGGTTTTTAAGAACATATCACAATTAGAAGGTTCATAGAGGAGATTAAAATAATTGGGCATCAAATATCAATTTGGGGGTAGTGGTGCATGCCTATTTTAGTCGTTGAATTTCAGGAGAACAATGGCATAAGGTCTAGTACACAGATGTTTGGCTAGTATCATTGGAAGGTTGACCTCACTCGGGTGAATTGAGCCCTATGCATAAATAGGATTTGTATATAAATAATCTCACTATGTGATTGTTTAATTTCCAATTTTTAGAGTTTGTAGCTCTACTTTTTAGTTTTATGAGGAAAGGACTCCCAGCAAATCCATGGAGATTTTCTGGTTTTATAAGTCCAATATATTTTTGAATCCATTCCCAATGGTGAAGGCTACTATTCTACAAGTTCTCAGCACCTTCCTAACAAGGTATTGTCCCCAGTTGGAACCAATGTTATCACTTACCGCGAAATTGTTCGAATGGTACAAAATAGGGTCAAAAGAATGCAAAAGAGAAGAGAATCTTTTAGTCATCCTCCAAGTTGCAAAAGGAATCAAAGCCTAAATTGAACCCTCTCCATTGGAAATCAATCTAAACAAGCTTTCCAACGACATGTAGAAGTCCAAAAATGGACTCTTGGATCAAAATATATGGTATGTTGAAGTTTCAAGGATTAAAGCCTTAGGAAGGAAAGAATATCGAAGATCACATATCAGAGGTCTAGAAATATTGGCGATCGCAGCATCGGGACATCATACATCAGCGGTTGCAACATAAGAGCTTAGAGGAGATCAAAACATCAGAAATCAGAGGATCAAAACTTCTAAAAGTGCAAACCTTTAAAAAGTTGCAATATTTTTAAACGTTTCGATAACATTGAAAATCATCGGGGAGCGTTGATAAGGATTAACAAAGGATTTCATCGCAAAAACAAAGGTGGGAAGGCCCTTTTCTCTCTCCTCTAGTAGGACAAGTGGCAGCATATGATTGGTTTCGATAAAGCTACAGTGGCATCTGACGTCAACATGATGTGGCAGTATGGAAGGACACGTGGAAGTCATTTTTAGCATTTTTAGGGGGCCTAAGGGGACAAATTTGGGTGACACGTGTCACCACTCATAAGGTGCCACCTTGAATGATGACATGATATTGGAGGTTGAGGATTTTGATAATTTACAATAGTTGATACTTGAAAATTTTCCAATAAGGGGGCTCCGATATTGGGTTAGCACAATGATCACAAGGACTCAAAGAACCAAAGGTGTGGAGCTGGGGCTAGGCACCAAGAGCTATCGACATATCGAAGAATTATAATATCGCAACTCCAAAGTTATTTCCCTAGTTGGAAACCTCTAATGAGAGTGGCTCCAATATTTGGCTAGTGCATGGTCAAGAGGAACTTAAAGAACCTAAAGCACTAAGCACTTAATAAAGGAAGAATGGCCCCCGATAGGAGTCTAAAAGCTTTAGCACCTCAAGGCTAAGTGGCAAGTCATGACCCTCAGTCCTATGTTGAGAAATGAGGGAAGGGCTAAGTAGAAGGAGCCACAACAAAATTGGAACTTTGCATTAAGTTACAATACAAAAGAGGCTCTGATGTGGTGTTAGGCTGATAGTCATCGACTCAGTCATATAATAAAACAAATTCCAAAGGAGCAAAGCACAAGGGACTAAGGAGTACTAGTGAAGAATGAGGTGGAATTTATCTGATAAGCACAGTACATAGAGTTAAAGGCATATGGGTTGATAGCTGCAAGATTGAATGTGGGAGCAAAGGATTTTGTCTTAGGAGTAATGGCGGCTATCAAAGATCGTTGGGTCAAGGCGGCAATGACCAAGATCCACAGGAAAGAGTGTTGGGTCTTCCTTAAAGGGATACAAGCCATATTTGTGCTCTGAAGCACGTCTTTAGTGAGATAAATGAAGGTATGGGACTTAGGAAGTCACCTGAGAATTAATTTCTCAGCATGGAGTTCCACATAGCGAGACAAACAAGGACTACCAGGTTGATCTCCATTTCTACTCTGTGACAAACAACTGATAATTGATCGCTCCCATCTCCAAAGAGTGGGGAATTCAAGCAGTTAAGGCAAAAGAAACAGGCAAGCCAGTTGAAAAACTAAAGAGGAACATAGTGGAAAAGACATGGCTTGATTGAACACCATCACAAGAGTGGCAGGGAGATATTTTCCTCCACCATCATTCAGTTTTCTTTATGTCTATTATTATATTTTTTTTTCATTAAAAGAATGGAATCAAATACGATTGTAATCATTTTTGGCAGAAAAACCTTCACACGTCGAGATAGCTAGTCGATTAGACAATTAGAGCTTGACTGATATATTTTGTAACTGTTGTACAAAGCTCCCCATATCCTTATAAATAGAGGGAAGAAACACTTAAGAGAGGTTCCCAAATTCTACATTCTAGAGACCCTCTATTTGTAGAGAAAGTGGTTCTGTTAAAATTGGCAACCAGGGAAAAACTTCATGTGGGTCATCTTATTCATGGCTGATAATATTTTTATTAGATTCCTCTCGTCGAGAGGTGTAGGATTGATATAAAGATCATCCGATTCCGATAAGTATTCATGGAGATATGAATTTATTTTGATTATGGAATTATTATCAAGCCGACCTACAACTCATGTAGGCTCAGAAGCCCAACAGTCACATCTATTCACCCACCAACGTTGTGTATAAATATAAGAGGACTTTTCCTAATTTGGACTCACTCATCTCATCACATCTCTCTCTCTCTCTACTACGCAGAAATGAGTCTCTTCTCTACTGCGCTGAAATGGGTCTCTCTCTCACACATGTGAAGCCGGAAGCTGTTGAATCTGAAGCTGCAAGTGCAGAAGTAAAGATTGACCTACATGGCCTAGAAGATCTCCTCTTTGGAACTGCGTTGTAGGTTCATCTGAACCTCCTCTGAAAGCTGTAACTTTTGGTGGTGGAATGAAGTCAATCCGATGAACGGTTTGCAAGATATCGACTGCCCTAGTTTGAAGCCGGAAACTGCTAAAATTGAAGCTGCAACTGCAGAAGTAAAGATTGACTTGCGTGGCCTAGAAGATCTCATATTTGGAACTACACTGTAGGTTCATCTAAACCTACTCTGAAAGCTGCAACTTTTGGTGGTGGAATGAAGTCAATCCGATGAACGGTTTGCAAGATATCCACTGCCCTAGTTTGAAGCCGGAAACTGCTGAAACTGAAGCTGCAACTGCAGAAGTAAAGATTGACCTGCGTGGCCTAGAAGATCTCCTCTTTGGAACTGCGCTGTAGGTTCATCTGAACCTCCTTTGAAAGCTGCAACTTTTGGTGGTGTAATGAAGTCAATCCGACGAACGGTTTGCAAGATATCGTCTGCCCTAGTTTGGTAATGAAGCCGCTAACGCTGATGTTGTTGATCTAGAGTTTGCTACTGTTGATATGAATCAGATTTATTGTACTATTTCTCTCTGCTGAATTATTGAAGATAAAAGAATATTTGATCAAAGGGTTTCCCCACACATTGTGGGGTTTGTCCCTGGCTAGCCGCCACATCTTGTGTCTCTTGTCTTGACTTGTTTTCTGCCGATCGTTTAATGTTCTATCTGCACTTTACTTTATGTACGTGTGATTGCTAATCTTTGCAATATAATAAGGAAAAGAAGTAAACTGTTATAAGCATAGAACATACCATAACTTAACAGGTTCCACTTTGGTTCAATTTGCTTGTTCATGTGGTGCTTGGGCATGTACAATTGTTAAATGTAATGGACTGGTGATTTAGACTCCATCTTCAAGGATTAATGAAGCAATTGTGTTGATTCCAATCAGAGCAATGCGCAGTATGTTTTCCCATTTGTATATCACTTCATGTATGTATTTCCTCTAAAATCGTGTAATGAAGTTGTTGATTTCACTCTCATTCATGGTTGTATGTTTGTTGCTAAGTCGTAAAAGTACCTGTGTAACAATAGATTTACTAGTGTTATTTGATAGCCTTCAGTACTTGTGTAACAACATATTTACTTGTGTTATTTAATAACCTACAGTACCTGTATGTACTCAAGATTTAATTTTTTTTTTGGGGGGACAAATGTATTCATGAGGCATAGAGCTTGAGACCTTCATTCGCGCTCCACTTTTTCTGCATTTTCACCTCCTCACTCTTCCATATTTTTGTCGGAGATTGTTGCTTAGGATTTTGTGTTATGTCTAGCCCTCTGCATTGATTTCTCTCCTTTCCTTCCTTCTATTCATCTATACTACAACAACAATGTTAAGTTGCATATCATTGTGTGTCGGCCACCAGAACCAAGACATTTCTTTTTGAGATTAGCCATATCTAACAATATGTATTTTCTTGAGTTTACCTTGATGAAGGACTATTGAACCAAGCCCCCAAATTATCCCTTTTCCAATTACGTGGCATATGGAGTCTTGCAGAAATCCCTTAGACAATATTCAAAAGCACTCCTCTCGTACACCTTAGGCACTGGTCTCCTATCAACCCAGAGGCTATCTCTAGGAGGCTTCTATATCTTATGAAGAAACTGTGTGATAGGAGATAGAAAAAGCTACAACACTAAGTATGGACACTTTTGTGCTTTATTTCATCCTTTTAAAGCCAGTACAATTTATATTTCATTTATTGAAACAATTCAAAAGCTTCATAGAAACCCAAAGATTATAGTAAGTGACAAAGATCTCACCTTCACTAGAAATTTTTGGGGGAAATCATTTTCTTGTCTCGGTACTCAATTAGCTCATAGCTCATCTTATTATCCTCAATATGATGAGAAAACTGAGATAGCCAACAAATGTTTGGAAGGATATCTTCATTGCTTTGTACCTAATAAACAAACACAATGGGTCAAGTGGTTACCTCTAGCTGAATGGTTGTATAACACTTCCTTCCATACTGCAACAAAAATGACCCCATTTATGGCACTTTATGGATATCATCCACCATCCATCATATCATATTTAAGAGAAAATTCTAAGGTTCAAGCAGTGGAAGATCACATCAAGCATCAACTACAAGTACTCCAACTCTTAAATGATAACCTCACTCTAGTGCAAAATTGAATGAAACAACAAGAAAATCAGCATCGCAGTGAAAGAAGTTTTGATGTAGGTGACTGGGTATTTTTACGGCTACAACAATACAAACAAATATCTCTCAAGCAAGATAAGAAGGATAATAAATTATCACCCAAGTACTATGTTCCTTACAAGGTGTTGCAAAAGGTTGGTACTTTGGCATACAAATTGGAGCTTCCTGCATCTTCCCGAGTACACCCAATTTTCCATGTTTCATGCTTAAAGAAGATTATCAGTGATAAGCTTCTAGTTCATACAGTGTTGCTAGAAATTGACGAAGAATGAAAAATAATATTCGAGCCTGAACCAATCATGGAAACAAGAACCCAACAGCTATGGAATCGATTAATTTTAGAGTATCTCATTAAGTGGAAGAACTTACTCGTTAAATATTCCACATGGGAGGATGAGAATTTTATACAGAAGTATCTAGAACTACTCAAGTGTTGAGGAAACCACTTTTTGAAGGAGAGGGGCATGTTAGGTCCCTATAATACTAGTGCAGCCCCCTTATTATTAATGTTAGTGTATCACCCTTATTGTTATTATTAGTGTAGCCCCCTTATTGTTATTTTTTTTCCCATGTAGCCCCCATATTGTTATTTTTGTGCCCCATAAAATCCCACTATTGTTATTGTCGTGCCCTTACATTATTATTTTTATGTAGGCTATAATTATATTGTAACCCCTTAGACTCCTATATATACAAACGAGGTCTTGTCATTTGTATCGTCCAATAATTGTTCATTTATAGGATGTAAAGGAGGTTTCCCCCTCGAAGAGGATAATTTTTAAGTTTTTGATCTATCTATTTGTGAGATGATTTCATAACAAAGTTTATGGGAACTCGTGGACACAAAGTTGAAGAAGAGCACCACGTTTCATCCACAAACTGATGGCTAGACAGAAGTAGTGAACCGAACAGTAGTGCATCTCCTTCAAGGATATTGTGGTAAGCGTCCTAAACTTTGGGATGAGCATTTTCATTACATCCAACATACCTACAATCGTACCAAGCATTTGTCTACACAAGTATCTCCATTTGAAGCTTGTTTGGCTTATTTTCCAAAGTCTCCTTTGGATTTCATCTTTGGTAAATATATTGCAATAGAGGGATATAGTGATGTGGAAAAAGATAAGCATTTCATTGAACAAATTCAACTAGTGCATAAAAGGGTATAAGAAAAACTAAAGAAAATCAAAGCCAGGTACAAAGCAAAACATGACAAGCATCGGGTTGATCATGATTTTCATGTGGTGTATCAGGTTTGGTTGTACATCAGCAAGGAAATACTACAAGGTGAAGGTAAAAATATCAAGTCAATCAGATATGGTCCTTTCAAAATCTTGGAGAAGATTGGTAACAATGCTTTCCGATTAGATTTACAACCTTACATGCAAATTTATTCTGTTGTGAATGTGGAAAACTTGAGATTGTATGAGCCTCAAATGATTGATGATCAAGAAGAGAATGTTCAGATTCTATCAATAGAATATTTTTCTCTTGATTATTTAATGAGTTGTAGGAAGACTCAATTCTTAAGAGGATAATAAGAACTTCATGCAGAGGCAATGTGGAGTATCTTTGAGTGGGGCTCCACGGTATCAATCCGAGAAAATAAAGGTGGATAGAGATAGGGAAAGTGAGGGAGATGGACACTCACTTACTTGCTAAGTAAAAGCAAAATTTTAGCAGTCCAAAATCTTCTAGTGGGGAGGAATGATCCAAGGGGTTAAAAAATATGCTAGAAATTGAAAGTGATCAAAATATCCTGAAAAATAGTGCCAAATCGTAGATCTCATCATTATGATTCCAGCGGCACTTGAATTGCCTCAATCTGACATCATATGAGGAAGTTATCGCGTTATGAAGTTTTTGGGAAATAGCTAAAAAGTCAACTTGCAAGTTGAATGGACAATGTATGACTACCACGTGGCAGTATGTACAATGACATCATATTGACGTCATGCAAGTTGACTGGGAAATACAATTATTGGACAGTTCAATCTCGAGCTAACATGCAGCATTCAATTATTGGACATTGGCAAGCGAATTGGGTTTGGACAATTGGGCCAGTAATTAGGTGACACATGGCCTAATCACGAGGCACCATGTGGCACCATGGATTGGACCAAAATTAGTTGCGGCCAAATGATAGCCGCTGTGTGAATTAAGCTCAAGACCTCCAGCAATATTCATCGCTCCATCGTTGAACCACAAGCATGACTTGATAGTCATAGCCAACAAGAAATATTTAAAGTGTTATTGTTGGAGTCATTGGTGGGAGGGCTAGGCCGATGGGCATGACTGACCATCCTAGCTCCAGAACATATGGGTGTTAACATGATCGTGGTGCAATGTTGGAAGGGTAAGGCACATGGCACCTTGCCCATTCCCCAATCCTTTGTTCTGTTGTGGAAGCGTGACCACCGATAGGAGTTCAGGAGGGGTATGGCACATGGCACCCTACCTGCACCCTAGTCCATAGTCTCATTAATTGACAGGTGATCAAGAGCAGGGTCGAGAATTGCATGGCCTATGGCCCACGCCCCACGGTCTTATATGTGCCATGTGACCGACCAAAGGGTGGAAAAATAGGGGCACGACCCAATTTGTTCAGTTATCAATTTGACATTTTGCACCCAATGTGGTGGGTTTTGTGGGCTGAACCCGCCACTGGCGGTGGCTAAAATTTTGCCTCCCTAGCACACTAAATGGCAGTTTTGTTTCCATTTTTACAGAGGAATGAATTTTTAGAATAGTTAGCAGGAAAATGAAGAGGTCTAACTTAGCCATTTTGCAGCATTTTTGAGCCCAAGAATAGCCTACATAGGGGTTTTTGGGTGTTGTAGACATGATGGAAGTGCTATTTTTATAATTTGGGCATTTTATGTTGATTTAATTTCACATTTGAACATATAATATAAAGGGCCACCATTGGAAGCTAGACCCGGAGACCACGTAGCCCGGGGGGGTGAACTCTATCATCAAATTGTTGTGTTGTGATGTCATTTATTGTCCATTTTTTAATGTTAAAATATGTATAGATTAACTTAGTTTATGTGCTTTTGCAATATCGATCCATTTCCCATAAGACATAAACTAGCTTGTAAAACTTTACATGAAATCTTCAATTTTAATTTTAGATCATCCATAATCTAGAGCCCATGGCCATGTTATATTGTTGTTGTTAAATCTAATACCTCCTTCATAAATTGAAAGGATTGAACCCAAGTTATCCCTAAACAAGCCCCCATACATAGTAGGCCCTATTTTTCCCTTGAAAGTACCAACAAAATGTAGTTTTATAAAATTTAAAGTAGGAGGTAACTAGCTATCTAGGATGTAGATGGAAGATGAAGGGATGATTTTTGAAATTTTTGATTCGATGGTGCATAGATGAAATTGAATTAAAATTTCCATCTCTTGCTCACTTCTTCCTAATATTAAGTTGACCAAGGCTATATCACAATAGTATATTGGATGTCTCTTAGAATTCTTCGTCATATCTAGTTAGAATTTATAAGTTTTGATTTAAAGATCCTCATGTTCCTTTCTTTCTAGGTTACCCAGAGAATGAAACCTAGAAGAAGTTTCCATGCTCTATTAACAATGGGATTATTTCCTAATATTAGCCACCATTGTTCTTTTGTGAGGGTTATGTTGTTCCTTTGTCTGTTATATTGGAAAAAATTATGGAAGCTTTAATGAAAAAGGATAAAATGAAGTGACATTGATTAAAAATATTGTCCATGATTTCTCTTTAGATTCAACATAGATGGTAACAAGTAGGCCCGATGAAACCTTTTTTGATAAGATTGTCCCATGGTAAGATTTTATTGTGAGAAAAATAATCATATAAATGTGCATATTTTTGGCCATAACTTCTTCCTGCATATCTTTCTCCAAATTTCCTAAATTGTGTGATTTTGACTTCATATAGTCATATGATTGGGTCCTTTAATGCTAAATTTTCTAACATATATCTAACCCCATCTTATTTTATCCAAATTCTCACTTGAATTTTCCTAATGGAGAGTTGTCCAGAAATTATCTAGGATTTTTGAGTCTAGAGGATTCGACCACTAAATGAAAGGAATCCATGAACACCATTTCCCATTATTGTTGTGGGGCCACCTATATTGAAATATGTTTGTTTTTCTTATATATTCCATTAATTTATTTGTCGATCCTAGTTTGACATGCAAATTCTATCTAGAAACTTGTTGCCTAACATACTCCTGAAAGATAGCATTTTGGCCATTGTAGGTTTCCCAGAAACCATGTTCATGTATTAAATTCGTTTGTTAATTGCATACATTCCACATTGTTGATCCAACGGGGACATTGAATATTCTAATCACATGCTGCTTATTATGTCTGTGGGTATATTTATTTTTCCATAGTCTTCCCCATATTATTTTGAGGCATTAAATATGTCTCCACCAAATATTGTTTGCTAGCACAGAGCTAAATTTCTCCAAATGTTTTGTTAGAAACTAGGAAAATACTAAGAAGGGGGGTGAATTAGTCATTTGAACAATTTTAACAATTCCTTGCTTAAATTGAAAATACTTAGCAACACAATAATAAATAACAACACACCAATCTCATGAAATTTGGACATAAGTATAAATGTGGAAACTCAACTAGGAAAACCACAATTTATTTTTTATTATGATGGAAATTAAAGCTGCAACTTCAAATTACTTCAATTTGTGTAGGATACAACCTACTTAAGGATCCAACCTCCTTTTTCTTATTGCAAGCACCAACTTGTTGATTTTTATTGGAACCAACTTGAAGGGAGCACTAACTCCTTTTTTATCAACACCGACAGAAAGGAAGTATTGAATACCTATTGCGCAAGCACCCACCTACACATACTTTCATATTCCTCTTTCATAAATTTTCATACTCAGATTTTCCACTTCAAATACATTATTAGTTTTTCTATTGAGATATCCTATTCATCCCAACACACACCTCTATCTCTATTTTATGTTCATGTGCCTCTACTCATACCATTTCTTTGGTGTTGTTGTTGTCTTATAAAGATATAGAGTTGATTCTATTCTCAACTAATTTTCTAATTTTGGGTTTAATAATCAATTCCACTTCAGTTATGTTATTTAAATTAATTTTTGTTTACATTGTTGTTCAGTTAATTAAATTCTCTGATTCTCTTTTCTTCAACTTGAACTAGTTTTTCATAGCTATTTCAACATCAAGTTCTCTTTCAGATCAATTTACCTATGTTGAACTAATTCAACATGCTATTCTAGTTTTGATGTCCATCAACCTTTTTTAATTTTGTGCTTTGGAATGCCAAATTTGAGTTTACTCACAAAATTCCAAATTATAAGTACCAAAAATATTTGAAACACCAAACTTAGAACTATAGAATGTGAAATTCGTTAAATTACCATGTTAATTAATGCTGCACAATATTTCTAAATGTAATCCCTTGTTAAATCGATGGTTAACATTCAATGTGGAGCCCCCCCATACACTTGATAGTTAATTGGGGGGGGTCTACAATTTTTCTCTTTTGTGACTAATCCCCACACCATTTCCTAGAAGTGTTTCATAACTTGATCTCCATGTGCTTGAATCCAATGGTCCATGTTAATTGCATGGCCCCTCGTATGATTGAAGGTTAATGCAGGGGTGGGTCTACAACTTGTCATTTTGTGCGCAAACTCATCCTTATAAACACCTATCACATTTATTCCTTTTCAAAATAATATTGATAAAGGAAAACATTAAAAAAATGACCCTTGGGTGTGAAGTCCAATGATTTTCCACATCATGTGTTGATGTCATCAAGCCACATGGTAGCTTCTAAATGGCACCATATTTCACTTAGATTTGGACCACTTGACCACCCAAAAGGGCTAAAAAACTTACCACATGTCATGTGTGTGGACCTATCATGTCATCAAATTAGCCACGTGATGTCCACTTGTATGCCAATTTGATGTCCTTGTCACCAATCACATCATCAAACATATACTTTTGGAAATCTGATATTCAACTATCTTTCTTCTTTTTCTTTGTTGTTCATAAAAGTTTTGGATGTGAATTTACATCATTAACCATACTTCCCATGTCAGCAATTTTTTCTATCACACCTTCTATTAGCCATGCTATCCACCAAAACTTTGTGAGGTACTCCAACCTAAATCTTCCATGGTAGGACATGAAACTATTTTTTTTTTTAATGGAACAACTCTCGTCCACTGCCTTCTATCAGCCACACCAAATCTACATGAAACACTAGAATTCAAACCCTGTGGCGGGACATGGAGTTTCTTGTCTTTTAATTGAGTTATTTCCATCTCACGACTCCATCAACCTCTTAAACTTAAACCGTTTTGCGATGATGTGTTACCTTGTGAAGTTGTCTAGCTAGATGTCATACTATGTCATCATCTTGCCATGTGTCACCTTATGAGTGGTCCCATGTGTCACTCAAGAAAGATCCACTTGGTCCCCCAAAATTTCCAAAAATTCATGCCATGTGTCACCTTCCACTCATACATCATTTACCATGTCATTCAACCATATGGATGGGAATATGGCATCCCAATGTTTTTTGTCTTCCTGATTCGTAAAATTCTCTAAAGGCTAGATTCTCAAATTCAATTCTTAGGCACATAACTACAACTGATGGAACCATGAAGAGAGTGAGTTTTGTTAGATATGGATCCATATCATTTTCTAATTGGAAAATTGTTAAGACTATCGGATGACCTCGATTTCTGGATGTCCTAGACTCATCCAACAAATCAATGATCCAAGATATCTCCAAATTCTCATATTTCTCCAAAATTCTAAATGTCCTAGATTTCTTCAAAATTTTTAATGTCCTAAATTTTCTCAAGTATGCCTGGATATCCCAGATACCTTAGCAACCATAAACCTCCTTCACTTTAAAAAACTTTTTCTCATCGATCCTCGAGAGTTTAACTAAGTTTCATATATTGTTGAAAATGTCTCTAAGAGGGGTATCCAACTAAATAAAATTCATGTGCTTTTGAACAACTTTCTTATTGACAAAATTCCTTCAAAGATAGGTTATATCTCATCATTAATAATCAACAACAAACCCTCAAAAAACTCCCCATAAACTTGTATTCACTTGTTAACTTGACATCAATGACAACAATTTTCTCAACAATCTCCTCCTTTTGCATTGATGGAAACACCACAAAACATTGCTACCAAACATTCTAGGTTATTGATGACAACTCCATCAATTGATCACTATCCAATTTATGTTGTTGTTTTTCTCACTCTCCCTATTTATTGTTGAGAAACCAATATATTTTTTTCACTCCTAGTGAATATCTTAATACAAAAAACCACAAGGAATCACATCATGTCAATGTTTTCCTACTCTCCCCCTCTGATAGCAATGGAAAGGGGTTTATATACTCCCCCTACAACTAATCTCCCCTTGTGATTATGCTATAATATTCTTGTGGACCTATTAGCTCCTTGTAAACTTGATCTCTAATATTCAGTTGTCCTTGTAATTATTTGGACAACTTACCTCTTTGGTTTTTAAGAAGGATAGTTAAGGTAGGAGAGAGAAATTACTCCCAATTTCTACCTTAGATACTCAAAATGTTCTCATGCAAGGGGCTTGGTGAAGATATCAACAACCTGTTCTTTTGTGGGAATATACTACAACCTCACAACCTTATTTGCAACATGTCCTCTAAGAAAATGATACTTTAATTGAATATGTTTGTTTTTTAATGTAGAATAAGATTCTTAGACATGTTAATAACCCTTGTGTATGATCTGCATAAGTTGTCTTCATATCCTATAAGGTTTTCTTCATCCACAAAATTTGTGGGAACTTTAGATGCTACTACAATGTACTTTGCCTTAGTAGTAGAAAGAGAGAAAGAGATATTTTCTTCTTCCTCAACTAAGCCACTAAACACTCTCCAATAAAGAAAGCACCTCCACTAGTGCTTTTCCTATCATTTACATTTGCATCTCAATTAACATATGTATATATAGTTAGTGAGAAGTTTTTACATCGTAGATACCATAACCCATAATCCATTGTAGCTCTTAGATATCTGAAAATTATTTTGGTTGTTAAGATATGACTTTGTTGGGGGATGATTGATATCTGGAAGCAACACTAACAACTTGCATAATGTTTGGTATATTAGTTTTTAAATATAAGAGACAACCTATTATTAACCTATACATTTTCTGATCTACCTCAGGTTACTCATCATTTGGTTGGAAAATTGTTTTCGTTGATTAGCATTGGCAATTGGCGATGAATATTGGAATTGAAGATTTATTGTGTAGTCATTGATGTCAAGGGAAGTATTAAGCTAGTATATGTGGGTCATTTGTTAAGATCCATAATAGTAGCATGATAAGTGATGAATCCTTAAGATCTTTATGACTATGGTTGATGGATGTATGAATCAAAGGCCTATTTGGTACAGACATTTTATGCACATAAGATCAAGTCAGGTGCCCTTGCAAGTGCCTAGATAGATCAATCTTGGAGAGAACTTTCCAATGATAGATAACACTTATAAAATTTCATAAGGGTTGAAAAGATAAAGTGTTTTGAATTAAGGTGGTCTTTCTTGGTCGAAGAAGTTTAGACGTCAAGGTCATTTGTGGAGAAAACAGGGAATGATCGGTAAAAGGACCAAACTCTACACTAGAATAGACTTATTTGGATGTTCAGGTCCAACAAGTATTTGAAGGATGCAGGTGTAGAGGAATCTTGAATCTGGACCTATGATCAAATTGCTGTGATTTTTTAAGGTTCCATTATAAACTAGTAGTTCATCCTTGAGGGGTTGCTTCAAAAGAAACACAAGAAAAGCACATGAACCTAATATTTCCTCTTCATATAGGTTGATGACATGGCCGAAGGATGTGACTAGTGAGGTGGTGCTGACTAGGCATATATGATGATGTGGCACTTTGTGCAAGTGACATGTGGCAGGTAGATTTGGCATTTTTGGATAACCAAGTGAGCCAAAAACATATGACAAGTGGCACCAATCAATTGTCACCATGTGGAAAGATGATTTCACCATGAAATAAGAAGTGTTTTTAGCTAATGATGTGGTGTAATATTGGGATTTGTGCCAACAGGCAGTGTTTGTGAATTATTTCCTATGTTATAGAATTCTCGAAATTCTAGTGAAATTAGTACAGTGGGCCTGAAGCGAGATTTGTTTTAAGAGTTATGATGTTTAGGCGATATGATAGAGTGTAGCAATGAGAAGGTCTAGACCCAAATAAGAGGGTAATAACATTAATAAATAAGTCTCTGGTCACTATTGTGGTCATATGGAAAAATGTGTTAAAATCTCAAAGAACATGGACAATTAGAATTTGGCACCAAGTTTAGTTATGAATTAAAATATTTTGTTTCATTATTGGACAATGGAGAACTACAAAAATAGAGGATTTTATCTAATGATGAGAAGTGATGTATAACAGTCAGCTAAGATGAAATTAAATGATGAAGATTGCTTAAAGGTATAAATAATATAAGAACAAGAAGGTGTTGTGTGAGACTATAGTGGGTAAGAATTAAAGGTAAGACTTGACACTTTGTAACTTAGAACAAAGTGACAAAATTATAGAACTGTAAGTTCATAGGCTAGATGTGATCTAACTTAGAGATGAAGTACTTCTTCAAGTAGCAAAAAATTAAATGAAGTGCTTTCTCAAGCCCAATTATGAGTGAATGAAGCCCCTATTCTTGAGAAGTGTGAGTTTTGTCTTAAAACAAAAGGCCACAATGTTGTGAAGGATTGTATGAAATTAGAGTATGAATGTGAAGTGTGTGGTGAGAGCAGCTGAACTAGGTAGCGAGTTAATTGCAAAAGAGTAGTGTTGTGGAGTGTGCTTGTGTGTGTCTATAGGAGAATGAAGAGCCCGATAATGCATATGCGTGTTGCAGAAGAAGGGGTGGTTGTGTCACAGTAGTGGTATCAAATTGAAATCAAATTAAAGAATGTTTTCAGAGGTCTGAGTTTGAAAATACCATGAAAGTATAGATATAACAAGAAGAAGCAGGTTGGTGCCTACATAGATATGAGCTCAGTGACTCAAAGAAATTTGGTGCTTACTAATATGAGGGGGTTCATGCCTCCTGTGAGTGGGTTCTCACAAAAAAATTGATGTAAATAGAGTAAGTTATTTGAATTTACATCATACTAAAAACAAGCTTTGGTGGTTTTTCTCCCAGAAGAGTTTCCATATTAATATCATTGTGTACAATTGTGATTGCATTCTTGTTGTGTGATTGTTTACAATTCTCTAAAAAAATTGTTCAAAGAAGTATACAAATTATAATTATTTAATCACTCTGCCCTAGTAATTTCTAATTCCCAGCAATTTGTATCAAAGTATGCTCCTTTAGAACAATTTAACCATTGGAAGGTAGATCCATAGGGAATCATGGCAAGTCACTAAATCAATATATCTATTCAAGCATAAGACCAATATTTGATGGAGTCAATTACGTACTCTAAAGATTCAAAATGGAAGCATACATCATGTCTCTTGGTGTTGATGTATGGGCCACTATAGAGATCAAATACAAAGTTCCAACAAATCCACTAACAAATCTTGATGAAAGGAGAGCTTATAAATATAATGCAAAGGCCATGAACATGATTGTAGTTGGTCTTAATCAATCCAAGATAGTAAAGGTGATGCACTACTATTCAACAAAAGAATCATGGGATAATCTTGGATACTTCTATGAGGGAGATGAAAAGGTAAAGCAAGCCAAACTCCAAACCTATAGAATGAGATTTGGAAGTCTGAGGATGAATGATGATGAAAGCATAGCATAATACTTTCGTAGAGTATATGAAGTTGCGAATATAACTAGAAGTATAAATGAGGACATCAAATAAGAAGTGATTGTACAAAAAGTATTAAGATCACTTATAATGAGATTTAATGTTAAGATATCATCCATAAAAGAGATGCCATTTAAGACTCTAAAATGGAGCAGTTGCATGGAACTCTCACTACCTATGAGATGAGAATTGGTGGAAATAAAATAGAACCCAAAGAAGTAACATCCAAGTTCCCAAAGAATCATACAAAAAATAGAGGACATCAAGATTTCTCTAGTTGTGACTCAAACGAGGAGATGGCCCAGTTTGTGAGAAAATTTAAGAGAGGCTCAGGAAAGTACAAATCTAAGCTACCTTTTAAGTGTTTTGACTTTGGTAGAGTAGGAAATTTTGCATCAAAATTTCCATACACTAAGGCTGAGAAACAAGAAAATGAGAAAGAGAAAGAGAAAATAATAGAGACAAAGCTCAGAAATATCAAAAGAAGAAAACTCAAGGAAAAAAATCTTCTACACTATGGAAGATATTGAGTAATTTGAGATAAAAAATGAATAATCCTATGAGGGAGAAAATAGGAGTGCATGCTCATAGAATTTTAATCTAATACGAAGTTTGAAGACAAATCAAATCCTAAAGGAGTGGTGGACCTCAAGCCATAACTAGTTAGTGCACTAGAGGAGCTGACGAAGACTAGGAAGAAGAACAAGCTACTGAAGGAGAAAAATTTGAGGGATGAATAAGGTTTATATAATTATTATAATGGATATTATAACCTTATAAAAGTAAATATAGAAGAAGCTTTTAGGATTAAAGACATTCTAGTTCATTAATGAAAGGATAAACAAAAGAGTCAGATGAAAATGAATCCCTAAAGCTAGAGTTGTCGAAAAGGAATAGAAATAATAGTTCAAATACATATGATGGAGATATCATATCTCTGATACTCATCTTAAAGAATTCAAAATAAAAGAGGAGTTTCTTATAAATCATGTAGTTTAATGGGAAAGGAATTTCCAAGAGCTAGAGGTAGAATTTGCTTCACTAAGAATATATATGGT
Source organism: Pinus tabuliformis (assembly GCA_031772625.1). Classification (NCBI taxonomy): domain Eukaryota; kingdom Viridiplantae; phylum Streptophyta; class Pinopsida; order Pinales; family Pinaceae; genus Pinus; species Pinus tabuliformis. The sequence goes on from CM062817.1 coordinate 680,485,691, forward strand.
GAAGATCATGGCCAAGATGGATATGAAACTTAGATTTACTAAAGGTTCAAAAGGATTTAATGATCTCTTCAGCTACTAAAGACCACCAGCAAGCAAATATTGTCTATGATATAAAGAGACTCAATAGAAATCGAAAGGATAATAAAGCACCAAGTCCTTGGAAAGGAAGAGCATTAGAGCTATGCGGAAGTAATTAAAGGAAGAGTTCATACGAATGAAAGGGTGAAAAGGCTAAATGGAAATAAAAAATATATCAACCTAGTTAGGATCACAACTATATGTCAGCGTAGACTTAACCATCAACATGGAAAATAATAATATTCTAGTAGATATACTTGAAATCGGCAGAGAAAACATTTAAAGTACCCAAATTTATTTTATGGTAACTATTATACTTTTCATAACTATGGTCATAACGCCACTGATTGTAAATTCATTAAAGTTGAAAGAGATGAAAATTATAGATCTAGAAAATTCTTTGTTGCAGAAATAAATTGTTTCGATCCTCTTATGAATGGGATTGAGTGCTACATGTATCACAACTATGGGCACAAATCTAATGAGTGTAAGAGTAAATTATTTAATTCTACTAGACAATGGAATTGTGAACATCTAGCTCCTTAAAGAAATGTGAAGAAGTGGAAGCAAAAGATAGAGAAGGATGAAGGATGCAGTGTTGTCTCATATGCAAATGACCAAGAGGAATAGTGGTATGTGGATAATAGATGTTACAATCATATGATAGGAGATAGAAGCAAGTTCATATTTCTGAAAGAAAATGGGAAAGGCAACATAAAATTTTGGAACAATGCTCCAGATAAAATAAAAGGGAAAGGAATATTCATCTTGAATACGAAGACAAAGGCTCAAAATTTCCTGTTGGTAGACGGCCTCAAACACACCCTTATAATTTTTAGCCATGTATGTGATAACAGATATGATGTCATCTTTCATTCTAAGGATTGTGAGATTACAAAGGAACAAAACGGTGAGATGGTAGGAAAATAAATCAAAACCCCCAGTATTGTTTATGTCTTCGATGATTCCAGAGTAAATTGATACCTAAGTAAGACAAACGAGACATGCTTGTGGAATGAGAAGATGGGTCATGTAAACTTTCATATCTTGGTGAAGTTCGGCAAGACAAAGGTAGTAAGGGGCTTTCCAAAATTATGAAAGCTATACAAACCTATATGTAAATCATGTCAATGTGGTAAATAAACTAGAGTACATTTTGAGACAAAGGATTGTTCTTCATCCAAACCTCTAGAACTAAATCACACAGACATTTGCGGCCCAACAAGAGCACAAAGTCTAATAAATGAGATATATTTTATTTTGTTCGTTAATGATTTCACTAGAGCCATATGGATCATGTGGATCATGTTACTAAAGGATAAATCAAAAGCTTTGAGAATATTATGGTATTTAAGGCACAAGTTGAGAATGAAAAATACCTTAATATCAAATGCTTGTTGTCAGACAAAGGAGGTGAGTACACTTGAAGGGAATTTGAGGAGTTCTACGAAGAACGTGACATTAGAAGGAAATACTCTATTGAAAGAACCCCGAAATAGAATTTAGTTGTAGAATAGAAGAACAAACCATTCAGGATATGGCTAGAGCTATGATGGATGAAGGGAAGGTTACAAAAACCTTATTGGGAGAAGTATCCCAAGTTGTTGTCTATTTGGCCAATAAAACTCAACTCAGGTCGAATAGTGATAAGACACCCTATAAATTATGGAAAGGAAGCTAAGCCTTAGTGAAGCATCTAAAGGTATTTGGAAGTAAGTGTTATATCAAGAGAAATGACATGAAACTTGGTAAGTTTAACTCTTAAGCAGATGAGGGATTTTTTCTTAGATATTCAATATGAAGAAAAGGGTATAAGGTCCACAATAAATGGACCAAGAGGATTGAAGAAATAATTGATGTTAGAGTGGATGAAGCTATATAAGACACAACAAATCATGAGGATAAATTAGATAATGATGGTGATTGTGTTTACAAATATGAAGAACTTGAAGAGATGGAATAAGAAGATGAGGATTTACAAGAAGAAGAAGATGAGGATTTACATTGGTCATTTTATAAATAAAAAACACCATCTAGACACGTGTAGAAGCAAAATCCTAAGAGAAAAATAACTGGAAACAAATATCTTGGTGTGCAGACAAGGAAATTTTTTACAGAAAGTACTAGATAAGTAATCTTTGCACTTCTGTCATAGATAGAGCCCAATAATTTTAGCCAAGAAAGTGAAGAAAAGTGTTGGATTAAGGAAATGGACAAAGAATTAGATCAAATACAAAAGAATAACACTTGGGAACTTGTTCCTAGACCAAAGGATAATAATGTCATTGGCACCAAGTGGGTTTTCAAAAAAAACTTGAACGAAGAAGGTCAAGTTGTGAGGTACAAGGTTAGATTGGTTTCTAAAGGCTATGCTTAAGTTGAAGGTACAAATTTTGAAGAAACCTTTTTCCATATAGCTAGACTAGAAATGATAAGAATATTTTTGGAATTTGATAGTTGTAATAAACTTAAATTTTATTGGATGGATGTTAAGTCATCATTCCTCAATTGTGAACTAGAAGAGGAAGTGTACATTGAGCATCTAGAAGGCTTTAAAATCTCAAAAGATGAAGACCATGTTTGCACACTGATGTTGGGCACAAATAAGGTGTCTTTTAGAACTCTTAAATGCCTCACATTAATTATCAACCTGGGTAAGTATTTTTGTTTCAAGAGTGTACACAATATGTGCAAGTGATGTAAATCGTTGAATCTATAGAGAGTAATGCTTTAAAATAACTTATTGATTTCAATACAAGAGTAAATGGATCAAACCATAAACTACCAACTTGTAACTTCAAGGAAATTAACTTATTCAAACATCAAAACTCAATCTTAATCGAAATCACAATTCAATCTTAATCAAAAGTTCTAACTGCATTTACATCAACCGAGTGCACCGTAGTGATAATAGAGCTCTTTCAGCTGAATCTAGACTTATGCATAAAAGTAATACATCTGATATAATCAATAAAACTCTAGCTTTCAGTTAACAAGAAATGATTCTTATCTACCAATCAAATCAATCCACAACATAAATAAATGAAGCCAATCAACAGAAATAAGAATTAATGCAATGAATACAGAAAATCAACACTAGTGAAAGTAAATAAATCGTAAAGTTATAAAACAAAGTAATTAAACTTTGCAGTAAAAGAAAGGTAAACTATAAAGTAGGGAACAGCAGTGAAATCCACCAGTTATCGGGCCCAAGCCTCCAATGATTACTACTTGGCTACTTCAGAATCTCGTAAATGAACAGCAACGCAAATTATATATTATTCATCAAATCCAAATGTCATTACAACACGATGTCCTTCAGAATAACGCTCTGTATATTAAAATTACAACTAAAGTAAAAAGCCAAAAAGTTAAGTCCTCTATTCTATTTGTCTTTTCCCTCTTATAGTCAAAGAGGAAAAGAGATAAATGTGATTCCTCGGGATCAGGAGATCCTAAGGAATTCGCAACTAAATGCTATTATCAGACAGTCTTCTATCTTGCGTTGATCCTCCTGATTCGCTTCTCGATTTGACCACACAAGACGCACGTTGTTTTCTCTATTTAGCCTTTGTTGTTCAATATTTTGAACAACAGTTGTTCCATTCACCAATTTCCATTTAATAAGCAATGAAAGTTAGTTTTGACAGTCAAATCGCATCAAAAGCAGTTTCATTAACTTTCTATCGAAATCTCATCAAAACCTTATTACATCATGGCACAAATGCATAAAAAGGAGGAAAAGGATAGTGTAATCAAGGGTAAATTTATACCTATTGCACGGCCCAACATACTCCCCTGCTTACCTTGTTTCACGTCCTTGTGAACATAAATAGTTATTATGTAATGCAGTTAAAGAGTAAGCAGGAAAGACTTTTTCTTTATCTAACCTAAAACCATGCTTTTGTATTAAATCTGCAAAGGTTGTCCCTTCATGACCTTCAGGCAACTCATAATCAAAACGATATCCTTCAAGTGGGTACCAAATAATAGGACTCCTAAATCAACATCCTAACCAATATGGTCCTTCCCTCAAGATAACATTACTATATGTGACAAAACGGCCTGCAACAACTTTAAAATTCCTATAATTAAACAGTTCTCTGTCCTTGACACTATTGGTTGAGACTGTCCATCTTTGCTTGGATGCAAGCAAGGATCTTTCCTAAATGGATAAGAAATATGCCCTTCCCGTTTGCATGATTTCTTTATGTATAGGCCCCAGAATCTTAGTTACACCCTCCTGTGTCATGAGCCTTTTGTGTTTAACAAAAAGATGCAAGGGTTGAGTAGGCTCACTCCTTACCCACAAATCCAGTCCATGTTCTTTCCTTTGAAAGGCGTTATAAGCCTTAGACCACTTGAGTTGGTTTTCTGCAAAAGAAATAAAGGCCTGGAATTGAATATCACTGACAAAAGGGCTAGGATTATTATCCACCTCCCCTTCTAATACAAAATTGTGCAAATAAAATTCACAAAGGAGACGTTGGAATTTTATCCCATGCTCCTTACAGCAATTTATGAATTCATCAGTTGTCTTCAATTCAACTAACTTGCCAGCCTTAACAGCTTTAATCTTCAACAGCAAATATCTTTCTAATAAAAACAGAGCATAATTTGTGGCAGGAGACCTGCAAGATAAGACATCAGAGTATAAAGAGCAAATAGCATCGATCTGGCCCACGACCTTATCTAGCTTGGCTTTTACTTTCCTCTGCTTTTCTTCCTCCTACTTGAACTTATCAAAAGTTTCATTCTCAGTTATGGTCAATTCTTTGCATTGCTTCTACAACTCCTGATACTTTTGCAGAGGAATTGTCTCCTTCTGACATTGCTCTAAAGCAAGTTGGGCTTGTGCCAGCTCCTCTTGTAACTCTGAAAGAATATGATCACTACATGATGGAGTGTTATTGATTATTTCTTCTGTCTGGGTGCTTTTGCTGTGAGAGGGTAAACCCTTGGTCTAAGTAGACTTATCTATCAACTCTATGTGAAAGCTTGTTTGTGTGACCACTGTCTGAGTAGAAATAGGTTCGGTTTGGGTTTCTATTGCCCTACCTTCACATATTTCTATTTGTGTGGCGATAGCGACTAACTCAGTAGTAGTGCTCTGAGCTTCCCTATTTGCAGTCTCTTTCAATTTCCGATGTAGCCGCTTAACTGTCTTCTGGAGCTTTCTGTATTTCTTTCTCAGCTTCCTTAACTTTGTTTCGGCTACTCGCTTCTTCTGAGGAGCATCCTTTGTAGAAACAGGTTTATCAATACCCTCTGTATCTAAAGGTTCCTAGTGCTCATCTTGGCTATGTTCCAATATAACCATGTCACCTGACTGGTTATCAGATTCATGCATTATTCTATGTCCACTTCCTGTTCTTGATGTGCAGCTTCTAGGGAAGGCAAAATTATGTGTGACCAGAATCTTTTGAAGATTGAGCTTTATTCGGATTTTGGTCAAGTGATCCTCCAAGTTGCATATATGCATTCAAATTTGCAAGAACCTGGGTCATCCCTTCCTCAAAGAACTGCAAGAAATTATATTGGGGGCTCATAGGTGGTGTTTGAGAAGGCCCTGCCTCATTTTCTAATTCATCATCATTTTGGAAAGAATGTTGTGTTTCCCCTTGTTCTGGGTCAAAATTGCATTCTTCCTCAAGTTCTGATTCAGAATTAGGTTCTTCCTCCTGTTCTGGTTCAGAATTGGGTTCCTTCTCTTGTTCAGGTTCAAAATTGGGTTCCCCCTCCTGTTCCTATTCAAAATTAGGTTCTTCCTCTTGTTTTTCTTTGGAATTACCCTCTTCCTTTGGTTCTGGTTCAGAGTCCTACACAATAATTGGACTAGATGGTTCTACCAACCATTCGGCGCTAGCTTGAGGATCTACGAAAGTCCTCTAAACTAGGTTTAACCTCACTAAACGTTTGCGCTTATGGGCTCCTATTGTTGTATAAGCAGTTCATTTCCTCTTTAGAATAGGGTTCTGATATTAAATTTCCACGGTTGCAAGGGTTTGGACTACAAGGTTTGTACCTATCTCTAGCGGTGCTATAAAATTATCCCAAATTAAATTTTGTTGGACAAGACTATGACTAAAAATCAGTCTGATCAAACCATGATGACTAACTACAGTCTCAGGATGTCTATCCCATCTTATTCTATCTGTTGTGTCATGCAATAATGAATTCAAGAAAAATGGTAAATTGACAGTGAGCTTCTACTTTAAAATGGCTAAAATTTTAAGTTGTCATGGTTTTACCACATCCCGTCGACCATCACAGGTGATGTACTTCTGGATGACACTTGCCAATTCACACCATGGTTCTCCCAAAGAGGATGGTTGAATGCCCTTGCCTTTTCGTGTTAATTCCTCACCTGCGTCTCTGAAAATCTCCACCGCATCATGCAACATTATGTGCTTTTTAGGCCATACTGCTCCTTCTGCTGGCAGCTCAGAAACTTCAGCTATCACAACCTCTGATACTGTTACTCTTACACCTTTTACTATGGACTACCCATCTTGTAAGTGCTGTAAAAACTCGATAGCGATTTCTTTGCTAGGGGCTTGAAGTCTGGTGAAATATGATATCCATCCTGCATGCACCAAAATTTCCCTAGCTCTGGCAGAAATCTCCAACACTAAGGGTTCTCGGTGAACTGATTTTCCACCCATAATGCTCGAATTCTTCCAATATTCGTCCTACAATTTCAAGGATTAACACAGAAGAAAAGAAACAGTAGAGAACAACAATTGCTTTGGTGAAATAGAACAGCAAGTAGATGTAACAACTAAATTCCATAATGTTAAGTGGAATTTCCATGAGAATTAATAATATTAATTCGAGGACTATCATACTGCCACATGTCATTTGATCATGGGATATCACAGCAACATATCAAGTCAAATAAGCGGAATAAATATAGTGCATGCAAAGGCATAATGGGAATCCTCCCCCCTCCTTAAAAAGAGAGGTCGCCTAAGACCGAGTAGACAGGGAAAGTGTTGTTTTGACAACAAGGTAAGGGAATAAACAGTATGGAAGTAAATGAAGCAGAGTATGTGTTGGCATTACGACACAAGCTTGGCACTATGGCTCAGGTATTGTCCTTGATGGCAACTCACTCAGCAAATCACTCAAATGACAGTTCAGGATCACAGGCTCTCAGAATAAAGGAAAAGAGGTATATACACAGGTTCTCGTTGACCAAGACGCGTATACATGCGGATTCACAGACCAAAAGGTGCGTATGTGTATACACGCACTTTCATGCATAGAAAAGTGCGTACAATTTGCAAAACTTGGTTTTTGGTCCTTGGTATTCGGACCTATGGTTTTGGACCATGGTATCTCGTCCGAAGTATTGAACCCAGGTATTGGTTCTAACTAGCTTTGGACCATGGTATTGAGTAAGGCCTAAGACTATAAAAGGGGAAGGAGATCATTAGGCAAAGGCACTAAAGGATTGAATATCTTATGAAGAGCAAGATCTAATATACTAGTCATTAGGTTATGGTGCATAGTTGGATCTGAATCAAGGAGGAACCTGAGCGCTAGAAGAAGGATAAGTTCTATTAATGGGTCAAGATCTTAAAGCTTGAAGAGAAGTATCTTTGTCTGATTTTGATCTTGTACATTTGGCACATGACTTGATCTATAAATCTAATGATCTAGGTAAAACTAATATCTGAATAGTTGAAAAGGGTAAATTATCTTTTACAGATCTGTACGCAAGTTCAGCACAACAAAGATGCGTATACATGTTAGTTAGGTAATTCAAATCTGCGTATACGTAGGTTTTCCTTGATATAAGAGCATATGCACAGAGGTTCTACCTATTGAAGTAGCATACGTCCCATAAAATATGTTTTAGCTACTTTTGTTTATTTTTGTAGTTTTCTGGGTTCAGGATTGGTTTCTGGTTACTGTTATTGTATTCTGGTTATAGCATTCAGAGAAGTGATTGTTTGATTCAGTTTTGGTGGGTACATAGGAAATTGGTTGATACAGGTATATTTAATGTTTGATTGATGTTATTGATGGATCCAGTCTGAAAATTTATGAAACATGGTCCCTGGAAGAAAAGAGAAGGTTGTAGCCTTCTGTAGGCCAGCACCTACATACTAGTACATTAGCTAGTACAAGAGCTAAGGGGGTTGTAGCTCCCTTCCAAGAGAAGCTGGAGAATGAGAGAATGTTGTAGCCTTCTGCAGGTAGAATCCTGCATACTGGTATAAGACTGCACCAGTATAGAAACATTGTAAAAAGAATTTTCTTATTAAAAGAAGATAGAGACGAATTGCAACAGGTGGTTTTCACCCACATTGGGTTTCCACCTTATATCTTGTGTTCTTGTGTGTGACTGTCTGCTCTATTTTACTGTACCTGGTTACTATTTATATGGTTCTGATGCACAGATTAATGATCAACATCTGAAGAATAAATTAAATTATAAGTCTGCAGGTTATACGCTAGTTTCCTTAACTACAGTTGCATATATACGCAGTTTTCACTAACTGAAGTAGCGTATACAAATCTGATTGTGAAATGAAAAATAATTGACTTGATAATACTGATTCACCCCCCTCTCAGTATTATTTCCAACAATTGGAATCAGAGCAGGTCCTTCAAAAGAAGCTTGATCACTTGAAGGAAGATCTATCATCATGAGCAACTACGAAAAAGAGGCATCCATCCGGCCACCAATTTTTGATGGGAGCAACTTCATTTATTGGAAGGTAAGAATCACAGCCTATCTTCAATCTCTTGGAACAGAATTTTGGGATATCGTGGAAGGAGGATACACATTTCCAGCAGCAACTCCTACATATACGATAGGTAAAAAGAAGTATGAAACAAATGCAAAGGCTGTCAATACTCTATTGGGGAGTCTATCACAATTAGAATTCGTCAAGGTTATGCAGCTCAAAACCGCCAAAGAAATATGGGACAAGATCGTTCTAAGCTATGAAGGAGACGATCAGGTAAAATGTGCAAAACTACAATCTCTCAGAATTCAATATGAAACTCTCAAAATGCACAATGATGAAAGTGTAGCTAATTATTTCCTACGTATAGATGAGATTGTTAATCGCATGAAAAATCTAGGTGAAGAAATAAAAGAGGTCACTTTATTTGAAAAGGTTCTAAGATCCTTGTCTTCTAAGTTTGAATCAAAAGTTTCTGCCATAGAAGAAAAGTAGAATCTTCAAAGTATTACTATGTCATAGTTGCACAGAATCCTAACTGCTTTCAAAATGAGAAAAGGGGGTCCATCAGACATGAGAGAAGTTGCATTCAAAGCTTCAGGAAAAGGAGAATACAATGAGTCAGAACATACATCAAAAGGAGAGGAAGAATCAAATTTTGTCAGGAACCTTCAACGGGGCTCCGGAAGATTCAGAAGTAAGATACCTTTCAAATGCTTTGCTTGTGGAAAAGTTGGTCACTATGCAGCCAAATGTCCTCATAAAGATAAGCTTGATAAAGATAAGGAACCGGTTAAATGGAATAGAAAACAGAGCATAAGTAAGAAGTGCTATCATACACATGAAGAGAACGATGAACTTTCAAATAGTGATGAAGATGAACATGGTAATGATTATAGGCTTCTGATGGCTTTTGAAGATCATGATTTCTTAGATGCTATAGATGAAGATGATCTCTATGAAGAAATTTCTAAACATAAAATTTGTTTAGAAGAAAAGAGTATGATTATAGATACTTTGACATTCTAACTTGCTGAAAGGGGAAAACACAATGAAAAGTTAGAATGTGAAATTGTGGGACTTAGAAAAGAATTTGAAATGTCCCTGCTTGGTGAGCTTACATATTTTCTTGGTTTACAAGTCCAACAAAACAAAGACGGTATCTTTATATCACAAACCAAGTACCTCAAGCAGATCTTGAAGAAATATGGCATGGAAGATTGAAACCAGTATGTACCCCTATGGTAACAGGATGCAGCCTCAGTGCAAATGATGAATCAGTAGCAGTACATCAACCAACCTATAGATCCATGATTGGTAGTCTGCTCTATCTAATAGGTACCGGACCAAACATCATGCATGCAGTGGGTATAGTTAGAAGATTCCAAGAAAATCCAAAAGAAGCACACCTTCAAGCAGTTAAAAGGATTTTCAAATATCTTTAGGGAACACAAAACTATGGCTTATGGTATCCTAGAGATACAGATCTCACACTTCATGAATATACAGATGCAGATTGGGTAGGAACCGTGGATGAAAGAAAAAGCACTAGTGGTGGTGCATTCTTTATGGGTTCCAGATTAGTGTCTTGGTTCAACAAGAAACAAAGTTCAATTGCATTATCTACAGCTGAAGCAGAATATGTGGCTGCTGCATCTTGCTGCACACAACTCCTTTGGATGATGCAAACATTGTAAGACATTCAAATCACTTGTACTCCACCCATCTCCATTCTACGTGATAATACAAATGCAATCAAAATTTCAAAGAATCCTGTCATGCATTCCAAGACCAAGCACATACCTTTCAAATATCATTTTCTCCAGGAACAAGTGCTTGAACAAAAAATCGAATTGGAGTATGTTCCCTCCAAGGAACAGGTTGCCGATATATTCACCAAACCACCGCCCAGGGAGACATTTGAATACCTCAGACACAAGTTGGGAGTAATTGATGCATCATCTTGCTATTAACACTTATCTATGGGTGTACGCGAGTTTCATGAAGCGTATCCGCATACATATGCAGGTTTCAGTGGATACAGTCGCGCATATGTTGGTTTGAAGATAAACAGTGGGCCAGACTTAGGATGAAAAGAGTCTGATGTGGGTTTGATCATCTGGCACAGGTTTAGGGGGAGCATATACTTCTAATAGTGCATTGTTGGCATTACCTTAGAAGATCTTGGTACAATTTCATAGTTGTTTGTAATTCAGGTTGAACAGGTGCAGATGGAGATCATGGTTGCTGGTCTGGACGGTGATTGACAAATGTTGTTGATATTGTCTTAGATATTTGGTCTCTATCTCATGTATTTCTTTTAGTATCAAGGTCATGTAACAACCTATTTTGTTTCCCCACTATGCCTAGGATGGATGATGTAATGTTCTTGTTTTATCATGTATAAACTTTTGGTGTATCCCCACTTGGCTGGGTGGATGAGTCAATCTTGATAAATCCCCACTTGGTTGGGAGATGGATGTATGTATGAGCCTCTGATGATAGGAAGGTCACTTATGATGTATAGAGTCATGTTCTTTCTTGTAGAACATCTTCTTGCATACCTTGCCTACTATCAGGGGGAGCATGGACAGCACAGCACAGCAGAAGATTTTAGCAAGTACTCAGGGGGAGAATAACCCTTTGCCCTTGATGACAAAGGGGGAGACTGTTTGGGGTTGCCATCAAGTCCAAAGGGGGAGATTGTTGGCATTATGACACAAGCTTGGCACTATGGCAGGTATGGTCCTTGATGGCAACTCACTCGACAAATCACTCAGATGACAGTTCAGGATCACAAGCTCTCAGAATAAAGGAAAAGAGGTATACACGCAGGTTCCCATTGACCAAGCCATGTATACACGCAGATTCACAGACCAAAAGGCGCGTATGTGTATACACGCACTTTAATGCACAGAAAAGCGCGTATAGTTTGCAAAACTTTGTTTTTCGTCCTTGGTATTCAGACCTATGGTTTTGGACCATGGTATCTTGTCCAAAGTATTGAACCCAAGTATTCGTTCTAAGTGGTTTTGGACCATGGTATTGAGTAAGGCCTAAGACTATAAAAGGGGAAGGAGATCATTAGGCAAAGGCACTCAAGGATTGAATATCTTATGAAGAGCAAGATCTAATATACTGGTCATTGGGTTATGGTGCATAGCTGGATCTGAATCAAGGATGAACCTGAGTGCTAGAAGAAGGATAAGTTATATTGATGGGTCAAGATCTTAAAGCTTGAAGAGAAGTATCTTTGTGTGATTTTGATCTTTTATATTTGGCGCATGACTTGATCTGTAAATCTAATGATCTGGGTAAAACTAATATCTGAATAGTTGAAAAGGGTAAATTATCTTTTATAGATCTGTACGCAGGTTGAGCACAGCAAAGACATGTATACATGTTGATTAGGTAATTCAAATCCGTGTATACACAGGTTTGCCTTGATATAAGAGCATATGCACACAGGTTCTACCTATTGAAGTAGTGTACATCCCATAAAATATGTTTTAGCTACTTCTATTTATTGTTGCAGTGTTCTGGGTTCAGGATTGGTTTCTGGTTATTGTTATTGTATTCTGGTTACAGCATTCAGAGAAGTGATTGTTTGATTCAGTTTTGGTGGGTACATAGGAGATTGGTTGATATAGGTATATTTAATGTTTGATTGATGTTATTGATGGATCCAGTCTGAAAATTTATTAAACGTGGTCCCTGGAAGAAAAGAGAAGGTTGTAGCCTTATGTAGGCTAGCACCTACGTACTAGTACATCAGCTAGTACAAGAGCTAAGGGGGTTGTAGCTCCCTTCCAGGAGAAGCTGGAGAACGAGAGAAGGTTGTAGCCTTCTGCAGGTAGAAGCCTGCGTACTGGTATAAGACTGCACCAGTACAGAAACATTGTAAAAAGAATTTTCTTATTAAAAGAAGATAGAGACGAATTGTAGCAAGTGGTTTTCACCCACATTGGGTTTCCACCTTATATCTTGTGTTCTTGTGTGTGATTGTTTTCTCTGTTTTACTGTACCTGGTTACTGTTTATATGGTTCTAATGCACAGATTAATGATCAAAATCTGAAGAATAAATTAAATTATAAGTCTGCAGGTTATACACTAGTTTCCTTAACTACAATTGCGTATATACGCAGTTTTCACTAACTGAAGTAGCGTATACAAATCTGATTGTGAAATGAAAAATAATTGACTTGATAATATTGATTCACCCCCCCCCCCCCCCCCATCAGTATTATTTCCAACAATTGGAATCAGAGCAGGTCCTTCAAAAGAAGCTTGATCACTTGAAGGAAGATCTATCATGAGCAACTACGAAAAAGAGGCATCCATTCGACAACCAATTTTTGATGGGAGCAACTTCGTTTATTGGAAGGTAAGAATCACAGCCTATCTTCAATCTCTTGGAACAGAAGTTTGGGATATCGTGGAAGGAGGATACACATTTCCAGCAGCAAGTCCTACAGATACGATTGGTAAAAAGCAGTATGAAACAAATGCAAAGGTTGTCAATACTCTATTGGGGAGTCTATCACAATTAGAATTCGTCAAGCTTATGCAGCTCAAAACTGCCAAAGAAACATGGGACAAGATCATTCTAAGCTATGAAGGAGATGATCACGTAAAATGTGCAAAACTACAAATATGAAACTCTCAAAATTCACAATGATGAAAGTGTAGCTAATTGTTTCCTAGGTATAGATGAGATTGTTAATCGCATGAAAAATCTGGGTGAAGAAATAAAAGAAGTCACTTTAGTTGAAATGGTTCTAAGATCCTTGTCTTCTAAGTTTGAATCAAAAGTTTCTGTCATAGAAGAAAAGTAGAATCTTCAAAGTATTACTATGTCACAGATGCACGGAATCCTAACTTCTTTCGAAATGAGAAAACGAGGTCTTTTAGACATGAGAGAAGTTGCATTTAAAGCTTCAGGAAAAGGAGAATACAATGAGTCAAAACATACATCAGAAGGAGAGGAAGAATCAAATTTTGTTAGGAACCTTCAACGGGGCTTTGGAAGATTCAGAGGTAAGTTACCTTTCAAATGCTTTACTTGTGGAAGATTCGGTCACTATGCAACCAAATGTCCTCATAAAGATAAGCTTGATAAAGGTAAGGAACTGGTTAAATGGAATAGAAAACAGAGCATAAGTAAGAAGAGCTATTATACACATGAAGACAATGATGGACTTTCAAATAGTGATGAAGATGAACATGGTAATGATTATAGGCTTTTGATGGCTTTTGAAGATGATGATTTCTTGGATGCTATAGATGAAGATGATCTCTATGAAGAAATTTCTAAACTTAAAATTTGTTTAGAAGAAAAGAGTATGATTATAGATACCTTGACATTCCAACTTGCTGAAAGGGAAAAACACAATGAAAAGTTAGAATGTGAAATTGTGGGACTTAGAAAAGAATTTGAAATGTCCCTGCTTGGTGAGCTCACATATTTTCTTGGTTTACAAGTCCAACAAAACAAAGACAGTATCTTTCTATCACAAACCAAGTACCTCAAGCAGATCTTGAAGAAATATGGCATGGAAAATTCGAAACCAGTATGTACCCCTATGGTAACAAGATGTAGCCTCAGTGCAAATGATGAATCAGTAGCAATACATCAACCAACCTATAGATCCATGATTGGTATTCTTCTCTATCTAACAAGTACCCGACCAGACATCATTCATGTAGTGGGTATAGTTGGAAGATTCCAGGCAAATCCAAAAGAAGCACACCTTCAATCAGTTAAAAGGATTTTCAAATATCTTTAGGGAACACAAAACTATGGCTTATGGTATCCTAGAGATACAGATCTCACACTTCATGCATATACAAATGCAGATTGGGCAGGAAGCGTAGATGATAGAAAAAGTATTAGTGGTGGTGCATTCTTTATGGGTTCCAATTTAGTGTCTTGGTTCAGCAAGTAACAAAGTTCAATTGCATTATCTACAGCTGAAGCAGAATATGTGGCTGTTGCATCTTGCTGCACGCAACTCCTTTGGATGATGCAAACATTGCAAGACATTCAAATCACTTGTACTCCACCCATCTCCATTCTATGTGATAATACAAGTGCAATCAAAATTTCAAAGAATCTTGTCATGCATTCCAAGACCAAGCACATACCTATCAAATATCATTTTCTTCGGGAACAAGTGCTTGAACAAAAAGTCAAATTGGAGTATGTTCCCTCCAAGGAATAGGTTGCTGATATATTCACCAAACCACTGCCCAGGGAGACATTTGAATACCTTAGACAGAAGCTGGGAGTAATTGATGCATCATCTTGCTGTTAACACTTATCTATGGGTGTACGTGAGTTTCATGAAGCGTATACGTGTACATACGCAGGCTTCAGTGGATACAGTCATGTATATGTTGGTTTGAAGAAAAACAATGGGCCAGACACAGGATGAAAAGAGTTTGGTGTGGATCTAATCATCTGACACAGGTTCAAGGGGAGCATATACTTCTAATAGTGCATTGTTGGCATTACCTTAGAAGATCTTGGTACAATTTCACAGTTGTTTCTGATTTAGGTGGAACAGGTGCAGAGGGAGATCATGGTTGCTGGTCTGGATGGTGATTGACAAATGTTGTTGATATTGTCTTAGATATTTGGTCTCTATGTCATGTATTTCTTTTAGTATCAAGGTCATGTAACGACCTATTTTGTTTCCCCACTATGCCTGGGATGGATGATGTAATGTTCTTGTTTTATCATGTATAAACTTTTGGTGTATGCCCACTTGGCTGGGTGGATGAGTCAATCTTGATAAATCCCCACTTGGTTGGGAAATGGATGTACGTATGAGTCTTTGATGATAGGAAGGTCACTTATGATGTATAAAGTCATGTTCTTTCATGTAGAACATCTTCTTGCAGACCTTGGCTATTGTCAGGGGGAGCATGGACAGCACAGCAGAGCGGAAGATTTCAGCAGGTACTCAGGGGGATCATAACCCTTTGCCCTTGATGACAAAGGGAGAGAGTGACTTGGGGTTGCCATCAAGTCCAAAGTGGGAGATTGTTGACATTAGGACATAGGCTTGGCACTATGGAACAGGTATTGTCCTTGATGGCAACTCACTCGACAAATCACTCAGATGACAGTTCAAGATCACAGGCTCTGAAAATAAAGGAAAAGAGGTATATACGAAGGTTCCCGTTGACCAAGCTGTGTATACACACGGATTCACAAACCAAAAGGCACGTATGCGTATACACTCACTTTATGCACAGAAAAGCGCGTACAGTTTGCAAAATTGGTTTTTGGTCCTTGGTATTCAGACCTATGGTTTTGGACCATAGTATCTCATCCAAAGTGTTGAACCCAGGTATTTGAACCCAAGAATTGGTTCTAAGTGGTTTTGGACCATGGTATTGAGTAATGCCTAAGACTATAAAAGGGGAAGGAGATCATTAGGCAAAGGCACTCAAGGATTGAATATCTTATAAAGAGAAATATCTAATATACTGGTCATTGGGTTATGGTGCATAGCTGGATCTTAATCAAGGAGGAACCTGAGTGCTAGAAGAAGGATAAGTTCTATTGATGGGTCAAGATCTTAAAGCTTGAAGAGAAGTATCTTTGTGTGATTTTGATCTTTTATATTTGGCACATGACTTGATCTGTAAATCTGATGATCTGGGTAAAACTGATATCTGAATAGTTGAAAAAGGTAAATTATCTTTTACAGATCTGTACGCAGGTTCAGCACAGTAAATACGCGTATACACGATGGTTAGGTAATTAAAAAATGTGTATACGCAGGTTTGCCTTGATATAACAGCGTATGCACATAGGTTCTACCTATTGAAGTAGCGTGCGTCCCATAAAATATGTTTTAGCTACTTCTCTTTATTGCTGCAGTGTTTTGGGTTCAGGATTGGTTTCTGGTTACTGTTATTGTATTCTGGTTACAGCATTCAGAGAAGTGATTGTTTGATTCAGTTTTGGTGGGTACATAAGAGATTGGTTGATACAGGTATATTTAATGTTTGATTGATGTTATTGATGGATCCAATCTAAAAATTTATGAAACGTGGTCCCTGGAAGAAAAGAGAAGGTTGTAGCCTTCTGTAGGCCACCACCTACATACTAGTACATCACTAGTACAAGAGCTAAGGGGTTGTAGCTCCCTTCCAGGAGAAGCTAGAGAACGAGACAAGGTTGTAGCCTTCTGTAGGTAGAGGCCTGGGTACTGGTATAAGACTGCACCAGTACAGAAACATTGTAAAAAGAATTTTCTTATTAAAAGAAGATAGAGACGAATTGTAGCAGGTGGTTTTCACCCACATTGGGATTCCACCTTATATCTTGTTTTCTTGTGTGTGACTGTCTGCTCTGTTTTACTGTACCTGGTTACTATTTATATGGTTCTGATGAACAGATTAATGATCAACATCTCAAGAATAAAATAAATTATAAGTCTGCAGGTTATACGCTAGTTTCCTTAACTACAGTTGCATATATACGCAGTTTTCACTAACTGAAGTAGTGTATACAAATCTAATTGTGAAATGAAAAAGAAATGACTTGATAATACTGATTCACACCCCCTCTCAGTACTATTTTCAACAATTGGAATCAGAGGAGGTCCTTAAAAATAATCTTGATCGCTTGAAGGAAGATCTATCATCATGAGCAACTACGAAAAAGAGGCATCCATCCGACCGCCAATTTTTGATGGGAGTAACTTCGTTTATTGGAAGGTAAGAATCACAGCCTATCTTCAATCTCTTGGAACAGAAGTTTGGGATATCGTGGAAGGAGGATACACATTTCCAGCAGCAACTCCTACAGATACGATTGGTAAAAGGTAGTATGAAACAAATAAAAAGGTTGTCAATACTCTATTGGGGAGTCTATCACAATCAGAATTCGTCAAGGTTATGCAGCTCAAAATCACCAAAGAAATATGGGACAATATCATTCTAAGCTATGAAGGAGATAACCAGGTAAAACGTGCAAGACTACAATCTCTCAGAATTCAATATGAAACTCTCAAAATGCATAATGATGAAATTGTAGCTAATTATTTCCTATGTATAGATGAGATTGTTAATCGCATGAAAAATATGGGTGAAGAAATAAAAGAAGTCACTTTAGTTGAAAAGGTTCTAAGATCCTTGTCTTCTAAGTTTGAATCAAAAGTTTCTGCCATAGAAGAAAAGCAGAATCTTCAAAGTATTACTATGTCACAGCTGCACAGAATCCTAACTACTTTCGAAATGAGAAAAGGGGGTCCATCAGACATGAGAGAAGCCGCATTCAAAGCTTCAGGAAAAGGAGAATACAATGAGTCAGAACATACGTCAGAAGGAGAGGAAGAATCAAATTTTGTCAGGAACCTTCAATGGGGCTCTGGAAGATTCAGAGGTAAGTTACCTTTCAAATGCTTTGCTTGTGGAAGAGTCAGTCACTATGCAGCCAAATGTCCTCATAAAGATAAGCTTGATAAAGGTAAGGAACTGGTTAAATGGAATAGAAAACAGAGCATAAGTAAGAAGAGCTATTATACACATGAAGAAAGCGATGGACTTTCAAATAGTGATGAAGATGAACATGGTAATGATTATAAGCTTTTGATGGATTTTGAAGATGATGATTTCTTGGATGCTATAGATGAAGATGATCTCTATGAAGAAATGTCTAAACTTAAAATTTATTTAGAAGAAAAGAGTATGATTATAGAAACTCTGACATTCCAACTTGCTGAAAGACAAAAACACAATGAAAAGTTAGAATGTGAAATTGTGGGACTTAGAAAAGAATTTGAAATGTCCCTACTTGGTGAGCCCACATATTTTCTTGGTTTACAAGTCCAACAAAACAAAGATGGTATCTTTCTATCACAAACCAAGTACCTCAAGCAGATCTTGAATAAATATGGCATGGAAGATTTGAAACCAGTATGTACCCCTATGGTAACAAGATGCAGCCTCAACACAAATGATGAATTACCAGCAGTACATCAACCAACCTATAGATCCATGATTGGTAGTCTGCTCTATCTAACAGGTACTTGACTAGACATCATGCATGCAGTGGGTATAGTTGGAAGATTCTAGGCAAATCCAAAAGAAGCACACCTTCAAGCAGTTAAAAGGATTTTCAAATATCTTTAGGGAACACAAAAATATGGCTTATGTTATCTTGGAGATACAGATCTCACACTTCATGCATATACAGATGCAGATTGGGTAGGAAGCGCAGATGACAAAAAAAGTACTAGTGGTGGTGCATTCTTTATGGGTTGCAGATTAGTGTCTTGGTTCAGCAAGAAACAAAGTTCAATTGCATTATCTACAGCTGAAGCAGAATATGTGGCTGTTGCATCTTGCTCCACACAACTCCTTTAGATGATGCAAACATTGCGAGACATTAAAATCACTTGTACTCCACCCATCTCCATTCTATGTGATAATACAAGTGCAATCAGCATTTCAAAGAATCGTGTCATGCTTTCCAAGACCAAGCACATACCTATCAAATATCATTTTCTTCGAGAACAAGTGCTTGAACAAAGAGTTAAATTTGAGTATGTTCCCTCCAAGGAATAGGTTGCTGATATATTCACCAAACCACTGCCCAGGGAGACATTTGAATACCTCAGACAGAAGCTAGGAGTAATTGATGCATCATCTTGTTGTTGACACTTATCTGTGGGTGTATGCGAGTTTCATGAAGCGTATCCACATACATACGCAGGTTTCAGTGGATACAGTCGCGTATATGTTGGTTTGAAGAAAAACAGTGGGCCAGACTCAGGATGAAAAGAGTCTGATGTGGGTCTGATCATCTGGCACAGGTTCAAGGGGAGCATATACTTCTAATAGTGCATTGTTGGTATTACCTTAGAAGATCTTGGTACAATTTCACAGTTGTTTTTGATTCAGGTGGAACAGGTGCAGAGGGAGATCATGGTTGTTGGTCTAGATGGTGATTGACAAATGCTGCTGATATTGTCTTAGATATTTGGTCTCTATGTCATGTATTTCTTTTAGTATCAAGGTCATGTAATGACCTATTTTGTTTCCCCACTATGCTTGGGATGGATGATGTAATGTTCTTGTTTTATCATGTATAAACTTTTGGTGTATCCCCACTTGGCTGGGTGGATGAGTCAATCTTGATAAATCCCCACTTGGTTGGGAGATGGATGTATGTATGAGTCTTTGATGATAGGAAGGTCAGTTATGATGTATAGAGTCATGTTCTTTCTTGTAGAACATCTTCTTGCAGACCTTGCCTACTGTCAGGGGGAGCATGGACAACACAGCAGAGTAGAAGATTTCAGCAAGTACTCAGGGGGATCGTAACCCTTTGCCCTTGATGACAAAGGGGGAGAGTGACTTGGGGTTGCCATCAAGTCCAAAGGGGGAGATTGTTGACATTATGACATAGGCTTGGCACTATGGCACAGGTATTGTCCTTGACGGCAACTCACTCGGAAAATCACTCAGATGATACTTCAGTATCACAGGCTCTCAAAATAAAGGAAAAGAGGTATATACGCAGGATCCCATTGACCAAGCCGCGTATACATGTGGATTCACAGACCAAAAGGCATGTATGCATATACACGCACAGAAAAGCGTGTACAGTTTGCAAAACTTGGTTTTTGTTCCTTGGTATTCAGACCTATGGTTTTGGACCATGGTATCTCGTCCAAAGTATTGAACCCAAGTATTGGTTCTAAGTGGTTTTGGACCATGGTATTGAGTAAGGCCTAAGACTATAAAAGGGGAAGGAGATCATTAGGCAAAGGCACTCAAGGATTGAATATCTTATGAAGAGCAAGATCTAATATACTGGTCATTGGGTTATGGTGCATAGCTGGATCTGAATCAAGGAGGAACCTGAGCGCTAGAAGAAGGATAAGTTCTATTGATGGGTCAAGATCTTAAAGCTTGAAGAGAAGTATCTTTGTGTGATTTTGATCTTTTATATTTGGCGCATGACTTGATCTATAAATCTGATGATCTGGGTAAAACTGATATCTGAATAGTTGAAAAGGGTAAATTATCTTTTACAGATCTGTACACAGGTTCAGCACAGCAAAGACGCGTATACACTATGGTTAGGTAATTAAAATCCGTGTATACGCAGGTTTGCCTTGATATAAGAGCGTATGCACGTAGGTTCTACCTATTGAAGTAGCGTATGTCCCATAAAATATGTTTTAGCTACTTCTGTTTATTGCTACAGTGTTCTGGGTTCAGGATTGGTTTCTGGTTACTGTTATTGTATTCTGGTTACAACATTCAGAGAAGTGATTGTTTGATTCAGTTTTGGTGGGTACATAGGAGATTGGTTGATACAGGTATATTTAATGTTTGATTGATGTTATTGATGGATCCAATCTAAAAATTTATGAAACGTGGTCCCTGGAAGAAAAGAGAAGGTTGTAGCCTTCTGTAGGCCAGCACCTACATACTAGTACATCAGCTAGTACAAGAGCTAAGGGGGTTGTATCTCCCTTCCAGGAGAAGCTAGAGAACGAGAGAAGGTTGTAGCCTTCTGCAGGTAGAAGCCTGGGTACTGGTATAAGACTGCACCAGTATAGAAACATTATAAAAAGAATTTTCTTATTAAAAGAAGATAGAGACGAATTGCAGCAGGTGGTTTTCACCCACATTGGGATTCCACCTTATATCTTGTGTTCTTGTGTGTGAATGTCTACTCTGTTTTATTGTACCTGGTTAGTATTTATATGGTTCTGATGCATAGATTAATGATCAACATCTGAAGAATAAATTAAATTATAAGTCTGCCAGTTATACGCTAGTTTCCTTAACTACAGTTGCGTATATACACAGTTTTCACTAATTGAAGTAGCTTATACAAATCTGATTGTGAAATGAAAAATAATTGACTTGATAATACTAATTCACCCCCCCTCTCAGTATTATTTCCAACAGTACGCATATCAATGATAGGACGGCAAGAGGTATGGTTATAATGAGAGCGGAGTGTGTAACGATAGTTATGAATAAGAGATAGGATGCTTTGGATTGATGATAAGTTATGCGAAAAAGAAAAGGACAACAATATGCCAAAAAGGTACTCTGTTGATGGTATTCTAGCCGAGAATGATACGATTGATCGAAAGACATTATCTCATGCATAAAGGTTCTAAACAGGGGAAAATTAAGGAAATAATTTCTCCGATAAAAAGAAAGAATAAGAAGAGGGTATTATAGTAGTAATTGACAATAAGATATAACTTCAATACCATAAGCAGAGCCTCTGCTGCCAGCAGGTGTCCATAGCCTCGGCAGGGTTGATTTTTAACCCATATGAGCCAGGATCCTCAATTTATAAATGGAGATTTCCAGTGTTGTTTTACAGAAGAGATCAGTGTGCTAGTGTGGTAACCAGATAACCACACTACCATTCACTGGAATGTAGCAAAAGTGATCAGGCCGACTCGTGATGAGACCTCCTGCTCCAAGGATATTTTAGCTATCCAATGGATCATAACCCTGGTGTGGTGGCCATAATGGGAATGTCACTTTGCTACAACCTTATGAACATGGTAGGTTGGCTCGTAATGAGACCCCCTATCCTCCATCTGAAAACAAAATTTTGTTGTTATTACACATTTTTGTGATAAATAGAGGGAGGCTCAATACTCCTTAAGAGCAGGGATGGTGGAAGAAGTTGAACATGTCAATAGAAAAAGTATACCCATAGTCTTATTTGTTATAGATAGAGAAGATTATAACCAGGAAGGGTGGAACCAACATGGTTTTTAAGATGATCAATCAGTATCATGTACAGTAGAAAATGATGCAGTAAAGTAGTATATAAATAACTGTGTCCCTTTTCTTGAAAATAATCTATCATCAAGAAGTTGTCCTGTTAAAGATCATAATGTTAATGGTATTAACTCCTTTCAATAGAATCCATAAATTCTTTGTCCTCATAAAAGTAGTGTACTTCATGCCATGAAAAGAAAACAAAATGAAAAACAAAAGAAAAATGGGGTTGAGATAAGCGAAGAGAAATCACACAAAAGAAAAATTTTGTTGTTCAATTGGGTTGGACCGTGGCTATTCAAAAGATTGAACAACAGTTGTTCAATTAAATGAACAGCAGAACAATGCAAAAGAAAAAAAGGTGTTGTTCAATAGATTGAACATTAGCTGTTTAATTAAACGAATAGAAAAACCACGTAAAAAGAAAAGAAGTGTTGTTCAATAAATTGAACAACAGTTGTTTAATAAATTGAACAGCAAAACAATCAAAAATAAAGAAAATGTTGTTCAATAGATTGAACCGCAACTGTTCAATAGATTGAACAAGAACTGTTCAATTAACTGAACAACAAAGCAAACGAAAAGAAGTGTTGTTCAATAGATTGAACAACAAAACGACGGAAAGAAAGAAAGTGTTGTTCAATAGATTGAATGGTAGTTGTTCACTAAATTGAATAGCAGTTGTTCAATAAATTGAACAGCAAAACAATGAATAGAAAGAAAATGTTGTTCAATAAATTGAACAAAAAAACAGCGCAAAGAAAAGAAAGTGTTGTTCAATAGATTCACCGATGGTTGTTCAATAGATTGAACAACAACTATTCAATTATCTGAACAACAAAACAAGGAAAAAAGAGAAAGTGATGTTCAATAGATTAAACAAAATATATTCAATTAATTGAACAACAAAATGACGAAAAGAAATAAAGTGTTGTTCACTAGATTGAATAGTAGTTGTTCAATAAATTGAACAACAAAACAAGCAGAGAAAAAGAAAGAAAAAAAAAAAGAAAAGAAAATCAAATCAGCAATCATATTTACATATTTTACAGAGAAGAAATAAAATTTATGAAGATGAAGTTATCGAAGGATTTCCTTCTACAGCTAAAACTTACATGGTGGGGTCCTAACACATATGCAGATAGAAAGATTCTTTGGTAAGTGGCTTTTGGTAGAGGTGCACCCGATGCCCATTTTCTTTAAAAGAAGAACCAAACCCATCAATGGTGGCCAGCATCAGAGTGCCATTGTTGTGTACTTGCTTTATTTCATAGGGGCCTAACCATCTAGTCTGTAGTTTTCCAAGGAAGTCTTGGAACCTGGAATCGTAAAGAAGTTCCCAGTCACCCTCATGAAATATCTTTTTCTTAATCAGGGCATCATGCCATTTGGCTCTTTGCTGTTGAATAAGTGTTGTACGCTGTAGATCCAGTAGCTGAATTTCGTCTAATTCGTTCATCTACTATAACCTATTAACCTAGGCTTTAGTTAAATTCAGTCCTATTTCCTGGGTTGTCCTTAGTGTTTGTATCTCAAATTATATGGGAAAAATGGGTTCCTTACCAAATACTAGTTGATACGGTGAGTATCTAGTAGTGTTTCTCCAAGTTGTACGATACGCCCTCTGCTCATCGATGTGATGAGACTGTCTTTGTTAGAATAGCTTTGATAACTTTGTTGGTGCTCTCCACCTTCCCGTTCGCCTATGAGTGATACAGAGAAGTAATTCTGTGTGTGATGTGATGATTTTTCAGTGTAGCAGCAATCTTGTGACCCACGAATTGTGGCCCCCATCAGTAATTACTTCTCTGGGTAAGCCATACCACACAAAAATTTCGAAAAGAAAATTAATAACAGTTTCCTCTGTTGCTCTTGGTAACGCTACTACTTCCACCCACTTAATTACATAATCTATTGCAACCAATATATACTTTTTCTGGTTGGATGGTGGTTTGAATAGCCCAATGAAATCTAATGCCTAGTGCTCAAAGGGTTCTATTACCAGCTATGGATGCAGGGGCATTTCATCAGATTTTCTAGGGTGATCCATCCTTTTGCAACTATCACATGCCTGGACAAATTTCTTAGCATCTTTAAAAATAGTGGGCCAGTAGTAGCCCATCTATAGAATTTTATGTCCAGTTCTGCGGTCTGTAAAGTGTCCACCACAAGGTCCATCATGGTAAGCTTTTAAGATATCATAAATTTCATCCTCCCTGATACACCTGCAGATGTGCATATCAGCTCCCGTGTGGAAAAGGTATCCTCTGATCTAGGAGAAACGAGTGCTATGCTGCATGATCAATTTCCTTTCTTTGGATGTCAGATGTTTGGGCAATTTTCCCACTGCTAAGTAATTCGCTATGTCTACATACCATGGCATTTTTACGGCCATAGAAAACAAATGTTCATCCAGGAACTGATCCTCTACTGCCATTGTATCGTTTGTTCTTGGCACTCGGGAAAGGAAGTCTACCACGAGGTTCTCCTTCCCTGGTCGATCCCTTATAGTTATGTCAAATTCCTGCAAAAGTAGTAATCAACGAGTCACTCTTCCATTTTTAATTGGTTTATTGGCTAAATATTAATAAGCAAAGTGATCAGTATACAGAAATACAGGCTATCCATTTATATAATATCTAAATTTGTTGATAGCATAAATAATAGCTAGAAACTCCTTTTCTGTTACTGTGTAATTCAACTCAACAGGAGTTAAGTTTTTGCTGATGTAATATATAGCATAGGGTTTCTTGTCTTCTTCTTGGCCAAGAACAGCTCCAATAGCTGTATCTGATGCATCTGATGAAATATGGAAAGGTATATCCCAATTCGGGCCTCGTAATACTGGTGCTATCGATACTAACCATTTCAGATCTGTAAAGGTAGTGTCACATCTATCAGTCCATATAAAATCAACATTTCCTGTCAAGGCATATAAAGGTGCAGCAATTTGCAAAAAGTTCTTTATAAATCATCATACGAAATTTCTCATGACTTAAGCATAGTCTAGTAGCAATACACCGATCTAGGACTTTCTCCAATGTTTGTAATGCCTAATCAAAGTCATCTCCATAGGGTGTGAAATCATCCATGTACACCTCCAATCCTTCATTTATCAAGTCTACAAAAATACTGAGTATGGCTCTTTGGAATGTAGCAGGTACGTTGCACAATCCGAAAGGAAATACCCTGTAAGAAAATGTTCCCCAGGGGCAGGTGAAAGTAGTTTTATCCTGGTCTTCAGGGGCAATTTGGATTTGGTTGTAGCCATTGAAGCCATCCAGGAAAGAGAAGAATTTCTTTCCTACTAGTGTATCTAGGACCTGGTCGATAAATGGAAGGGGAAAATGGTATTTTTGTGTTTCTTTGTTGAGTTCTTTGTAGTCAACGCATATCTGCCATTTTCCATTCTTTTTAGGGACAACTACTAATGGAGAAACCCATTTACTGTCAGATATAGGATAAATAAAATTCACATCTAACAGTTTTTGAAGCTCTTCTTTCACAATATCCTTTAGATGAGGATTTAATCTATGCTGTGGTTGTCGAATGGGTCTTGCATCTTTTTCAGTGTAGATGTGGTGCATGCATAACTGAGGGTCAATCCCTTTCATGTCTGGGTAATCCCATGCAAAAGCCCCTTTATATTTCCTAAGGACTTGGATAAGTTTCTGTTGCTAGTCATTACTCAGATTACTGTTAATGTTTAGGATTTTCCCTTGCTCGATTTCAATAGGCTTGCTATTATAGACAGTGGTTGTTGGTATTGGTTGGTCATTAATGTCTCTCAAGGAATCTTCTTCAATCTCATTATCAAGGACTGCTTCAATCATGTGACATCTCAAATTAGACACTGCAACAGGGTGATTGATAAAGGTGTTAATGACATTGTCTTCTATTTGGTTTTTGAATTCAAGCGCATCTGCCACAGTCAATGGTGAACGAATATTTTCTTTTAAATATGTTGCTAGTTGTTTCCTAGTTTTTACAATGGTTAGGCTTGGCTGAGCAGGAGGGTATAAAGCTAGATTCTTTACATCATTCCCTCTAGTTATGGTCATACTGCCTATTTGGCAACCTATATAAGCATCAGTTGTTGCTAGCCAAGGCCTTCCTAGTATTAAGGGATGTCCATCTAGCTAATTTTTGGGGTTAATAATAAAAAAATATACCGGATATTCCCACGAGTCCACAAAAACCATCACATCTTGTAATGTTCCTTCTGGCCTAATTACTGAACAGTCAGCTAGTTCCAACAAGGTAGTGGTTGGTTCTAAGGCTGTGATGCCAAGCACTTCGCAAGTTTCTGTTGTAAGAATATTAATGGCTGCCCCTAAGTCAACTAAAGCATTGGGAAAAGAGCGGCCATTTATTTGTACTGTGACAATGGGATTTCTTGGGTCTTCATATTTTACAGGTGTCTCTTTGCCTAGTAATAAATCAGAGAAAGTTCCAACGACATGGATAGTTGGTGTTATTTTTGTTTTCCTCATAGACTTCTTTGCACACAATTCTTTAATGGTTTTAGCATATATTGAAATGTCTTGAATGGCCTGGAGGAGGGGTATTTTTATACAGAGATTTTTGAGTTCACCCAGAAGATCAAAGTCGGGATATTCAATAGGTCGAGGTATTATCAATCTTTCTGGGAATGGGGGAGAAATTCATTCCTGGACCAGCCTCTGTGGGACCATATCTGGCTCTCTTTCTTATCTATGTAGGACCGACCTATGTGGTACCGGCTCTAATAATCTCACTCTGGGACCATTCATTTCGTTCTCGTTCGCCCTGCTCAAATCTCGCTGTTGGACCAGCTTTCATCTCATTCACTTGAAGCATATACAGTTCCCATTGTTTATTCAGCCGAAGAACCAGAGCTCCTAGTCCCATTTCCAGAAGCTACTCGGTTCTATCATTTGCTGCTGGTCATGAATTCTATATGTCATTACGCTTTATTATATACGTAATTACACTTTAGAAGACAATGCATATATTATATATAATTATGCTCTCGAATCCAACCATGACTCGTGTAATTATAACTTGCTCGGGATCTTTCCGCCTGACTGTATCGCCTCCCTATTTTATTTGCTGGTCATCTACAGTCGAAGGCTTATTTGGATATGTTTCTTTAACTTCAGGTTGCATATTTTTGTCTTAACTTAAGTTCATTACATTCTCTCATCTCAATTTCAGGGTTTAGACTCTCAATAATTTGGACTGACTGGATTAGTCTGTTGTTAGGATTTGGGTTGGGTTGAGCTGGGAGTTGCGGTCATATATTAGGTTGAGGATTTTGTGGCAACGTGTAAGGTGCTGGTAAGGTTGGTTGAGGCAAAGGAACTATTCCCATGGGCTGATTTGTGGATCTTTGCCAATTTGGTTGCCAATTTTGATTTTGCAAGGTAGAAGGAGACCGTTGAGAGGAATAGGGGGTGTTCTAACAGAAAGGTGGAGGTTAAGATGAATTTGGCCAATTATTATTTTGATTTGATTGGTTAGGCCATGGTGGCATAGAAAATGGTTAAGGTGGCTAAGTAGAGACAGGTGGTTGGGCTGCCATGTTGCTCTTGAATACTGCTGAGAATTAAATTGCGAAGAACGAAATAACGAAGATGGTTCTCTAGGAATACCTGTTGGACGTGTTTCCCATTGACGACACTGGTTCATCAGATATACTGGTTCCACTTCCTCTTCTGCTTCCTTGAAGACTGCCTTTAATCTAGGAATAAATGGGCAGCTTTCCATAGTGTGATCCTTAGTGAAAATGGCACATGTTTGAATCATATCTAACAGACATTCTCTATGATTGTGTTTATTTCTGTAGTGTGGACAAAAAATAGCCAAATTTTGTTCTGCTTTGGCCCGTTTTTTTTTGTCTTGTATGATATCCAATTGTGTAGTCAGGGTCCCCAGGATATCAGTCTTGAAATTTTCCAGTAGATTGTTGATTTCAACTCGTGTAATGCTTCCTCCTGAAGCTTTGTTGTCTCTAGTGATTGCATCATGCCTGGTTGTTTTTAGCCTTGTAATGCCTCTGGAACACCTGATGCACAATTGTATAATATTTCCATAATCCTCTTGATAAATATCACCCTTCCCCATTAAATTTAATGTTTCTACCCATTGGTCTTTCATATCTTTGATCATCGTAGTTTTAAGAATTTCATGGGGGGGAATTTGGGTAAGGAGATCTTTGCAGATTATATTGAAAATGCTCTACATATTCTTCAAGAGTCTCATTAGTCTTAGCTACCATTTGAAAGATTTCATCCTTCAGTTCTCTAGTTCGGCAATAATCTTGGTATTTTTTTAGAAAGGTTGTTTTCATTTGGTCCCAGTCATTAATAGTACCTCCACCAAGCCCCATAAACCAATGCAGAGTTGCTCCCTTCAGAGTAGAGGGGAACAGTTTTAGCTTCTAGGGGTCAGTAGTGTAATCATATCCCCTACATAAAACATCAAATTCAAAAAGGAATGCATCAGGATCCTTTGAAGTTAGCCCATGGAAGGTAGGAATATTCTATAATGGAATGGCTTTCATGGGAGCATTGATAGCTGTCTCAACAATAGGGTATTGTAATGTAGAGGTCTGAGGCTGTCACGGATTATTGGCCATTTGGTCAAAAATATGCCAATATTCTTTAGGGATTTCTGGAGCTGGAGCTTTGTTTCTAGGGGAACTAGAAGAGACTTTTAAAATGATTTTAACAACACTACCTTGGTCCAAAATACTGGTGTCTTCTATTCAACTGCTACTTCAGGAAATTTGGGTTCTGATGAATTAATATTTTCATCACTACTTGTTTCTCCTTCTCCTTCACGGAGGTTGCAAGAATTCCCTTCTTCTAAAGGACTAAACTGCAAAATTTCAGTGTTCTAAAAACTCTGTTCAGACCCTTTAGTCTTGCTGTGAATCTCAGTGCCAGCTGCTGATGGTGATCCTACGGCCTAAAGGGTTATAGTAGTATTTCTTGTAGAAACGATTCGGGGTCCTACTGATGACTGAGACTCAGCTTTCCTTATGGTTTCGTCGATGAAGGTTGATCGTCCAAGGGGCACTGATCCCTTAGATTTTTCATATTTAGGAAGAGGAATTAAATATTTTTCTACTCTTTTCTTCTTAGTCATTCACTCAGAAATTCAAACATTTATTTCGACTTTAATTCCTACACAATTTTGTTGAAAAGCGGGTGAGGGAGAAAGCACTTTACTTACTCGTTCGCAAGTTCTTGCCTTCTATTTTTAATACCAACTTCTTTCATAGCAAACAAACATCAAACATCTATTCCTACACAATTGTGTTGAAAAGTGAGTGAGGGAGAAAGCACTTTACTTACTCGTACGCATGTTCTTACCTTCCATTCTTAATACCCAGTTCTTTCACATCACACAAATATAAAACACACATCACCTTCTGTGAAATGGAAACACTCTCCCTGACAATGGCACCAAAATTTTGGGTGCAAATAAGGTGTCTTTTAGAACTCGTAAATGACTCACATTAATTATCAACCTGGGTAAGTCGTTTTGTTTCAAGAGTGTACACAATATGTGCAAGTGATGTAAATTGTTGAATCTACAGAGAGTAATGCTTTAAAATAACTTATTGATTTCAATACAAGAGTAAACAGATCAAACCATAAACTACCAACTTGTAACTTCAAGGAAATTAACTTATTCAAACATCAAAACTCAATCTTAATTGAAATCACAATTCAATCTTAATCGAAAGTTCTAACTGCATTTACATCAACCGAGTGCACCATAGTGATAACAGAGCTCTTTCAGCTGAATCTAGACTTATGCATAAAAGTAATACATCTGATATAATCAATAAAACTCTAGCTTTCAATTAACAAGAAATGATTCTTATCTATCAATCAAATCAATCCATGACATAAATAAATGAAGCCAATCAACAGAAATAAGAATTAATGCAATGAATACACAAACTCAACACTAGTGAAAGTAAATCAATCGTAAAGCTATAAAACAGAGTAATTAAACTTTGCAGTAAAAGAAAGGTAAACTATAAAACAAGGAACAACAGTGAAATCCACCAGTGACTGGGCCCAAGCCACTAGTGATTACTGCTTGATTACTTCAGAATCTCGTAAATGAACAACAACGCGAATTATATATTATTCATCAAATCCAAATGTCATTACAGCATGATGTCCTTTAGAATAACGCTCTGTATATTAAAATTACAACTGAAGTAAAAAGGCGAAAAGTTAAGTCCTCTATTCTATTCGTCTTTCCCCTCTTATAGTCAAAGAGGAAAAGAGATAAATGTGATTCCTCAGGATCAGGAGATCCTAAGGAATTCGCAACTAAATGCTATTATCAGACAGTCTTCTATCTTGCGCTGATCCTCCTGATTCGCTTCTTGATTTAACCGCACAAGACACGCGTTGTTTTCTCTGTTTAGCCTTTGTTGTTCAATAGTTTGAACAACAACTATTCCATTTGCCAATTTCTGCATAATAAGCAACGAAAGTTAGTTTTGATAGTCAAATCACATCAAAAGCAGTTTCATTAACTTTCTATCGAAATCTCATCAAAACCTTATTACATCATGGCACAAATGCATAAAAAGGAGGAAAAAGATAGTGTAATCAAGGGTAAATTTATACCTGTTGCACGGCCTAACAATTGAGAAAATCTCTATATTGGTTGAAGCAAGCCCCAAGAGCTTAGTATGATAGGATGAATAAGTATCTACAACAACAAGGATTTAAAAGAGGAACAATAGATACAAATTTATATATAAAATATGAAAATGATAGTTTGCTAATCATTATTGTTTATGTAGATATTATTTTTGGAAGTGATTTGGAGTAGATGGGTCATCAATTTGCTGAAGCAATGTAAAAGGAGTTTTAAATCTCCAGGCTAAGAGAGTTGTAATTCTTTCTTGGGGTGAAAATCACATAGTCAGTGAAAGTCATATTTATCTCCAAATCCAAGTATCTGAAAGAAACTCTAAAAAAGTTTGGAATGGATAATTCTAAACTAGTTTGTTCACCTCTGGTGACTAGTTGTAAGTTGAGCATAGAGGATGATCACCCCGTTTTAAATTAAACAAGATACAAGTCCATGATTAGAAGTTTGATATACCTAACTGCTTCAAGACTAGATATAATGCAAGAATTTGGATTGGTTTCTTGATTTCAAGCAGATATGAAGGAAAGTCATGTTAATGCAGTCAAGAGGATATTCAAATATCTCCATGGCACAATAGACTATGGTCTATGTTGTGAAAGAGGTAAGGATTTAAATTTAATATCCTATATTGATGTTGATTGGGATGGTAGTATTGATGACAGGAAGAGTATCGATGGAGTAACATTGTATTTTGGGAATTGTCTAATGTCTTGGGCAAGCGAGAAGCAGAATTCCATTTCCTTATATAAAGTTGAAGTTGAGTACATAGTTGCAACTATATGTTAAACTCAAATTTTAAGGATGAATAATACACTAAAGGATATCAAAGTTGATCTTGATGATACAATCCCCATTATGTGTGATAATACAAGTTCCATTAGTATCTCAAAGAACCATGTTATGCATCCAAAGACAAAACATTATCCCAATTAAATATCATTTCTTGAGAGTTCAAGTTGCTGACCATGTTGTGAGATTGGCATATGTGGCTAATAATGAGTAGGTTTCACATATATTTACAAAGACGCTACCCAAGGAGCCATTTCAGTACCTTAGACACAAATTGGGAGTGGTCTCTCCCTCCTCCAAATGAATTAAAGTTTGTGAGGATATGAAACTACTCATTTTTTTGAATTATCTCATGGGTAGGTTGTAGGAGCAGAATGTTGGGAAAGTGAAGAAACTTGAACTGGAATACTTTTTTCTTTGTATGTATGGCTACAAAATAAACTATGTTGGTTGGAGAAGGCATGGTTTTAGGGGGGAGGGTCTTCAGTCCAGTATACCATTTACCATTGATGTCAAAGGAGGAGAGGAAACCCATATTTGATGTAGTTTAGGTATCCTAGCAGAAGAAGCCATGTGAGAACATTGTTATCTTAGGCATATAACATAACAAGGGGGAAGAAGAAGAGTTATAATACAAAAAGGGAAGCACTAAAACTAAGAATTGATGTATTCTAGGCATCCTAGAGGAAGATGTCAATGGATAAAAGGATCCAACATCAAGCAGAGAGAATATCTTATGGGGAGAACCTTTTCCAAGGAGTTATCATAAGAAATTGACCTTCCCATGGTCCCAAGGGTAGGAGAAGAAACAATAAGGCTTGGGGGGGTATTGATGATCCTCAACTCATTAATAATTTCAAGCCTACATGGTGAAATGATGTTTGTAGTTTTCTATCAGGTTTTGAGTTCAATGGTTGCAATTATCTATAGGGTTTTAGTTCATTAGTCGACTGGTCCTAACATTAGATCTTAGTTTCAAGAACCTTGATGTGGTATGCTAACTCCTACCTTTAATCATGTGGGTTCCATTAGTTTCAATGAGAAGAAGACGAGTGGTCCAAACATTGTTGTTCTAGGAACAATGAGAGGAAATAGTGTGTAATCAAACTTGGTAAGTATCATGCTCAGGGGGAGTGTTGAATGTGGAGAAGAGTGAGCCTAATTTATGTTAGGGGGAGTGTTGTTTCATGTTGCATGTTATTGACATTAATTCCATAAACATGTTTGGCATAGTTTCCATTAATTCCTAAGTGGGAGATTGTTGGATAAAGTGTTTTCATTGAGTGGAATTGATGATTGTCCATGAAGATTGGCATTGGAGATTGGTTATGTAGTCATTGATTTCAAGGTAAGTATCAAGCTAGCATGTGTTTTCATTTGTTGAGAAACATCATAGTAGAAGGATAAGTGATAAACCCTTAAGATATTTGTGAATATGCCTAGTGGATGTATGGCTCATAGGCTTGTTTGTTG
This sequence comes from Pinus tabuliformis, assembly GCA_031772625.1. Lineage (NCBI taxonomy): Eukaryota > Viridiplantae > Streptophyta > Pinopsida > Pinales > Pinaceae > Pinus > Pinus tabuliformis. The sequence goes on from CM062817.1 coordinate 680,519,186, forward strand.
TAGAGAGTTTATGCATAGAAGATCAAGTCAAGTTCCCTTGCAAAGTGCCTAGATAGATAACTCTTGAAGGGATATTTCTAGTAGTATATGATACTTAGAAAAAGCTCCCAAGGGTTGAAAAGATAAAGTGTTTTGAGGTAATGTGGTCTGCCTTGGCCAAATAAGTTTGGAGGTTTAAGTCATTTGTGTAGAAAATAGGGAGTGAGTGGCAAAAGTAATGAACTCTAAACTAGACTAAACTTATGCAGATGTTTCAATCCATCAAGCTATTTGAGGATGTAGGTGCAAAGGAGTCCCGAATCCATACTTGTGGCTAGACTTATGTGATTTGTTAAGGTTCTAAAATAAAATGGGCATTCAACTCAAGAAAAACTTGATAAGAAAAGATCAGGTTCTAACATATGAAAAGCACCTAAACCTGATATTTCCTCTACCTACAGGTTGATGAAATGGTAGAAGGACATGGCCAATGAAGTGGTGCTAACTAGGCCTAGATGATGATGTGGCACCTTATGCAAGTGACATGTGGTAGGAATATTTCAATTTTTTAGATAGCCAAGTGGGCCAAAAACATATAATACGTGGCACCATTCAGATGTTTCCATGTGATAAGATGATGTCATCAAGACATAAGAAGTAATGTTTTATGTTGATGATGTGGCATAACATTGGGAGTAGTGCCAATCGGTGATGTTTGTGAAAAAATTCTTGTGTTATAGGATTTCCAGAATCCTATTGAAATTAGTATAGTGGGCCCTAAGCAAGAATTGGTTTAGGATTCTGGGCATCTAGGTGATATGTTCAAGCACAACAATAAGAAGGCCCGAACTAGAATAAGAGCATAACTGCATTAATTGATAAATATTTGGGCATTATTACGGTCGTATGGAAAAGGTTACTAAAGTCTTCAAGAACATATACAGTTAAAATTTGGCATTGATTTCAATAATGAATTAAAATATCTTGCTGCATTATTGGATGGTGGAGAGCTGCGAAAATAGAGGATCCAATCTAATGATGAGAAGTGATCGATAACAGTTAGCTGAGTGGAAATTAAATGATGAAGATTGTGTAAAGGTATAAATAAGCTAAGAAGAAGAAGGCGATGTGGGAGACTGTTGTGGGCAAGAAGTAAAGATAATATTTGACACTATAGTTCTGAATAGAGTGCCAAAATTATAGAACCATAATTTAACAAGCTAGATGTGTGCTAACTTATAGATGAAGTGCTTCCTCAAGTAGCTAGAAAATTAAATGAAGCTCTTTCTTGAGCATAGTGAGGAGTGAACGAATCTCTTGTTCTCAAGTGGTCTAAATTTTTTCTTTAAAAAAAACCAATGTTCCATGAAGGATTGTATGTAGTCAGAGTGTGAATGTGAAGTGTTTAGTGAGAGCGGTTGAACCAAATTGAGTTAATTGTAGAAGAGTAATGTTGCAGAGTGTATATGTGTGTATATATAGAAGAATGAAGAGATTGATAATGCATATGTGTGTTGAATAAGTAGAGGTGGATGTGTAAGCGCAGTGGTATCGAATTGAAACCAAATTAAAGAATATTTTGAAGGTGTGAATTTGAAAATACTATGAAATTATAGATATGACTGGAAAAAGTAGGTTAGTTCCAACACAAATATGAAGTTTTTTCCTTTTAATGTGTTTGTCTTAGCCTTTGCCAATTTTCCTTAGCCAAAATAAACATCTAGTGATTCCCACTAGGATATATTTGCCAAACATTCAACTTGGAATAAGTGTCCCTTAACCGTGGTCTTATTTTTCCTTTATTAACTTTTATTACATGAAATTTTCACCAGGGTTGTTACAAAACCCACCCCCTTGGGGAACACCATCCTCAGTGTTAAACCACACCAAGACCTCAGTAAAGCCACTAAAAAAGAAAACATATTTCCCATGGAGCTTTATAACTTAGCTCAATGCATTATTTACAATGGAAGACATGCTTAAAAGCAAAACATCATGACAACATGACAATATAAGAATCATAATAATATGACACCCATACCACTTGTTGGAGCTTTGTAACTTAGATCATCGCAATATTTACATCCATATACATATACCAAAACATCAACGAAACATATGCCAAACATATATGAACATCAAACCAAAAACAAAATTCATCAACCGGAAAACAATGAAGGATACAAGGCCCACATCTGATCCACCATCTTCCATGTAGCTTCTTCAAACCCAAAGCGCTTCCACTACACTTTAACTTTCTCTATGGCTTTGTTCTTGAGCATGAGATGTTTCCACTGCAATATGCATTGAGGCTCCAGCTGGAACTCTCCTTCTTTCTCCACATGCAATACAAACCAATCGATAACATGACCAACATCCTTTATATACTTCTTAAGCAATGAAATATGGAAAACACCATGGAATTTCACTGTTAGAGGCAGTGCAAGTCGATATGACATGGGTCCAATCCTCTCAAGGATCTCGAAAGGCCCGCAATGCCATGGTGCCAACTTAGCACATGAACCAATACTCGAAGAGTTTTTCTTGGGCTTGATGTGCAAATACACATGCTCCCCACCTTGAAACTCGAACACGTTGTTTTGATCCACATAACTCTTCTGTATATCCTATGATGCCTTTAGATTCTTCTTTATAAAATGCATTTCCTACTCCATGTCTACCAACATATTTGATCCAATAAGTGGCATATTCACTAGATCACTCTAGCTGATGGGAGTGTTACAACTTTGTCCATACAATGCCTCGAAAGGAATCATCCTCAATGACTCCCGATAACCATTGTTGTATGCGAACTCAACAAATGGAAGATACTCCTCCCATTTCTTCTGCGGGTGCATCAGGTATATCCTCAATATATCCTTCAATATCTTGTTGACCCTCTATGTTTATCCATCTATCTATGGATGATAAGCTATACTGAAGGCCAAATATGTACTCAAACCTACAAATAGCTCCTTCCAAAACTTGGAAGTGAACATTTCATCCCTACCTGACACAATCTTCTTTGGAACACCATGCAGTCTCACTATCTCTCTAATGAACACTTGTGCTACCTCAGTAGTTGAATATGTAGTCTTTACTGGAATGAAGTGAGCTACCTTACTCAACCTGTCAACCACAACCATAATAAAATCATGCTTCTTTACTGTCCTCGGAAGACCTGTAATGAAATCCCTGGAAATGACCTCCCATTTCCAATCTAGAATCTCTATAGGTTGTAATAAATCACCTGGATGCTTACATTCTGCCTTGACATGTTGAAAATCTAAACATCTAGTAACAAACTCTCCCACTTCCTTCTTTAGATTCTACCAATAGTATAACTTCTTCACCGCCATCAATGTCTTCTAATATCCTAGATGACCCGAGTATGACTTGGCATGAAACTCCCTCAAGATAAGCTTCTTGAGCTCACTGCAATTCGGCACATAGATCCTATCTCTAAACCTCACCAAACCATCTGTTGTGAGATGATAGTCTACATCTCGATCACCTATACTTGCACCTGTGCTTTGTTATAGAATGTGCATGATCTCCATGTATTTTTAAACCTGCTATGTTGCCTGCAAGATCCTATCCTGTAACTCTGCCCCATAAGAGCTCATAGTTGTTATATGATTTACATGTACCTTCTTGCTAAGGTTATCTACAGCTCAGTTCTCCTTCCCTTTGATGTATCTAATCTCGAAGTCGAACTCACTAAGGGTAGCTAACCATCTAGCTTTCCTGGCATTTATATTCGACTAATCAAACAAATATCTCATCCCACTATGATCACTCATCAATGTAAACCTCCTACCCTAAAGATAGTGCCTTCACATCTTCAATGCATGTATAATTGCCGCTAGCTCAAGATTGTGCATCGAGTAGTTTTTCTCATGCTCATTTAGTTTATGTGACTCATAGCATACTTCCTATCCTTCTTGCATGAGAAATCCACCAAGTCCTCTCTTGCAAGCATTTGTACACACTACAAACTCCTTTTCTGGATCTGCAATCTTTAACATTGAACTAGCCTCACATTCTTCTGTCCATTCGAACTTCTTACCTTTCTGCTACAATGATGTGATAGGATATGCAATGCGTGAGAAGTTCCTGATGAACCTCCTATAGTAACCTGCCAATCCCATAAATGATCTCAACTCATCCACATTCTCAGGAGCTTACCACTCCATGATAGCCTTATCTTTTCTGGATCCACTGTTATGCCATCCTTGGAGACAACATCCCCCAGGTAATGTACCTCAGTCTAAAAGAAGTTTCACTTGCTAAGTTTAGCATACAACTAATACTCTCTCAGTAATCTAAACACTGCTTCCAAATGCTCATCATGTTCTTCCTCATTCTTACAATATACCATTATTTCATCAATGAATACAATAACAAGCTTTTCCAAATAAGGGCGCAACACATTATTCATCAACACACATAAATGTAGCTGGAGCATTAGTCAAACCGAATGGAACAACAATAAATTCATAATGCCAATACCTAGTCCTGAACATAGTCTTGAATATATCCTCTTCCTTGATGCATACCTAATGATACCTCGATCTCAAGTCGATATTAGAGAACATTATTGTTCCCTTCAACTAATAAAACAAACCATCAATCCTCGGAAATGGGTACCTGTTCTTGATTGTTACTTTGTTCATCTGCTTGTATTCAATGCACAATTTGAGAGTACCATCTTTCTTCTTCACGAACAACACTGGTGCACCCCAAGGCGATACACTCGGCCTAATGTACCCCTTGTCCAACATTTCCTTCAGTTGGAACTTTAACTCAAAAAACTCTGGTGTGCTCATCTCGTAAGGTGATTTTGATGTTGGGGCTACCCCTAACACCAAATCAATATAAAATTATACCTCCTTGAGATGTGGAAACTCTATAATGTCCTCAAGAAATACATCCTGAAACGGTTGCAAAACTGGGTACCTATTTAAAACATTGGCATCCTCAACCTCCTTACCCTTGTCACTAGAAATGTGAACTGCAAACATCACACAACCTTTTATGCAACTGTGCTTAGCCTACATAGTAGTAACCATCCTCATTGTTGTAGGCTTCTTCTTCCCCTGCAAAGTTCTCTTTTCCCCACTATCATTCACACACTCAATGACCTTGTCGAAGCAATCCACTTTGGTTCTATGAAGGTATAACCAATCCATACTCAAAAGCATACTATACGATCCCAATGGAAATATATTCAAATGTGTTGTTGTAGGCATACCATTTAACTCAAATGCACAAGCTCTTAACCAATGGTGAACTCATTTCTTTGTACCTGTAGCTAACTGTACCAACCAAGATTCTACATGCACTTATTTTCTCAAACCACACTTATCCACCAGGTCATGATTAATATAACTATAGTTAGATCCATGATCAATCAAAATAGAAACAACTTGATCGCAAAGCTTACCATCCATCTCAATGATCGATGCCTGATGGTATGCCTGCTTGTTGTCCATAACTACATAGATCTGAGGAATGTTATGACCAACATCAGCAATTATATGCGCCTCCTGAGCACTACAAATCTAGGGTCTACCACCACTCTAATACTGCGGAAAATCCTTCTTATGATGATCCTTGCCACATATCCAACACTGTAATGGTTCCCTACCACCGCCTCTAGCTTGCTACTCTCCATGTCCCTTCTCAGTTGTATTGAATCTCTTGTAAGGAACTGCATTTTATTCTCACTTGAATCTTGAGGTCTTCCTCTCTTTGGTGGTCATTTTCCTTTAGCTTTCTCATTTCTTTTCAAGTCATGCTTAGGCTCAACTTTGCGCTTCGAATACTCATAAAAATGTTTCAACTTTCGAATGGCCTCCTCCAACGATCTAGGTTCATCGAACTCAATCCGATCTCTGTATGCAACTGGTAGTTCAATGACGAATCTCTAAACCTTCACCTTCTCCTCCCTAAGGTAAGACACATATCTCAACAACTCCAAAAATTTGCTGGTATACTCATCATATGTCATAGAACCCATCTGCAACTCATAAAACTCCTTAGCCTTATCATCATAGAACCTCTCAAACAAATACTTCTTCTTGAAGAGCCTTTCAAATGCATGCAAAGTCAAATATTACTCATGTATACCATTAACATTATTCACATCTTCCCACCAAATATCTGCTTTACCTTTGAGACTGAAAGTGGTTATCTTTTCTTTCATGTTTTCTGAATAATCATGTTGTTAGAAGAATTTCTTCATACCAAGCAGCCATGCCTCTGCATCTTGTGATTTCTTCATTTCTCCATCAAATATAGGTGGCTTTTCCTTCTTAAACTCATCCGGAAAGTATCCTCTATCACTCCTCCTATAAGGGTGATAACGATGACGATCATGATGCCTGTCAGAACCAGGGCTAGAATAGTACCTGTGTCGATCACCTCTCCTATCCAGAGTGACCAACAACCTTCCATCTCTAATCATGTCAGATCTATCCAACATGTTTCTACTAGGGTACCTACTACCATATGCCCCATTAGTTTTGTCCTCATGTCCATGGCTGATCCGAAGTGGTCCCTGTTGCTGCAAATCTGACAAACTTTGAAGTAATATCGCATTTACCTCTACTTGTTTCTCTTCTGCGTGCATGATTTTGTCATTGTATGCTTTGCAACTCCTTACTTCTTCCTTCAAGCTTCTCAATGTGTCTACCAAATTAGAAGGGTGTCCCACACCACACTGCCCATATGATGCATAGGGAGATTCTATGTAGTCTACCACCTTGCTAGCCATATGATCTCTTTCCTACAAGTCATACTATGTCAGCTAAACCAAATCACAATAAACCAACGTACCTTAGCATAATTCATGGAGGATACCTTGTCTGCAATATCATCAAAACAACATGATACATGTATAATATAATCATAATAGCATATGGACATATATCGACTAAGTGTATCAATGCATAAACATCATTCTAGCTAGGGTTCGGTCATCAGTGCAAGGCAATATCAACAATGCATGATATGACCTCATGCATGACAACAACCACTACTCCATTGCACACATTGCCACATGCAACTATCAACATGCATAAGCAATTCCTAATCAACTACACATACGTATGAACGCATGTAGTCAAGCATATGTGATCAATTCTTGTAATCAACCTACAAGACTGATACATGTAATCAAAACATTCAAGAATGCACCTGACATATAAGGATGTAGTCAAGTGACATATAATCAACATGTAAGCAACATATAACCATATGCAACTAGTCATATACTTCTGACGATGCATCCCATAAAATCACATCAAGTTCCTCATGACAACCTTACTACCATTGTGATCATGACACATGCAACTGACATGCATGCATGACCGAGCACCTTCACCCAAGGAGAGCACAACCATGCTCTAATACCAATCTATAACACCCCCTCCTCCCAAGTCCACCCAAGAAACCAGCCAGTTGAGGTAAACATGCGAAGAGAGAGGCTACTATAAGGGATTCAACTTCCTTGGTGACCTTAAGGAAATAGAACCGACGGAACATATCAAACAAACCCATCCACATCAGCTACAACACCCTCAGGAGACATCTCAGCCACTCAAACATCCTATCCCTGAGTCCCACTAACGATTTAAGCCTTTTAACCCCTGGTCACCGTTATGCTATAGGCAAGATAACAACCAGAAGCCAAAGTCACTCTCACAGGCCTGTGCACCAACATCCTTGGACTTTTTCTAGCAGACCTGTGCCAATGTCCCTGATATTTGAGCCACTTTTCTATCCCAAAATCCCAGCCTCTGCCTAGAACTTGTTATAACCTTCAAAATCCATCAAAGGCATGATGACAATATAAACAAATAAAAATTCAACCTTAGAACTAGGCCTGAGCATCCCCAACTGGGACTGACATTCTGTCAAACACTTGGCATCAATGCAACCTATAGGTCTTGGATACAAGATAGAGCATAAATTATAGAAAGAACCTATGAAACATAACCAAAAGGATCACCACCTTCCCCATTGAACTATTATAAAATAAATTAGGTCTTGCATCCATCCATTTAACAATTACAAGTAAATACATGAAATAAGCATGACATGAACCAGTCATATAACCATGCTTATAACCAACATAAAACCATATAAATATCAAAGAAATGAAAACCATTAAATCCACACATAAAAAAAGTGCAAAAGTAAGAGAACTTAGCTTTTATTAATCATAGGAAAATCTGACCAAGTTTGGGACTTCCACGTACCACTCGACCATAGACATGGCTGAACCAAATCTCTCTTTCAGTCAGTCACCCCTGTGTCATATTCCAAGCATGAATGTGAGATCTCATAGAACAACCAATCCAAGGGAAATCAAGAGAATCCAGAGGTTAAACCACCTCCTCCCTCACCAAACCATGACCACACCAAACCCTATGCTCTGATCACAATCGAACCAAACTTGGAATGTCATCCAAAATCCATCAATATCCTTGAGGAATTTTTCATCTCCTTGTCTCTCAGGCTTTACCACAATCCAATCCCAGATCACTAGGCCCTAAACCATGACTAGTCTCTCAGGCTTTACCATAATCCAAACCTAGATCACTAGGCCCTAAATCGAGGCTCCTCCCTCAGGCTTTACTGCGTATCCTACCAAAAGTGGCCAAGGGATTCCTAAGCCTTTAGGGATGAAACTTGAGACCACCTCCTCCCTGGATTCTAAAATCCATCTAGCAAACCAAATCTCAAAACCGAGATAAACATCCCAACATACCCTGGCATTTGGAAAAAAACAAGGCTAGGTTGAAAACCACTGTCATAACCTAGCAAAACCATGACACCGACAGCAAGAGAACCATACACCAACATGTAAAGCCATGCATGTCCAAACTAGCGAGGAAATCACGCATGCAAAAGGTTACCTATTGTTAGCTCTGCTACATATTTTTTATTTTTGAAGGTCAGAAATGAGCCTAGTCCGCTCGGTGATGCTTAGAGGAGGCTCGTGGTGGTCATTCTCCCTTCCCTCCCTCACTCCACTTATCCTCCGTTACCTCCATTTCCTCTATTTTTTTCTAAAACCCAACAAACCCCTTTGGTTGCCAGCCGCAAGCACTAAAGCCAAAACATCATAAAACCACACTCATATGACCTTACTCCCTTATGGAATCATCGCTTGTAACCTTCGCCATTAATTTCTGCTCGCTAATCCAACGGCTCCCGTTGCGCCCGATAAAGCGACTTTCCCGATTGTCTCTCCATTTTCTGATCAGCTCCGCCAAGATCGGACGACCTTCACACATTTCGTGCCCACAAAGTGATGGGATGTTAGCACACAATGGAGAGCGGTTTTTCTCTCTCCTCTACCTCTACGTGTCACGTGCTGAATGGAAGCGCGCACCCTCACCCTTTTACCGCCTAATTCCCAAAGGCAGTGCAATCGATACCGCTTACCACTTAATCCTCCGCTCCCGCCCAATAATCACTGCGCGCCTTCGTTGCCTGATCACCATTGGATTTGTCCACCTGAGATCTAACGGCCCACGTTCATCCCACTCCTGCTTCTTCCGATATCCCCTGCCAAGCTATCTCTGCCGTCTATTCTCATGATCCAACGACCGATTTTTCTCCCCCTTCTAAATCGTCCACTCACCATGCAGTCCACGTTCCTTGACCATTCCATGTGCCCGAAGGACAAAGGTGACCAGCCTACCAGCACCAGTTGCAGTTGCTCCTCAACAACCACATTTAATAGATAGTATGGCCGGAGAGAAAAAGGACAGAGCGTGAGCATGTAACTGCATTTAGCAGTTATGGAACTTCATTGATACGAACACTCTAGCTGCCTGAAGGGACAACAGAGCACCTGAAAAGATCAAACTCGTCTACTGAAGCAAGAAAACGCACTCAGAGACTCCATCAAGAAGTTAAATGTAGTTGGTGGTCAATTATGACCCCTCCATACCTAAATTTTCCAAGTGCCCTTGTAATGAAACTCTATATATACCCAAAAACAAGATGTAATCAGGGTTGATGGTTGATGTTTTGATGTAAGGTCCAACTTCTGGAGACTGTAACTATTTTGACACTTGTAGTGTCTCGTCTTCATTTTCAGCTAATACAAGCTTCTTTTGTTGTTAATTTCTCACTTTCCATTTCTCTTTTGTTCCAAGCCATGCCTGATATGCTGCATGCTTCAACTTTTGATATTTAACATTAGAGTAGCTGACATCCTATCTCTATGTTAAAGACTTTTATGTATCATTTCTTGAGTTATTCAGGTTTCTCTTCATCTAGTGCCAGAGAGTTTTCATCCTGTCTGTGCAGTAGGAGATTATATTTGCAGGCTTCTTTACTGGTTGCAGCCGGCCATCACATGGTCTTGTGCATCTGTTGGTGTGGTCAGTATTCTCCATATTCACCCAATATTTGAGCTGAGTAGCTGGTGGTCTAAAGCCTTGTAGTCTAGGGGTGTTCACGCATGTCTAGAGTGAAACAAAGTAGAAGTGGTTATCCGGCTTGGACAAGCATCATTCCTTCCATTCATCCATTTGCAACAATAGGTTGAATATATATTTTACCAGGCATCTCTGAGCTACAACCTAGGAGAGTTTCTTGGAATCCTAACATAATTGGCGCCATTGCTGGGGAGAGGAGATTGAAGCTCAACTTCCCTGGGAGAATGACATAGTCCAACTTTGATGATAGACAAAGTCTGGACACATTTCTAGTTGTAATCATCTATTAGGCGACTCTACTGGAGGACTAACCTTTGGCAACTCCACATTATAGTTCTGGCTCAGTTCGTGAGGCATACCTGGAGGAATCCTCAGAAATTACCAATTGACCCAGTGCCTGACCCTGAGAAGATTGTCAAGCAAAGAAAAACATCACAAAAAGGAGCATCAGGATCAGGTAAGCCTAAACAATTTTATGCATATCTGTAAGAGAGGCTTGTAACTGAACATACGCATTTTGATGATATAGAGCCTAGCATTGTTAGTGAAGAAATAATCTCAGAGATTCATAGAGCTCCTTGTTCTTTAAGTTCCCCTTTGGATCTCAGTCTAAAGAAAACCTCCCACACAGTCCATCATATTCCTTTGTCCCTATCATTTATTCCATAGCTCCCTGCCTTTCAAACTACCAGTAGCCATCCACCTACCCTAGTCATGGCAGGCCCACAAGCTCCTACTAAGATGGAAAGAATCATAGCTACTAGGTATGGACCCCTGGTCCTACCTGTTCCTTTGAATGCCATGCCTACAGGAGAATACTAGAAATACATGCCTAAATTCACTGGTACAGAGGGAGTAACAACTGAAGAACACCTTGAATCTTTTTATAGTTATGCTGATAACCTGGATATCAGTGAAGATGATGTGTGGATGAGAGTGTTTGTCCAGAGCCTTGATGGAGAGGCTAGAAAATGGTTCAAAGAATTGACCCCTAGGTCCATAGTAGACATTGAAGAATTAGATGATGTGTTTTTAAAGCATTGGGGAGATAAGAAATACTTGCTATACTACCACACTGAGTTTGGAAACCTTAAGAGAGAGAATGGGGAATCATTGTCTGATTTTAATGGTTTAATTGTATCTATAACAAGATACCAGCTGAAGTAAAGCCTACCCCCACCTCTACAAAACTCACCTATGCTAATACATTTGACTCTGACTTTTGCTTGTTGTTGAGAGAAAGAAGGTGCACCACGCTGGCCGAAATGCAAGATGAAGCCCTAGAGGTAGAATCTAATATCATGGCTGCAGAAAAACTCAAGGGTCATGTGGACAGAAGGAGGACGAGAGGTGAAGCTTCCACCTCTTCTTCGTCTTCAAAGCCCAAATTAGATAAAATGACTAAGATGATAGAGTCATTGGCTGCTGAGATATCAAAGCTAAAGGTTGAGCAGAGTTCTAGGAAGGCAAGGTTGTCTAATTCATTTGCCCCTAGAAATCCAACCTCCTTCAGAAGAGCAAATGATCAACTGCAGATCATTCAGAGAGGAAAGGAGACCAATGAAGAACAAAAATTCAAGACTCTGTTTCAAAACGTAGTCATGGAGGAGGAACAGTTCGATGAGGAGGATGAGATTCACTACATGGAAGACAAGGGAAATGATGCCTTCTTGACATTAGCTGCCTACGAAAAGTGGGACAGAGAAGCTGTTCTACAGACTGATGAGCAACAATGGTATAATTTAAGGTCAGGAATGAGTAATGTCCAGGAGAATCCTACCCAAAGATCTACTATCCCCATAGAGTAGCACGCTAGTAAGCAGAAAAAGCCAGTAGCTGATACAGTCATCCCCAAAGCTCCAGCTCAAGAGGTAAGAGGCCTTGACAAGTTCCTTTCCCCTTTCAGTTTTGAATCAGAAGTCCAGAAGTTAAAAATATCTATGCCTCTGATGGAACTTGCAAAGAGTAAGGTATTTAGAAAGCCTATCCTTGATGCCCTTGAGCTAAGGGCCTCACAAGCCTCCCATGACTATGTAAATTTGCAAGGTGATAAACTTGCAGTTGTGCTTAGCCAAATTACTGAACCCTCTGATAATAGCTCCCCATCATTCTATGTCTCCTTGACCATTCATGACAAAACCCTCCATAACTGCCTGCTGGACACCGGTGCCAGCCATAATCTGATTCCCAAAGCTGTCATGGAAGAGTTAGGCCTTAACATTACCTAACCTTATCATGATTTGTTCTCCTTTGATTCAATAAAGGCAAAATGTCTGGGATTAATCAAGGACTTGGATATTACCCTAACTCAGCTGCCCATGAAGAGCATGATGATGGATATTGTGGTGGCAAATGTTTCCCCTAAGTTTGGTATGCTACTTTCTATAGGGTGGATTAAGAGGTTGGGTGGAACATTCAAAAAGGATTTATCTTATGCCACTATCCCAGTTTTTGGAGGCGAAAGTAGGAGATTGTACAAAGAAACACAGCTAGCCTCTATCATTAATGATGAGAAGAATCCTATTAATCATCCCATCTATGTTGTGGACACTGATTTTGGAGCATGTATTCTCCAAATTGAAGAATCCCAGAAGGCCTCGTTACAGCTCAAGAAACCAATAATCCAGGCCATGGAAGAGCAAGGAAGTCAAGTTTGGGAGATGTTCTTTGATGGAGCATGTTCAAGGGAAACTGCAGGAGCAGGGGTGGTGCTGATATCTCCAAAACAAGAAAGCATACATCTGTCTTTCAAGCTGACTTTTCAAGTCACCAACAATATAGTAGAGTATGAGGCTCTGATATTGGGCCTTAACGCAGCTAAAGACAGAGGGATCAGAAACATAAAGGTGTTTGGAGATGCTGATCTCATCATTCAGCAAGTGAACAAAACGTTTCAAGCAAAGCACCTGAGGCTGAAAGCATATAGAGATGAGGTATGGAGACTCAAAGATTCTTTTGACAGTTTTTGTATCTCATATATCCCTAGAGTAAAAAATCAGCTTGCTGATTCCCTTGCTGTGTCTGCTAGTATGTTTATCCCTCCCATGCCTCCCAGACTAGTTTATGAAGTTTAGGTAAAATATAGACCATCCTTGCCTGATAATGTCCAGCATTGGAAAGTTTTTGAAGATGATGATGAAGTAAATAGGTTCCTTCAAGTCATTGATGAATTCTCTAAAATGCAAATTGACCAAGAGAATGAAGCCTTGGAAGAAAGCCCCCAGTCCCAGCTAAAGAACAAAATTAGCAAAGGTAGCATTGTCCAGTTGCCCAGTAATCATATACCCAAAGGCCTAGTTCCCCTAGAAAAGTTGTTTGACCAAAACGATGTGCCTTATAAGGCTGCCCAAAAAGAAGATCAATCTGCAATCCATAAGCATAACATAGGGAGCCCAGATCATCCTAGATATATAAACCTGTCCACTCATTTGTCTGCTACTCAGAGTTCTGAATACTGCACCTTGATGAAGCAATTTGTTGATGTCTTTGCCTGGGAATACGGTGACCTCAAAATGTATGATAAAAAGATCATCTAGCATAAGATAACCTTGGAAAAAGACACCATCATGTTCAAGTAGAAACTAAGACCCATAAATCCTTTGCTCCTCCCTCTGATTGAAAAAGAGATCAAAAAGTTGTTGGCTGCCAAAATCATAGTCCCTCTTAGATATTCGAAATGGGTAGCCAACTTGGTAGTGGTGAGGAAGAAAAGTGGAGAAATCAGGTTCTGTGTTGATTTCAGAAACTTGAACAAATGTTCTAAGAAAGACAACTATCCTCTACCCAAGATGGAGCATTTACTGCAGAAAGTCTCAAGGGCCAAAGTGATGTCTTTCCTGGATGGATTTTCAGGGTATAATCAAGTTGTTGTGCATCCAGATGATCAAGAGAAGACTGCATTCACCACTCCTTGGGGCACCTTCATGTACTCCAAGATGCCTTTTGGGTTGATGAATGCTGGAGCAACCTTTCAGAGAGCTATGGATATAGCATTTGTGGGGGAGAAGGACAAGTTTTTCCTTATCTACCTTGATGATATAAAAATATACTCTAGCAGCCATCAAGATCATTTGCAGCACCTGAAGAAAGTATTTCTGAAATGCAGAAGGTTTGGGATATTAGTCAATCCTAAAAAGTCACAGTTTGCTTTAGAAGAGGGCAAGTTGTTAGGACACATTGTCTCTGCTGCAGGTGTCAAAATTGACCCAGAAAGAGTGAGAGCAATACAGACCTTGTCTGTCCCAAGATCAAAGAAGGATATCCAGTCCTTTCTGGGCAAGATAAATTTTGTAAGGAGGTTTATTCCAAATTTTGTAGAACTTGTAAAACACATCACCTCCATGTTGAAGAAGGGGTCAGAAATCAAATGGACTGAGGAAGCAAGAAGATCTTTTGAATCCATCAAGAGAGCCATTATGGAAGCTCCTACTTTGATCAGTCTAGATTACAGCAAGGAGTTCCATATATTTTCGTTCGCCTCAGATGATACCCTTGCAACAGTTCTGTTGCAGAAAGATGATGAAGGCTCAGAGCATCTAGTGGCATTCTTTAGCAAAACCTTAAGGGATGCTGAACTGAGGTATGATATTATAGAAAAGCAGGCCTATGCTCTTATCAAATCCTTGAAAGCTTTCAGGATATACATTCTTCACTCCAAGGTAATTGCATATGTGCCTTTTTCTTCAGTCAAAGATGTCCTAACGTGGCCAAATGTTGATGGAAGAAGGGCTAAATGGATAGCAAAGTTGACTGAAATCAACATAGAACTGAAGCCCACCAAGCTGGTTAAAGGTCAGGGTCTTGCCAAACTAATGCCTAAAGAAAATTGCAGGATGCTGGACATAAATCTCATAAGCACAATTTCAGAAGATGAATAGACAGAAAAAACAGCTGAACTGAGACAGAGCCAATTAGTGGCAGAAAATCTAGCTTCTTGTGAATGGTATTCTACCATTGTTCAATTCTTGTTGAAGCTAGAAGTCCCTTCAGGCTTAAGTTCGAGCCAAGCCAGAACCATCAAGCTTAGGGCAGCCAAGTACTGCATTCATGAAGGCCTGCTCTATTGGAGGGACCCATCTGGAATCCTTCTGAGGTGTCTGGACAATGAGAAATCCATAGAATTCATGCATCAGTTTCATTCCATCATCTATGGAAGATATCACTACTGGAAAACTATAGCCCACAAGATCCTCAGAGCTAGGTATTATTGTCCCACCTTGTTTTCTGATGTCTTTTCATTTGTTAAATCGTGTGACAGGTGCCAGAGGTTTGAGGGAAAGCAGCAGTTAAAGTCCTTGCCTTTGAAACCTATCCATGCCAGTGGTCCTTTCTAGCAGTGGGGCTTGAATTTCATAGGGGAAATCAATCCACATTCCAGTGGCTAGCACAGATGGATCTTAGTAGCCACTAATTACTTCACTAAAAGGATTGAGGCCATCCCTACCAGAAAGGCTGACCATCATGTGATCATGAAGTTCTTGATAGAGAATATCCTCACCAAGTTTGGTTGTCCACATAAATTAGTTACAGACAATGCAGCAGCCTTCAGGGCCAAAGGGTTGGTGGACATGTGTGACTCAATGGGCATTAAGCTAGTTCATTCCACCTCATATTACCCTCAAGGAAATGGTCTAGCATAATCTTCCAACAAGAGCCTGATAAGGATAATTAAAAACCTGTTGGAAGACAACAAAAATAATTGGGACTCCAAGCTCAAATATGAATTGTGGGCTGACAGGGTTTCCACCAAGAAATCCACAGGGAATTCACCCTTCAAGCTGGTTTATGGCACTGAGGTTGTATTCCCAATTCAGTTAACCCTCCCTGTGGCAAAGTTCTTGCAAGAAGAGCAGAATGAGGAAGAGGACATGGCAAAAAGAATTACTGACTTGGCAGAAGTGCATCAAATCAGAGAACAACTGGTCAAGAAATCTGCAGCACATCAGGGAAGGATCAAGGAAGCCTTTGACAAGAATCAAAGACAGACAATTTTCAAGTTGGAGACTTGGTTCTTAAGTGGGATGCACTGAAAGAGAAGAAAGGAAACCATGGGAAGTTTGATGCTCTGTGGACTGGCCCTTTTATCATCACTCAGATCCAATGGAATAGTACTTTCATGCTGCAAAGTATGGAAGGAGAGATAGTCTTTGATGGCCCAGTTAATGGGTGATTTTTGAAAAGTTATGTTGTTTAAGGTCTTTAGGCCTTAAAGTTGTAAATATGTTGTTTTATCAGTTTTAGTGTAGGCCAAATTAGACTCCATGCCTAATGGAACACTAGGAAATTTTTGTTGATCTGGTTTTTGAAGGAAAGGTAACAATCTGTAGTTCTTGAGACCTCACAGGGAGGGTCTCATCCCCAGAAGGAGCCAGCGTTAGCTCTGCTACATATCTTTGATTTTTGAAGGTCGAAAATGAGCCTAGTCCACTCGGTGATGCTTAAAGGAGGCTCATGGTGGTCATTCTCCCTTCCCTCCCTCACTCCGCTTATCCTCCGTTACCTCCATTTCCTCTGTTTTTCTTCTAAAACCCAACAAACCCCTTTGGTTGCCAGCCCCGAGCGCTAAAGCCAAAACCCCATAAAACCACGCTCATATGACTTTACGCCCTTATGAAATCATCGCTCGTAACCTCTGCCATTGATTTCCGCCCGCCGATCCAATGGCTCCTGTTGCGCCCAATAAAGCGACTTGCCTAATCGTCTCTCCACCGTCCGATCAGCTCCACCAAGATCGGATGACCTTCGCACATTTCATGCCCACAAAGCGATGGGACGTTAGCACACAATGGAGAGAATTTTTTCTCTCTCCTCCACCACTACGTGTCATGCGCTAAATGGAATCACGCACCCTCACCCTTTTACCGCCTAACGCCCAAAGGCAGTGCAATTGATATCGCTTACCGCTTAATCCTCCATTCTCACCCGATAATCGTTGTGCGCCTTTGCCGCCCAATCACTGTTGGATCTATCTGCCTGAGATCTAATGGCCCACATTCATCCCGCTCCTTCTTCCTCCGATATCCCTAGCCAAGATATCTCCACCGTCTATTCTCTCGATCTGACAGCCGATTTTTCTCCCCCTTCCGAATCGTCCACTCGCCATGCAGTCCATGTCCCTTGACCGTTCCATGTGCCCGAAGGACAAAGGTGACCGGCCTACCAGCACCAGTTGCAGTTTCTCCTCAAAAACCACATTTAACAGACAATATGGCCGAAGAGAAAAAGGACTGAGCGTGAGCATGTAACTGCATTTAGCAGTTATGGAACTTCATTGATACGAACACTCCAGCTACCTGAGAGGATAGCAGAGCACCTAAAAAGATCAGATTCGTCCACTGAAGCAAGCAAATGCACTTAGAGACTCCATCAGGAAGTTAAATGCAGTTGGAGGTCAATTATGACCCCTCCATACCTAAATTGGCCAAGTGCCTTTGTAATGAAACTCTATATATACCCAAAAACAAGATGTAATCAGGGTTGATGTTTTGATGTTTTGATGTAAGGTCCAACTTCTGGAGACCGTAACTATTTTGACACTTGCAGCGTCTTGTCTTCATTTTTAGATAATATAAGCTTCTTTTGTTGTTAATTGCTCACTTTCCATTTCTCTTCTGTTCCAAGCCATGCCTGATATGTTGCATGCTTGAACTCTTGATATTTAGCACTAGAGTATCTATCATCCTATCTCTATGTTAAAGACTTGTATGTATCATTACTTGAGTTATTCAGGTTTCTCTTCATCTAGTGCCAGAGAGCTGTCATCCTGTTTGTGCATTAGGAGATTAGATTTGCAGGCTTCTTTACTGGTTGCAGCCGGCCATCACATGGTCTTGTGCATCTACTGGTGTGGTCAGTATTCTCCATATTCACCCAATCTTTGAGCTGTGAGTAGTTGGTGGTCTAAAGCCTTGTAGTATGGGGGCGTTCACGCATGTCTAGAGTGAAACAAAGTAGAAGTGGTTATCTGGCTTGGACAAGCATCATTCCTTCCATTCATCCATTTGCAACAGTAGGTTGAATTTATATGTTACCAGGCATCTCCGAGCTACAACCTAGGAGAGTTTCTTGGAATCCTAACACCTAAAAGTATTCCTGCTGAAGCTGCTTGATTCTTCTTTCCTTTCCTTGATCCTTTTTTTCCTTCCTTTCCCTTTGCCTTTCTTTCCTTCGTTGCTCCAAATCTAGAGTGCTCCAAGAAATCTCTAAGTGACCAAGAGTGAGGGAGAGAGAGAGAATAATGAGAGAGCTCCAAACTTGAACTGAAAAAAGGTTACCAACTGATATTCATAAGCCTTTCTATTAATGAGGCCTTTATTTTTTTCATTTTCCATTATTTTCCTGAAATTTCCTCCTCACATACAACCTGTGACCTTTCACCTTTCTTTTCTCCTAATTTCATTTATTTTCATAAATAAATGTGTCAAAAATGCCTTTTTGTCTTTTAATGCCTTTGCCTTAGCCTTTTCCAATTTTCCTTAGCCAAAACACACATAGAGTGATGCCCACTAGGATATCTTTACCCATTATTCATCTTAGAATAAGTGTCCCTTAATCGTGGTCTTATTTTTCCTTTATTAACTTTTATTACATGAAATTTTCACCAGGGCTGTTACAATCCTTATAAATTTCCTTTTTTATTTCTTCATGAAAGTAATATCCATGCATCTTATGGTCAAAGATGATCATGCCAAAAGTGGTATGTTAAAGGAAATGTCTCGGGTCGCCCTCATGAAGAGGATGCAAGCGGTCAGATGAGAATGAAAGTGTACTATTCTCTTGTTGGAAGTTGGCAACTTGAGGATGGTCAATATGGTGGGACGGGATCCAAATTTCTTCAATGTTCTAAAGGAAATATGACACGTTTCATTGCAACACTTAAAGAAGCTACCTGGATTCAAGGGTTGAGTTGTGATGTTGGGCATTCACATCATAATTCAACTCTAATGGAAAAATAATTTGTCACTTAGCCTTCTAGTGCAAAGGTAATTCAAGGTCTTAAAGATAATTTTTTCAAAGAGGATATTGACAAGCTCTAGGAAGATGTCAAAATTTCATGGATTGGGAGTGATTATATTTGCAAACTGGTATAATGTAGAGATAATAGAAAAGATGAAATTTTTTGATGACAACACTTGCAGCTGGTGGACTCCTCTAGCTTCAACTCTAGGTGATCAACAATGAAGGATGCTATGTGTTATTACATTCTTATAGTGTCCAAAATAATACTGTGTAACGGACCCGAGTTAAAATTTCATGTAATAAAGTTAATAACGAAAAAATAAGACCAAGGTCATGGGATAGTTATGCCAACTTGAATGTTGGGCAAAACATCCTAGCGGGTGTTCATTTGGTTTATTATGGCTAAGGGAAAATTGGAAAAGGCAATGGCAAATTCTTTGGAAATGAAAAGAGACATTTATTGGCATTTATTTATGAAAATAAAGGAAATTAGGAAAAAAGGAAGGTGAAAGGTCACAGGTTGCAAGTGAGGAGGAAAATGAAGGAAAAATCACAGAATTGAAAAAATTAGAGGCCTCATTAATAAAAATGCTCATGAGGATCAATTCACAACCTTTTTCTCAGTTTAGTTTTGGAGCTTTCTCTCTATTCTCTCTACTCTCTCATACTCTTGCACACTTAGATTATTATTGGAGAACTCTAGCATTGGAGGAAGGAAGGCAAAGGAAGGAAAAGGAAGCAAAGGGAAGAAAAAGAACAAGAAAGGAAGAGTTGGATCAAGCAACTACAATGAAATTACTTTTAGGTATCGAGTTGCATGTATGATTTCCTTGTTATTTTTGGCATGCGTGATACATGCATGTGTGTATTTGGTTCTCATGTTATCACTGGCATGGTTTTTTTCTAGGTGTGACAATGGTTTTAGCCTTGCCTTGCCACTTCTGGATAGCCGTGGTGTGATGGGGTTCTTTTACTTAGTTGAGTTGGATTGCCGGATGGTTTCGAAACTGAGTGGGGTAGTCTCAAGAAAATTCACAAAGGCCTAGGAATCCCCTAATTGGTAAATGGAAGGATACACGGTAAAGCCTGAGGGTGGAGATGGGAAAATTCCTCATGTTTTAGGTGGAGATATTCGGAGGCATCCATGCTTGTTTAGGGCCTAGTGATCTCTTTCCCAGTATATGGCAGGATTGTGGTAAAGCCTGTAGTGTATGTTCCTTATTTGGGCCTAGGAATCCATTGACCGGTAATGACGGGATACACGGTAAAGCCTAGTTGTATATATTAGGGTTTCTGGCCTTGGAATCCCTTGAACGGTAATGGCGGGATACATGGTAAAGCCTGATAAGCCTTGGTTGGTTTTGTTGTGAGTCCCACATTCATGATTAGAATATGGCACAAGGGTGATTAGCTGAAAGAAATATTTGGTTCAACCCAATCTATGGTTGGATAGTACGTGGAAGTCCCTATATTTGTTGGCTTTGCATATGTTAATAAGAGCTCTTTTCCTCTTGTGTTATATGTGTAAATGTACTTGTTATTATGTGGCTATGGTGGTTGTTCTATCACTATTGTTTATCTGGTGATATGTTGGTTACATGCATGGTTTTATGACAAACCTTGGTTGTGGCTTTCATCATGTTCTATTTAGTAAATGAAATGTTAATGAATGTATGACCTCATAGGTGATAATGTAGCTATTATGAGAGGGAACCAGAATTTCTTGATGAATGTCAGATAAGTATGAGGTCCCTATGTTCATATGTGTTTATATGACCTATGTATTACATATTTATGATGTGTTTGATGAAATTTTTGTCATGGTTAGGATGATTCTGGCTAGTTCCTTGTTCTGGTTTTGTATTAGAGGAATTGTCTTCTTGTTATTTATCATTTCTGGAAATTTCATCAAGTTCTGGGTAGAGGCCTAAGTCCTAGCCCTAGAAAGTGGCTCAAATTTTGGGGTCATTGGCACAAAACTACCTGAAAAATACTGCAATCACGTGGGGGGCTTGTTTTGGGAGTGATTGGAGGGTTTTAGTCACATGGATGGCTTGTCATGGGAGTGCCTGGGGGTCTAGTTCAGTTAAAATCAAATTAACTTAGAGATTTGGCACTTGGAGTGGTTGGTTAGCTCGTGGGGGTCCTATAGCTCTTGAGGAAGGTCAATTTGGTTTTGGTTTGTTGATTCCACTTCCTTAACTGTAATTGGAGATTTGAATCATATCATAGTAACTCTTCATCACATATTTACCCTGGTGGATTGGTTAGCTTGGGTAAGTGTGGGAGGAGGGTGTTACAGATTGGTATCAGAGCATGGTTCACCCCTTGGACTGGATGGGTGGAATGTGGTTGTCATGCATGCATGTAGATTGTATATGTGCTTGATGTGTATGCATGATGATGGTCATTTTTGTAGTTGTGTTGTCATGTAGAAGTTGAAGGTGTTGTTTTTTGGATGTGTTTGTTGTGAATGCATGTTGGTTGAATATGCATTTGTTGTGTATGTCTGGTGTCTATATGTTGTTGTGCATGCATTGTCATGGTTATGGTTGTCGTGCATGAGGTCATGGTATGCAACTCGTATTGTCATGCATGATGTCGATATATTGTTATGATTATGATTATACATGTATTTTTCTAATCTGGATTGATCTTGTAGACGAGATATCCTCCCCTGAACTATACTAAGGTATGTTGGTTATGTTTATATTTTGGTTTAGCTGACATGATATACTTGCAGGAAGAAGAAGATCAAATATGACTAGCAAAATGGTGGATTATAGTTCATGGGATTCTCCCTATAGATGAGATGAGAAACATGGTGATGAGTACTCCCCTCACATAATAGGCACTTTAAGAAGTTTGAAGGCAAAAATAAGGAGTTGCAAAGCGGATAATGACTGGATAATTCAGTCACAGTAGAGACTTTCCAGGGCATAGGAGAAACAAGAAGAGGTTAATGCAGTGATTCTTCAAATCTTGTCAGACTTGTAGAGGCAGGGACTACTTAGGATCAGTCATGGATAGGAGGACAGGACTAATATAGCCTATGGTAGTAGATCTCATTATGGACACAGGTTAGATAGGGATGATATTGTCATGGATGGAAGATTCTTGGACACACCTGATAGGAAAGAAAATGCACATGGGCATTAATATGGTTCTAGTTCAGACAGGTACCATGGTCATCATCACCATCATCCTTACAGGAGGAGTGACAGGAGATATTTTCTAGATGAGTTCAAGAAAGCAAAGTCACCTACATTTGATGGAGAAATGAAGAATTCACAAGATGCAGAAGCTTGGTTGCTTGGAATGAATAAGTTCTTTAAATTGCATGATTTCTTAGAGAACATGAAGGCTGGAATAAATATGTTCAGTCTTAAAGGTAAAGAAAACATTTTGTGGGAAGACATGAAGAATTTTAGAGGCATTCGGGAAGAGGACTTAACTTGGAGGGAGTTTGAAATACTTTTCAAGAGAAATTATCTATGGGAGAGATACTATGATGACAAGGCAAAGGAGTTCTATGAGCTAAATATGGGATCGATTATGGATGGGGAGTATACTAGAATATTCCTGGAGTTGTTGAGGTATGTGCCTTATCTTAAGGAGGAGAAAGAGAATATTCATAGATTCATCAGTGGGTTTCCGATAGCATTCAAATACATGATCAAGTTTGATGAGCCTATATTATTGGAGGAAGCCATCAGAAAGTTGAAACACTGTTATGAGAAATCGAAGCGTAAGATAGAGTCTCATCAAGGATTGAAAGGGAAAGACAAAGCTAAGGGAAAGTGGCCACTGAAGCAAACAAGACCTCAATATGCAAGTGAGAAAGAGAATGTTATTCCTTACAATAATTTTAATGTAGTTGGATAGGGACATGGGTGATAGCCTGGACTACAGAAAAATAAATGTTATGGTTAGGGACAATTGCGGTGTTGGATATGTGGCAAGGAGAATCTCAAGAATGATTATCCATTGTATCAGGGTGGTATGCCTTATATCTATAGTGCACAGGAAGCACAAATAATTTGGGATGTTGGAGAGAGCATTTCTCAGATCTATGCAAGATTGGATAACAGGCACATGGATCACCAAGCATCTATCATTGAGATGGACAGTAAGATTTGTGCTCAAGTTATTTCTATTTTGATTGACCCTAGATCTAATTATAGCTATGTTAATCCTGACGTGGTGGATAAGTGTGGTTTGAATAAATAATTACACTCAGAGTCTTAGTTAGTGCAGTTGGCTACAAATACAAAGAAAAGCATTCATCACTAGGTAAGAGCTTATGCATTTGAATTGAATGGTATGCCTACATCAACACATTTCGATGTGCTTTCATTGGGATCATACAGTATGTTTTTGGGTATGGATTGGTTGCATCTTCACAGGACCAAAGTAGATTTTTATGATAAGGCTATTGAGTGCTTGGATGCCAATGGAGAATAAAGAATATTACAGGGTAAGAAGAAGGCTACATCAGTTAGAATGGTTACAACTATGTAGGTGAAGAGAAGTCACAGGAAAGGCTATGTGTTATTTACAATGCATATTTCCAATGATAAAGGTAAGGACATTGAGGATGCTGAGGTATTGAACAGGTACCTGGTTTTACAATAATTTCAGGATGTATTCCCCGTAGATATTTCAGAGTTTTCGCCTCACAGGGAAGTGGATTTTTCTATTGAGTTGGTATCAGTGGTAGCACCAACATCAAAGGCACCTTACAAGATGAGCACTCCATAGTTAGTGGACTTTAAATTGAAATTGAAGGAAATGCTTGACAAGGGATACATCAGGCTGGGTGTATCACCTTGGGGTGCACCAGTATTGTTTGTGAAGAAGAAGGATGGTACTCTCAAGTTATGCATTCATTATAGGTAGTTGAACAAGGTGACCATCAAGAACAAGTATCCATTGTCGAGGATTGATGATTTGTTTGACCAATTGAAGGGAGTAGTAGTGTTCTCAAAGATTAATTTGAGATCAGAATACAATTAGGTAGGCATTAAAGAAGAGTACATCTACAAGACTTCTTTCCATAACAGGAATAGACATTATGTGTTTGTTGTAGTTCCTTTTGGTTTGACTAATGCTCCAGCTACTTTTATGTGCTTAATGAATAGTGTGTTTCGTCCTTATCTAGACAAGTTTTTTATTATATTCATTGATGATATATTGATATATTCTAAGAATTAGGAAGATCATGTCAAACACTTAGCAACAGTATTGATATTTCTGAGAGAGCATCAATTATATGCCAAGCTTAGTAAATGTAGTTTCTTTCAGGCAAAGGTACATTACTTGGGGCATGTTGTTTCCAAGGAAGGCATAGCAGTAGATCTGGAAAAGATAAGGGGTATCATGGAATGGGAAGCTCCTAGGAATGTGGATGAGGTAAGGTAATTTATGGGGTTATCATGTTACTAGAGGAGGTTCATCAAGAACCTCTCGCAGATTTCCTATCTCATTACATCATTGCAAAGCAAAGGAAAGAAATTTGAATAGATAGAAGAATGTGCAGCAAGTTTTGAGCAGTTGAAGTAGTTGTTGACAAATGCTCCAGTTATAAAGATTGCAAATCTGGATAAAGATTTCGTGGTGTCTATAGATGCTTGTAAGAGAGGACTTGGTGGAGTCCTGGTGCAGGAAGTATAGGTAGTGTGCTATGATCAAGGAAATTGAATGAGCATAAGAAAAAATATGTTACACATGATCTTGGGTTAACAGTGATTGTCCATGCATGAAGATGTGGAGACATTATCTTATTAGCAAGAGGTTCGTATTGATGAGAGATCACAGTGGACTAAGAAATCTATTTGACCAACCAAATTTGAATGTCAGGCAAGCTAGATGGTTGGCCACGATCAGTGAGTTTGACTTTGATATTAGGTACATTAAGGGAAAGGAAAACAGGGTTGCATACGCTCTTAGTAGAAGAATACAAGTAATTAAAATAGAAGTTATGAGTTCATATGGGACATATTTACAGGATTGGATCTTATAGGAAGGACAATAGGATGACACGTATAGGGAGATTAGGCATCTGTTACAACAGGGTGCATGTGTTTAGGACAAGGACTATCGTCTCATAGCAGATGGTTTGGTCAGATTTAGGGATAGGATCTATGTGTCTGACAACAGTGAGTTCAAGAATCTAAAATTGAGGGAATTTCATGCTAAGTCATATTCATGTCACCCAAGATATTAGAATACATTGACAATGGTGAAGAAGTTTTATTATTGGTCGAATTTGAAGAAGGAAGTGGCAGAGTTTGTGGCTAGATGTTTGGATTGTTAACAGGTAAAAGTAGAGTGTAATCATCCACGTGGTCTACTACATTCGATTATGATTCCAAAGTGGAAATGGGAGGTCATTTCCATGGATTTCATTACAGGTTTGTCAAGGACATCTAGACAACATGTTTATATTATGATTATGGTTGATAGGTTGAATAAGGTAGCACACTTCATTCCAGCAAAGTCTACTTATTTAGCTAATGATGTAGCATAGGTATTGATCAAATATGTAGTGAGATTGCATGGTGTACTGAAGAAAATTGTATTAGGCAAGGAAGCTAAGTTCACTTCGAGGTTTTGGAAGGATTTATTTGCAGGTTCGAGTACATAGTTGGCCTTCAGAATAGCTTATCATCCACAGACAGATGGAAAAATAGAGAGGGTTAACAGGATATTGGAGGACATGTTGAGAATGTATGTTATGCACCAGCAATGGAAGTGGGAAGAATATCTACCACTGGTTGATTTTTCTTACAACAATGGGTGTCAAGAGTCACTAAGGATGAGTCTGTTTGAGGCACTCTATGGGTGGAGTTGTAATAATCCTATCAGTTGGAGTGATCCAGTGAACAGGATGTTGATAGGACTAGATATTGTTAGAGTCGGTCTGTTCAGCTCTCCGTCAGAGATCAAAATCTCGTTTATTGCATTTCATTTTAGAAGTCTCATATAGTCCTATCATCTGCATTCCATTAGGAGCATCAATCTTCTGACGGAAGGGTCTTGTCTCCATACTTCCCTCATGTCATGTACCTGCTGGTTCATGTCCGATCATCAAAGTTCATCAAAGTCAATTTTACAGTCATTATGGATGGTCTTTTGGTCAGCCAAGAGTCTTTTTAGTCATTAGGTCTAGGGTTTTGCAAATTTTGTCTTCAAAGTGTCTAATAATGCCAGTAGGCACATGAGGGTGTTCTTAATAAGTTTTTATTCCAAAATTTTCATTATTAATAATGCTCGAAAATGATTCTTCTTCAAAACTATGTTTTGAAGAAGAAATCGTCAAATCTATTGTTTGTAATAAATATGTAATTTTTAAAGTTTTTCAGTCATGGAGTATTTCAGGCGCAGCCCTGGTCATCCTTTGCCAAAATCCAATGCCAACCATCCCTGCAAAAAATTGACAAAAGTTTCATCATTCAAGTCAAAAAGTCAAAATGGAAACCAAAACAGAGTTTGTATTAAAATGTCAAAGTGCCAAAGTTCTACAACTTTACAAAGTGGGTTATTTGAAATCAAAAATTCAAATCCATTGGTCATATAAGATATTTTGGTGTCCAAAACAATTCATTTGCCTGCAAGAAATATCAGTGAAGCCGAGTCAAGTTTGGAGGAGTGAAAGCATGTGTTGAAGCCGAGACTGTGTGTTGAAATTCTACTGCACGGCGTGTTGGGTAGAGGTCGTGACGCACACAGCCATTCTCCACCGTGCAAATTTGAATGTGCGCGGCGCACTCACCAGGCACGGCACACTGGGTTGTGCGCACGGCGCACAGGGCCGATACTCCAGTTTTTTCACTGCCTTCAACGAAATCCCAAATTTCTTGGCTCTTCTACTCCAAGTAAGTCGAATCGTCTTGTAAGTTGCCATTGATCAGTTTTGGGTGTGGTTTCAAAGATTGGTTGAAGAACTTGAATGCTAAACTACAAACCTTATCCTCTTATTTAAGCTACTCCTTAGGGTTTTACAATTGGTGGTTTAAAAAACAATTTTGTGCCAAGTATTTCATTCCTCACTGGATTCTCCCTCACTATTTTACTATCATCATACAGTCCCTTTCCTTTTCCCCTATGTCCCAAAGCCACTCTTATCACTTGTTTTCATTAATCCCTATCCCTTAACCCTATCATTCCCTATCACTTTCCCTCTCCCATATTATTTGTAGAGTTCCAAATAGTCAAGTGACTGTTATTACACCTTAATCTCACTTGACAACCCACTTTTCCCATTGTTCCATATTCCTCACAATCCCTCATTTCCCTTTGGCACCTTTGGCATTGAAAACAAAACACTCATTTATCATTTTCAAACCAAACCAAACACATACTTGACATACACCTTTGCAGCACCATGACAGACACCGAGTCATCATATGAGAAAGACAGTGATTCTACCACAGAGCTTCATGCACCGAGGAGGCCTCGTAAGGGTGGCAAACATGTCAGAGAAGAGCCTACCTCATTGACTCAATTGCAGGCCTGCCCACTTGCTATGGCTTGTTTTCAACAACAATCATGCTTTCAGTATTGCGAGATGATTGCTCAAATTCAGCATCATTAGGAGTTGGCTCGGTTGTTTGTTTTACATTTGCATAATGGTCAGGTAACTCTTGCTGGTGTAAATTTCACCTTGACACCAGAGACCATTTCTCAAGCAACCGGAATACCGAATGTAGGTGAGGAGTGGAACAAAAGACAGCAGGTAGAAAAAGTACATTATGAACCATACATTAGGCCCAGCTATGTGAAACAACTCAGCAGGGTGTTCCCATTCCAGTTTTTGAAAGAATCCTATGCACCGTTGATGAGACTCATTATCAGATACTTCAGTTGTGAGGGCCGCTTCTCACGCCTCTATGCATACCATATCAGATTATTGATGCATTTCATGAGAGTAAAGATGATGAACATTCCATATTTCATGTGCTGAAACATCGAGAGGATGACTACTCTTGTGCAAAAGAAGACTCTTGAACAACAGTACAATAGCATTTACCATTATGCGCTCATCAAGATCATTGTTGTACATCAGCTTGGCTTGCAGGGTATCACATGGGAAGACTTCATTTCCCGTGAGTTCTTCACAGCTTCAGCAGCTCATCAGGAGGTTGTCCATCATGCAGGTGAACCTTCACATCAGCATGGAGGTCGGGAGGCAGAGACTACTAGTGTGCCGACATATGTCACCTATCAGAGAGGCATGAGAGGATTGTTTGCAGCAGCCCGACGAGTACTATCTCCACCTGGGGTGGAAGGGGTCTCATTGTCGTCATCAGCAGTACAGGTACAGGATAGAGGCAAGAAGCCTATGTAGCATGAGGGCCCTTCAGGAGGCCTAGACACTGATTTCATACTCATCGATGATGATGTGAGCTCTCCTAGCTCAAAGCTGAGGGAGGTCATTCAGGAGCAGAAAGCCGAGATAGATGCATTGACCAACAAGTTGTAGAGAGCTCAATGGGTCATAAACTATTTGGAGCAGTGAAACAAACAACTGGAGGATCAACATACAGTCATGGAGTTACAAAACATTCGGCAAAACCGCCAAGCTGCCCAAAGGAGGAGGATAGAGTTCACTTCATTGGAGCAGGAGATAGAGGCTGATCGAGAGACTTGGCTTGAGAGGGTCAATATTCATCTTGAGAAGTTGTTGGTGAAGGCAAACAAAGACAAGGACATGCTCAGGCACATGAAAAATCATTATTGGGCACGAACTCATGTTTGCAAAGCAAGGATCAAAATCCTGAAGGCAAGACTAAGGAGGGCACTAAAACGACGCAAAAGGCATGATAGGCTCCAAATATTGGCCGAAGATTCTTTGGCTGAGCATGATACTTGATGATGGACCTTCAGTCCAAATTTCAACAAATTTGGAGAAAATTTTGTCAATTTTGAATTTTTTGGCTTCAAAATAGATTTTCTTGCCCAATGCGTAGCGCCACTTGGCGCGCGCTTATAATTGGAAGGTCCTCTAGAGGAAAAATTTGTATTTCTGGATTTTTTTATGAAAAGTTATGCATGCTTATGAATTACCTAAGGATTTCATCAAGTTCTAGGTTGCCTAAATGGTCAAAAACACACAAAAAATGACCTCTCTGCCACCTTTTGCACCCACAGGAAGTAGTGTTGGGAGATTTGAGTTTTGGAGGGGCAAATGGACACCAAATCTAGAAATTCCACTTGGGTTGGAAAGTAGACGGGCAGGGCTTTCCAATGAGATATCTTGAGCTCAATTTGGACTTCAGGAAGGCCCTCAAAATTAGCCTCAAAGTTGTGCTACGCATACAGGTTTCAGGCGCGGCGCATAGGGAAATTTGGCCTATTTTTCACTCAGTAGCTCAGAATTTCGCCCAGTTTTGACTAGTTTCACTTTTTCATGTAACTTTTGACTTATCTTGATGTAAATTCATGACTTTGATGTAATTTTGGCACATTGTTACTCATCCATGTAGATTCATTCACTAAAAAGTCAAAAGATAGTGAATGAATCAGTTTCGTTTTATATAGAGGCAAGTTGTTTCATTGCTTATTTTCCAATTCCTTATTTAGATATGGTTGAAATAGCTCCTAGAATGATGAGCTCGACCCCTAGAGGCATGGGAAGGAGTTAGGCTTGTCTATATCATGTAATTTATCAGTCATTTTCAGGGTTGGACACTTGGGATTGCTTGGCACTCCATTGTACATTTGATTTCTGCATTTTTGGCAAAGGAAAGACCAGGGTTTTGCAGCACTCTTTGGGATTCCTGTGGCTCTGTGTTTTGATGGTGTTCTTCTCTATGTAATTTGTAAGTTCACTGATATTTATGTGCACCATTTCCTTTCTCTTTTGCTTCTGAAATTAAACAAATGAGTGACAAAGGTAGAATTCATTAGCTTGTTGTGCTCTGCCTGTTAGTTTTGTTTAATTCTCAATGTTTTCTTTAGTTTAAGGAGGATTCTTGATACCCTCACACCCTCTTCAGCTTCTCATCAGTCTAAGCCCTCCATCTTTACAAATCAAAGCATCAAAATGATTGCCTTTCTTGCCCCAATCAAAACTCTGCAAAACTGGCCTTCATCCCCGGACCCAAATTTGCCTTTCCCTTGATTCCAACAAAACCCCCAAAAAATCAAATCAAATCCTTGCACTTCATACCTAGCCTAACATCAGAAGATATTTCAGTCATCTCAAGCCCCAATCGATCATCATTTGCTGAGACTGACCCTAAGAGAGCCCTCTCCTGTCCTCGTAGGGCTAGCTACAAGGCTGAGCATGGTTTGATGTTGGTCATGGATCCTGCCTTTTTATCCTGAGGTAAATCTAGTCTCTAACATAGTGGCGACCATACTGGGGACTAAATTATTTGTTTGTTGGTATTCTTCATTTTATAGACTACAGACGAAGCCTGAAGTTAGCCAGGTAGCCTTCGAAATGCTCTTGCTTTGCATTACCGAAAGTAGATAAAAGTTGCTTCAGTCAATCTCCAGTCTAGTCTTATAAGCTGAACATCTAACTTGCAAGTTGCCCCAGTACATGTATCAAGTTAGATCTAATTGTTGATGGTGGACAATAGTCAGACACATATGAAGGCTGAAATCATTCACTTGGCGACTCCAGTGTCGAAGAATCCCAAGGTTCAGAATTGTTATGGCGACTCTACTCTTCAAGAATCAGTAGCCTGAAGAATTTCTTGGTGAATTCATTGTTATCAAAATGGTTTCGCTGGATCGAAGGTATGCTCCCATGAGCAGAGATCACATTCCAGGTTTTCCAAATAAAATTCCTAAGGTAGATTGGCAAAGGAATTTTCCTACGTTTAAAGATGATAATAGGAATGATGCTGCTTTACATCTAGTTAGATTTCACATACATATTCGCAAGTTGAAGGTTGATTTTCCTGAAGATTTCTTGATGAAGATATTCATGGCCACTCTGGAAGGTGAAGCCCGATCTTGGTATGAAAGTTTGCCGCCTGCTTGTATTTACTGTTTAAAGGATTTTCATGCCATGTTCTTTGAAAGGTATAAAGAATCTTATCCATCATTAAATTTAGTTTAGAACTGTTGCAAACATGCTTATAGTTTTATTGAAAATCTTGAGAGAATTTATGAAGATGATAACTTCATGGATGATGAGATCATGGAAGCCTTGCATGAAAATCCATTTCAGTAGCATAAAGAGGATATTTATCAAGATGCCCAGGAAAATTTGCAGCAGGATCAAGATCTTCACACAATGGAAAATGATGAAAGAGAAGGTTTTATTTCAGATCTGTCCATAGAAGAAGACAACATGCATGAAAGTCAAGTTTCAATTTTAGAATGTGATAAAGTCAAGTCAACTATTTCAGATCTAGATTCAGATCGTGATGATGTAGAATATCTTGTGTTGAATCCCATGAAGGAGAGCTCTACTATTGAGATCAT
Source organism: Pinus tabuliformis (assembly GCA_031772625.1). Taxonomy (NCBI): domain Eukaryota; kingdom Viridiplantae; phylum Streptophyta; class Pinopsida; order Pinales; family Pinaceae; genus Pinus; species Pinus tabuliformis. Next base: position 680,551,027 of record CM062817.1, read on the forward strand.
CTGGAATGAAGAAGAAAAAGTTATTGACCCAAGCCTTCATGAGGAGGTAATTCAGTCATTTCATGAAAAACAAGATGAGATCTTTGTTCAAGTAAGTGAAAAATATTCTTTCAATAACTCAGTGGTAAATGATAATTTGATTTCCATGTCATATGAAGATGATCAACAATGTTTCCAAATTTCAGAAGATCAGGGAATTGAGGACTGCCATTCAGGTTTTTCATGTTTAGAAATGTTATTTCAAGAAGACAATACTTGCTTGAGCAAAAGGAAACAAAAAGTCTTATCTCCTCTATCTGAAGATGAGATAGATCAACTCTTGAAAGGTCAGGTTACAGCCAAAGCTAATGCAGGTCTGCAGTGTGCACATGGTCAAGACGGTGTTGGTGAAACTTCTTCTTCTTTTGAAAATGATGATAGTCTTGACATTAGCCTTATAGATCAGCGAACAGATAATATTTTCTTTCATGAAAATGATAAGGCTGTCATGTTTGATAATCTGGAAGATTGTTTTCTGTTTAAGAATGACCTTGACCATGAAATTGAGGAATATGAGTAAGGATAATTTTAGGGGCGAATGTTCGCCCTTTGGCGAAATTAAGGGGTTTTAAATTTTTAGTGGGCGAATATTTTGTATCATAGTACATTTTTACAAATCACCTCAAATAGCCCACCTTATTTTAAGGGAGAGGGTAAAAAAGGTAAATTTAGCCCTTGAAATTAGGACTTACAAACTTCCATTCGCCCATTTTCAAGAATAGGTTTTATTTAAGTGAATCCATTCGCCCATTTTCAAGAATAGGTTTTATTTAAGTGAATCCTATGGGCCAAATACCATATTTATAAAAGAGGTATGGTAAATTAATAAAAATATAAATAAATGAGAGGTATGGTAAATAAATAAAAGATTTTTTATATTTACTCCATAAGTCACCTTATATACATGTAAGGGTGTAAACAAATAAAAATATAAGTAAAGTGGAGGTATGGTAAATAAATAAAACGTCTTTTTATACTTGCTCAAAAGGTATGGTAAATAAATAAAAATATAAATAAACTAGATGTATCGTAACTAAATAAAACCTCTTTTTATATTTAGTCCATAACCCTCGTTCTATTTATGAAGGCTCAAGAAAGAGGTTTTATTTAAGTGAATCCTATGGGCCAAATACCATATTTATAAAAGAGGTATGGTAAATTAATAAAAATATAAATAAACGAGAGGTATGGTAAACAAATAAAACATTTTTTTATATTTACTCCATAAGTCACCTTATATTTACGAACACTCAAAAAATGGGTTATATTTAGGTGAAACCTATGGCGAAAATACTATGGGACAAATACCATGGACTAGATTGTTATTAATACCATGCAAAAAACCATTATTAACCCTAATATTAGAATTAATAAAAATAAAAATGGCACATGGTATTGACCCATGGTATTCACCTGGAATGTAGCCTATTTAAATGGGGGAATTAAACCAGCATCATATGCTAAGATTCACTAGGACTTTACAAAGTTTTATTATTTAGTGAAAGACTCGCCAAGATCTTACAAGATTTTATAATTGAGTAAAATATTCGCCATGTCTCGTGAGAGATTCGCCAAAAAATTATATATACATATTATATTATTGATAAAATCGCCTTCCATTTTTCCTATATACCATGGAGATTCGCCCATTTATTATATTTTTAATTTAGGGGGGATTCTTAAAATTTTCCCTGAATATGAGCCTAAGAGAGACAACATGCCAGAATTTTTTATGCTTGAGGAATTAACAACTAACACTTAGATAGCAAAAGCTAATACCTCTCTATGCCTTCCTATCACTCAGCAACCAGTGGTTCTTTCAGATCAAAATGAAGGGAGTACTTGTATTTTTGCTGCTGGATCTCAAGACAAAATAGTGCTTCAGGATTATCAAGATCCCTTTGGCATTCTTTTGCAAGCATTAGAGAAGATAAATGTTGCCTGGTTCGTTATCATAAGCCTTGGTTTCAATGGTTATTGTGAGTTGCCTACATGTACATCGTTCTGCCTGCTCGGGGAAAGTGAGAACAGAATTTCATTGAGTAGCCATTTGTTGGATTGGAAGGCTCACTACACATGATTGTACAGATTTCATCAGTAGGTAGGTGGTTGTCATCGGGATTTGAAGTTCTCAAATCTTGATGGTCTGTTGCCATTTAAAATCTTTGTAAGTACTTGTCTTAGTTAAGTCAGTCTTGAGTCATTTTTTGTTTCAGTCAATTTAAAGATAGTTTCAGCTGAGTGTCCAGTTTCATCTTTTCAAATTCTTGTTTCAGTTTTGGATTAGTCAGTTCAACTATGAGTCTTGAGTCAAAGTTTCGTAGTAATTGGTTTTTGGGTGTTTTGAAGTTATTGACTCCATAGCCCAATGGACGAAAGGCACTGCCTGCTTTCCCAGAGATCTGTAGTTCTTGGCACCTCCAAGGAGTTACCATCCCCATTGGAGCCAATGTTAGAGTTGGTCTATTTAGCCCTCCGTCAGAGATCAAAATCTCATTTATTTCATTTCATTTTAGGTGTCTCATACAACCCTATCATCTGCATTCCATTAGGAGTATCAATCTTCTAACGGAAGGGTCTTGTCTCCATACTTCCCTCATGTCATGTACCTGTTGGTTCGTGTCTAATCATCAAAGTTCATCAAAGTCAATTTTACAGTCATTATGGATGGTCTTTTGGTCAACCAAGAGTCTTTTCATTCATTAGGTCTAGGGTTTCGCAAATTTTGTCTTCAAAGTGTCTAATAATGCCAGCAGGCACATGAGGGTGTTCTTAATAAGTTTTCATTCCAAAATTTTCATTATTAATAATGCTTGAAAATGATTCTTCTTCAAAACTCTGTTTTGAAGAAGAAATCGTCAAATTTATTTTTTGTAATAAATATGTAATTTTTAAAGTTTTTCAGTCATGGAGTATTTCAGGCACAACCCTGGTCATCCTTTGCCGAAATCCAATGCCAACCATCCCTGCAAAAAATTGACAAAAGTTTCATCATTCAAGTCAAAAAGTCAAAATGGAAACCAAAACAGAGTTTGTATTAAAATGTCAAAGTGCCAAAGTTCTACAACTTTACAAAGTGGGTTATTTGAAATCAAAAATTCAAATCCATTGGTCATATAAGATATTTTGGTGTCCAAAACAATTCATTTGCCTGTAAGAAATATCAGTGAAGCCGAGTCAAGTTTGGAGGAGCGAAAGCATGTGTTGAAGCCGAGACTGTGTGTTGAAATTCTACTACGTGGCACGTTGGGTAGAGGTCACGACGCACACAGTGGTCGTGATGCACACAGCCATTCTCCACCGTGCAAATTTGAACGTGCACAGCACACAGGGCTGATACTCCATTTTTTTCACTGCCTTCAACGAAATCCCAAATTTCTTGGCTCTACTGCTCCAAGTAAGTCAAATCGTCTTGTCAGTTGCCATTGATCAGTTTTGGGTGTGGTTTCAAATATTGGTTGAAGAACTTGAATGCTAAACTACAAACCTTATCCTCTTATTTAAGCTGCTCCTTAGGGTTTTACAATTGGTGGTTTAAAAAACAATTTTGTGCCAAGTATTTCATTCCTCACTAGATTCTCTCTCACTGTTTTACTATCATCATACAGTCCCTTTCCTTTTCCCCTATGTCCCAAAGCCACTCTTATCACTTGTTTTCATTAATCCCTATCCCTTAACCCTATCATTCCCTATCACTTTCCCTCTCCCATATTATTTGCAGAGTTCCAAATAGTCAAGTGACTATTATTACACCTTAATCTCACTTGACAGCCCACTTTTCCCATTGTTCCATATTCCTCACAGTCCCTCATTTCCCTTTGGCACCTTTGGCATTGAAAACAAAACACTCATTTATCATTTTCAAACCAAACCAAACACATACTTGACATACACCTTTGTAGCACCATGACAAACACCGAGTCATCATATGAGAAAGACAGTGATTCTACCATAAAGCTTCATGCACTGAGGAGGCCTCGTAAGGGTGGCAAACATGTTAGAGAAGAGCTTACCTCATTGAATCAATTGCAGGCCTGCCCACTTGCTATGGCTTGTTTTCAACAACAATCATGCTTTCAGTATTGCGAGATGATTGCTCAGATTCAGCATCATCAGGAGTTGGCTCGGTTGTTTGTTTTACATTTGCATAATGGTCAGGTAACTCTTGCTGGTGTAAATTTCACCTTGACACCAGAGACCATTTCTCAAGCAACCGGAATACTGAATGTAGGTGAGGAGTGGAACAAAAGACAACAGGTAGAAAAAGTACATTATGAACCATACATCAGGCCTAGCTATGTGAAACAGCTCAACAGGGTGTTCCCATTCTAGTTTTTGAAAGAATCCTATGCACCATTGATGAGACTCATTATCAGATACTTCAGTTGTGAGGGCCGCTTCTCATGCCTCTATGCATACCATATCAAATTATTGATGCATTTCATGAGAGTAAAGATGATGAACATTCCATATTTCATGTGCCGAAATATCGAGAGGATGACTACTCTTGTGCAAACGAAGACACCTGAACAGCAGTACAATAGCATTTACCATTATGCACTCATCAAGATCATTATTGTACATCAGCTTGTCTTGCAGGGTATCACATGGGAAGACTTCATTTACCGTGAGTTCTTCACAGCTTCAGCAACTCATCAGGAGGTTGTCCATCATGTAGGTGAACTTTCACATCAGCATGGAGGTCGGTAGGCAGAGACTACTAGTGTGCCGACATATGTCACCTATCAGAGAGGCATGAGAGGATTGTTTGCAGCAGCCCAACGAGTACTATCTCCACCTGGGGTGGAAGGGGTCTCGTTGCCGTCATCAGTAGTACAGGTACAGGATAGAGGCAAGAAGCCTATGTAGCATGAGGGCCCTTTAGGAGGCCTAGACACTGATTTCATACTCATCGATGATGATGTGAGCTCTCCTAGCTCAAAGCTGAGGGAGGTCATTCAGGAGCAGAAAGCCGAGATAGATGCATTGACCAACAAGTTGCAGAGAGCTCAATGGGTCATAAACTATTTGGAGTAGCGAAACAAACAACTGGAGGATCAGCATACAGTCATGGAGTTACAAAACATTTGGCAAAACCGCCAAGCTGCCCAAAGGAGGAGGATAGAGTTCACTTCATTGGAGCAGGAGATAGAGGTTGATTGAGAGACTTGGCTTGAGAGGGTCAATATTCATCTTGAGAAGTTGTTGGTGAAGGAAAAAGATAAGGACATGCTTAGGCACATGAAAAATCATTATTGGGCACGGACTCATGTTTGCAAAGCAAGGATCAAAATCCTGAAGGCAAGACCAAGGAGGGCACTAAAATGACACAAAAGGCATGATAGGCTCAAAATCATGGCCGATGCTTCTTTGGCTGAGCATGATACTTGATGATGGACCTTCATTCCAAATTTCAACAAATTTGGAGAAAATTTTGTCAATTTTGAATTTTTTAGCTTCAAAACAGATTTTCCTGCCCAACGCGTAGCGCCACTTGGCACGCGCTTATAATTGGAAGGTCCTCTGGAGGAAAACTTTGTATTTCTAGATTTTTTATGAGAAGTTATGCATGCTCATGAATTACCTAAGGATTTCATCAAGTTCTAGGTTGCCTAAAGGGTCAAAAACACACAAAAAAATGACCTCTCTGCCACCTTTTGCACCCACAGGAAGCAGTGTTGGGAGATTTGGGTTTTGGAGGGGCAAATGGACACCAAATCTAGAAATTCCACTTGGGTTGGAAAATAGACGGGCAGGGCTTTCCAACGAGCTATCTTGATCTCAATTTGGACTTCGGGAAGACCCTCAAAATCAGCTTCAAAGTTGTGATATGCATACAGGTTTCAAGCACGGTGCATAGGGGAATTTGGCCTATTTTTCACTCAGCAGCTCAGAATTTCACCCAATTTTGACTAGTTTCACTTTTTAATGTAACTTTTGACTTATCTTGATGTAAATTCATGACTTGGATGTAATTTTGGCACATTTTTACTCATCCATGTAGATTCATTCACTAAAAAGTCAAAAGATAGTGAATGAATCAGTTTCCTTTTATATAGAGGCAAGTTGTTTCATTGCCTATTTTTCAGTTCCTTGTTTAGATATGGTTGAAACAACTCCTAGAATGATGAGCTCGACCCCTAGAGGCATGGGAAGATGTTAGGCTTGTATATATCATGTAATTTCTCAGTCATTTTCAGGGTTGGACACTTGGGATTGCTTGGCACTCCATTGTACATTTGATTTCTGCATTTTTGGCAAAGGAAAGACTAGGGTTTTGAAGCAATCTTTGGGATTCCTATGGCTCTGTGTTTTGATGGTGTTCTTCTCTATGTAATTTGTAAGTTCACTGATATTTATGTGCCCCATTTCCTTTCTCTTTTGCTTCTGAAATTAAACAAATGAGTGACAATGGTAGAATTCATTAGCTTGTTGTGCTCTGCCTGTTAGTTTTGTTTAATTCTCAATGTTTTCTTCAGTTTGAGGAGCATTCTTGATACCCTCATGCCCTCTTCAGCTTCTCATCAGTCTGAGCCCTCCATCTTTACAAATCAAAGCATCAAAACGATTGCTTTCTTGCCCCAATCAGAACTCTGCAAAACTGGCCTTCATCCCCGGACCCAAATTTGCCTTTCCCTTGATTCCAAAAAAACCCCCAAAAAATCAAATCAAATCCTTGCACTTCATACCTAGCCTAACATTAGAAGATATTTCAGTCATCTCAATCCCTAATCGATCATCATTTGCTGAGATTGACCCGGAGGGAGCCCTCTCCTGTCCTCGTAGGGCTAGCTACGAGGCTGAGCGTGGTTTGATGTCGGTCCTGGATCCTGCCTTTTCAGCCTGTGGTAAATCTAGGCTCTAATAGATATGTTGGCAAATATTGAACAAGAAATGTAGGTTATCAAGAAGAATATAAAGGAAACATAGGATAGGTAGAAAAGTTATACAGATCAACACATGGCATTTAAGGAGTTTCAGGTTGGGGAACATGTGTATTTGTGCATCAATCCCAAGAAGTGATCCTTGATGATTAGGTTTTGTGAAAATTTGGCACCTCGGTATTACGGGCCTTTCGACATCCTTGAGAGGATTAGAATAGTGGCCTACAAACTTGCACTGCCTCCGACAGTGAAATTCCATGATGTTTTCCATGTTTCATTGAATAAAATATATGTAAAGGATCTTAATCATGTTATTGATTGGTCTGTATTGCAAGTGGATCCAAAATTAGAACTAGAGTTCGAACCTCAATGCATTTTTCAGAGAAAGTTGCTCATGCTCTAGAACTGAGCAATCGAGCAAGTTAAATTACAGTGGAAGCACTTTGGGCCCGATGAAGCTACATGGGAGATGGATGATCAGATGCAGGCTATATATCCTTCCTTGTTTGTTAGTTGAGGCAAAGAAATTTTGGTATATGTATATGGATGTAAATACCACAATGATTTGTATTATAAATCTCCAATAAGCAATATGGGTGTCATGTTGTTATGTTTGTCATGTTGGTTTTCTTTTTAGCAGGTTGTTCATTGTAAATATTGCAATGAGCTAAGTTATAAAGCTCCATTGGTATTATGTTTTATTTTCAGTGGTCTTACTAGTTGTAAGTGTCATTGAACACCAAGGATGGTGTTCCCCTAAGGAGGACGGGTATGTAACAACCACGGGTTAAAATTTCATGTAACAAAGTTAATAAAGGAAAAATATGGCTAAGGTCATGTGACACTTATTCCATGTTGAATGTTGGCCAAAACATCCTAATAGGTGTTCATTTGGTTTATTATGGTTAAGGGGAAATTTGCAAGGAAATGACAAAGGCTTTGGAAACAAAAATATGAATTTATTGGCGTTTAATTATGAAAATAAAGGAAATTAGGAGAAAAGGAAGGTGAAAGGTCACAAGTTGCATGTGAGGAGTAAAATGAAGGGAAAATAATGGAAATTGAAGAAATTAGAGGCCTCATTAATAAAAAGGCTTATGAGGATTAGTTCACAACCTTTTTTCCAGTTCATTTTTGCAGCTCTCTCTCTATCCTATCTACTCTCTCATACCCTTGCACACTTAGAGTATTCTTAGAGCACTCTAGCATTGGAGGAAGGAAAGCAAAGGAAGGACAAGGAAGGAAAAGGAAGTAAAGGGAAGCAAAAGATCAAGCAAGGAAGAGTTAGATCAAGCGGCTACAATAAGATTACTTGCAGGTATCAAGTTGCATGTATGATTTCCTTACTAGTTTTGGCATGCATGGTACATGCATGTGTGTATTTGGTTCTCTTGTTGTCATTGGCATGGTTTTTTCCAGGTGTGACAGTGGTTTCAGCCTTGCCTTGCCATTTCCGGATAGCCATGGTGTGATGGGGTTCTTTTACTTGGTTGAGATGGATTGTTGGATGGTTTCAAAACTGAGTGGGGTGGTCTCAGGAAAATTCCCAAAGGCCTAGGAATCCCTTGACTAGTAAATGGTGGGATACATGGTAAAGCCTAAGGGTGGAGATGGAAAATTCCTCACGGTTTAGGTGGAGAGATCTGGAGGCATTCATGCTTATTTAGGGCCTAATGATCCCTTGAACATTATATGGGGAGATTGCAATAAATCTTGTAGTGTATGTTTCTTTTTTTGGCCTATGACTCCATTGACCATTAATTGTGGGATACACAGTAAATCCTGGTTGTATAGATGAGGTTTTCGGTCCTAGGAATTCCTTGACTGGTAATGGTGGGATACATGGTAAAGATTGAGATGCCCTAGTTGTTTTTGTTGTGAGTCCCACATTCATGCTTGGAATATGGCATAGGGGTGACTAGTTGAAAGAAAGATTTGGTTCAGCTCAATCTATTGTCAGGTGGTATGTGGAAGTCCCTAACTTGGTTGGATTTTGTATATGTTAATAAGAGCTCTTTTCCTCTTTTGTTGTATGTGTAAATGTACTTGTCATCATGTGTCTATGATGGTTGTTCTATTACTGTTGTTTATCTAGATATATGCTGGTTATAAGCATGGGTTTATGACATACTTTAGTTGTGGCTCTCATCATGTTCTGTTTAGTAAATGAAGTGTTAATGAATTTGTGACCTAATATATGATAATGCATCTATTATGAGATGGAATCAGACCTTCTTGATGAATCTCAAATAAGTTTGAGGTATCGATGTTCAGATATGTTTATATGACCTGTACATTACATGTTTATGATGTGTTTGATGAAACTCCTGTCATGGTTAGGATGAGGCTGGTCAATTTGTTGTTCAAGTTTTGTATTAGAGGCCTTTTCTTCTTGTTATTTATCATTTATGAGAATTTCATCAAGTTTTGGGAAGAGGCCTGAGTCCTAGCCCTGAAAAGTGGCTCAAATTTTGGGGTCGCTCGCACAAAACTGCCTGAAAAAGACTACAATCTCATGGAGACCTTGTTATGGGAGCGAATAGAGGGTTTCACTCACATGGAGGGCTTGTCCTGGGAGCGAATGGGGGTCTAGTTTAGTTAAAAGCAAGTTAAATCAAGTGTTGGGCACCTGGAGTGGTTTTTTAGCCCCTAGGGATTTTGTAGCTCCTGAGGAAGGTCATTCTGGTTTTGGTTTGTCAATTCCACTTCCTAAACTATACTTGGGGAGTTGAATCATATCATAGTAACTCTGCATCACATACTTACCCTGGTGGACTGGTTAGATTGGTTAAGAGTGGTAGGAGGGTGTTACATTCAGTGTATTATATATATATATATATATATATATATATATATATATATATATATATATATATATATATATATATATATATATATATATATATATATAGATATATACCTGTCGAATACTTGATGGCTACCAATCGGAGTACTCATTGAATACTCAATGACTGAATCAATGACAGAAGCATCGGTACCACAACACTCCCATCGAACAAAACTCTGAGTCGTGGCATATTCAATGATTCATAGTTGGCTTGCAAGCGTCGGAGTGACAACACTTTTGTCACACAATTTACTTATGTCATCGATTACCTGATGCCTCAACATTGGTTTGTTCCGTCAGACAAAATGACCTATCTGTCGCATATCCAATGTTTCACCATCGACTTGAAAGCGTCAAAGTGACAACACTTCTATCGCAAAATTTACTTATATCGTTGATTACCCGATGCCTCAACATCAATTTGTTTTGTTGGAAAAAACAACCTATTTGTCAAATATCTGAATGTGAATTGGTGCATGATGTCTAGTCAATTTAATGTCTTAAATTGCTCTACAAAAATTATCAATCCGGGTATCATAAACTGATGAAGTGTGGTGCACCATATGTGCTTAATTAACCTTTTTCTTACTTCATTGTTTTATAGATTTGATTTTGTTTTGGGGTTTTGTTCTTGTTGATCTCCTAAAGTGTCTAATGCAAATGGAAATCCTATTCTAAAGTCTTAAGAATACTTTTAAAGGTCAAGTATGGATGTAGATTTCAAGACAAGGTTTATGTCCCTAATGGTAACTTCCAAAACTTAGCACTTCAAAAGATCTCAAAACATGTTATTGATGAAATTAGTACTTAAACAAGAATGGAAATGTGCTGCTATTCAAATCAAACAAATGATGAACTACTAATCATGAAATCACTATCTCTGTTGTTTATCTAAATACAGAAATAAAAGTTAAGCTATTGCACTCAACAAATCAAAAACTGCAAACTAATAAAAGTAAAATCAAATCACATCATTCATAGTCCGATAGCTCGCCAGGTAGTCTAAGCTATGGCTTTAGGAGATAACATCAATGATATGAGGAATTTGATATCTAATTGCAGAAAAATAAAGCTAAAATCAAATCACATCATTCATAGTCCGATAGCTCGCCAGGTAGTCTAAGCTATGGCTTTAGGAGATAACGTCAATGATATGAGGAATTTGATATCTAATTGCAGAAAAATAAAGCTAAAATCAAATCACATCATTCATAGTCCGATAGCTCGCCAGGTAGTCTAAGCTATGGCTTTAGGAGATAATGTCAATGATATGAGGAATTTGATATCTAAACTAACTAACAAAGCAAATGAATAAGAATGAAATCAAAGCATAACTGAAATTGAAAAGCTAAAAAAAAACAAAGTCAGCAGAGAGGCAAATCTCATGTCACTATTTGATGCAAAAACATGTAAAGAAAAACTAATCTACAATCAACCGATTGAACACACTTACATGAATTAAAATTGCATGAATGGAAAATCTAATCTATCAAACTTGAAAGCAATCAAATGACATAATAAAATCAAAGAAAAATTACAAAATGAAATCTACTCTACCTTACATTCTAATATGCTCCATGAAATCTACTTCACATCTCCTTCCATGTTGAGAACATCAAAGATTTATTCAAATTCTTCAAAATTACAAAGTACAACAAAGCTCTCCAAAGCTTTCAAAAGCCATCAAGGAAGAACTACAAACTCCAAGCTAAGCTAAGACTCACAAGCTAAGCTCTAAACTCTAAGCTAGCAAATGAAGGAGAAAGATCTCCTATTTAAACAAAAAGATGAGAAGCCATCTCATTAATGAGAGTCCATGAATCTCTCCCTCTACCTCTAGAGTCCTAATCAAAATAGGAACTGAAAAGACACATGTCTTCTTAGAGTTTCAATACAATTAGGAGATGTGACACATATCCTCATGATCCCATGATTCTTTCCACTCAAATTCGAATTTGACCTTAGAGTGCCACATAAGGGTCTTCTAGAAGTATCCTTTTGACCTACACATGTCAACAATCTCAACCCACTTGTTAGGTATAAGCATATGCACATTATTTTCTAATTTTTAACCACAAATTCACTTAAAAAGGCTAAGAATTAATAAAGTTTGGAAAAACATAAATGTGGCCCAATGATAATGAAAGTGGGATGGATGTAGTGACATAGTAGTGCAACGGAGGTGAAATGGAGGTGATATAATGGACATAATAGTGAAAGTGTAATGGAAATTAATGACATTTTCAAGACCCAACACGCGACCTACCAGATATCCAACTATTTGTAAAGTCACAACTCTGACTTATAAATGTCATTTTTTAATGACCATTTCAGCGTTTTTATGTGTTGGATAATTGACATCTATACCATCGCATATCCGACGTTAACTAAACAGTCAAATATTCGACAAAATTCCAGCGTCGATTTGATAAGCACTAATGTGTCAGATAATCGACACCAATAAGTCACATATCCGACTAATAGTTGTCGGATTTTGGCCCCATTTCTACTAGTGTGAGCATATGAAGTCATAAATAAAGTGTGTTGATGAGTGTTTTGAAAAGGAATGTGTACATAGATCAAATGTTTGGACTAATAGTGTGTATTCACTAGCTTGAGCAATTAGATTTTTCCTCACAAAGAGACAAAGAAAAATTTACTACTAGTGTGCATTGATCTATGAAAATGATGACATGGTGTGCAAAAGAATACCTTGTAGTGTTTTCTTAGAGGTGAAGATACAAATATATGAACGTTGTATGCATAGATTGACATACAAGGCTATGTCAATATGTGATTAGATGTGATAGTAGATATTCCAAAAGTGGTTGTGCTAGCTAGATTGTTGGTCATTGCAAATAATGTCTAAGCCAAGTTGATTTGTGTGAATTGTGTGCTTGGACCAAAGAGAAAGTATGCAAAGCCTTGTTGTATTGTTAATTGATGCATATTTAAATATGATTATGTGCATTGGAGAAATATTGACGTGTGATATGATGTTTGTTAAGCAAGTATATTGAAGAATATTCCTATAGATGTGTGTGGCTTAGACAATGGCATACCTAATATGTTTTTATATAACTAACAATGGTGTTATGAAGGGGTCATATAGAGTTACATTGGCAGATACGTTATGTAGTCATTGAATATGTGTCTAACACTTGTCTTGCAGGGACTTACATATGGAATATGTTGTTGTAGGTTTTGAAATTATGTATTATCTTGATGTCATTAATTTATAGCAGGTTGAGAGCTTAATATGTTTTTCCTTTATGTTTCAAAAGAGTTTAATGATGCATTGGATGCATGAGCATTGTAATGTTGAGTACCTTGAGATCAAAATAAGTTGTTTCTTCTAGTGTTTGACAGTGATGTATAGATGAGCAAGATGGGTTAGATGTTGTTGTTATTGCATAGATTATTAGTTTGATGTGCTACTCGATATGGTGGACTGATAATGTAGAGATATTGCCTGAGAATGATGATGCAAATTATCAGAGTATAAGTCATAAATTTTGTCCAAGATTTGTAACTAGAGATGTTGATGGTAGTATAACTGAGTTGTTAGTGTTTTGTCATGAATGTGTGCTATTGTCTATTATTAAGATATTACTATAGAAAAATCCATGTGTAACATTTATTTGGATAAAGTCTCATGTAATATATGCTAATGTTGGTATAGAACTACTAGTATATTAGGGTGACTTAACTGCCATGATGAGACTTGTATTTTCAATGAGTTATTGTTGGTGCTAGCTAGTTAAGTGGAGTATGGATGTTTCTACTATGTAATAGCATTGTATAGAAGAGAGATCAAAGTTATGTGTGTATATATTATTGAATATGTTGTCTTTAGAATGTAAAAATGAATGATGTGTTCTTCCAGGATTGACAGTGAGAGATTGTGTTGCTGGTAGGGCTTGTAGGTTTTAACCCCATACAGAAATTACCTGCATACGAATTCTAAAACACATAAAATAAACAATGAGAGAGCATAACACATATACACAGAGATTTTCCCCTAGATCCCAAAACCAGGACTACCAGCTTGATTTTTCATTATGTTCCTTTCAATGTTATAATACATATTTATACATGCCGAAGCAACCAATACCATGGATTGAAAACCATCGCGTCTAATACCATGGACCGAAAACCATCGCATCCAAAAACATGTGCGAAAATCATGCACAAAACCATAGGTGGGTCTGCCCATCCTAACATAGGGTCCAAAACCAAAAAAAATTTGGGTGCTACCCCGGACCCCATAAAGTGGGGTTATAGGTACGTCTCAAACCCCCTGTGAACCCCTCCCCCTCGCTACACAATCAGTGCAATGAACGGGGGCTCCCCCCCCCCGTCTAACCCCCTGGTTAACTACGTGGGCTAGTCGTGGAAAGAATATAACACAACCCAACATTCTCCCACTTGTTGTTTTCTTTCCACATGGGACCACAAGAAAGCTTAGTCATTTTTCTAGCCCTGAAACACCCATTGTCTCTCGACACCAAGAGAACTTCTCAGAGCTCACAGATTTTGTTAATGCATCTGTAGTATTCTTCAAAGTGTCCACCTTTACTAGCAACACCCTTTTGTCTTCTATCATATCCCTCACAAAGTGATACTGAACATCAATGTGCTTTGTCTTTGAATGATATGTGGGGTTCTTTTCCAAGAAAATTGCACTTTGGTTGTCACAGTCTATCCTTATAACTCCCTGTAATAACCCCATACTTGAACACAATCTCTGCAACCAAACTGCTTCCTTGCTTGCATGAGTGGCTGCCAAGTATTTTGCCTCTGTAGTTGATAGTGCCATTACAAATTATTTCTTACTCATCCAACTGATTGCACCTCCAAATAGGTTAAACACATACCCACTTGTAGATATTCTCTAATCCAGATCTCCAGCCCAGTCTGCATCAACAAAGCCATGAATATCCAACATTCTGTCCAATCCTAATCTTCCTTGGTAGCACAAAACATAATCACTAGTGCCACGCAAATACCTGAAACCCCGCTTCACTGTTGTCCAGTGCTCCTTCCCTGGTTTTGACATAAACCTGCTCAATACTTCCACTGCATGTGCAATGTCTGGTCTAGTATAGACCATTGCATACATTAGGCTACCGACTGCACTTGCATATGGAACACGGGACATGTCCTCTTCCTCTTCTTGTGTCTTGGGACACTGTTCAGCAGATAACCTCACACCTACAGGAATAAGAACCTTCACCGGTTTACTATCCTGCATATTAAACCTCTGTAGTATTTTCTCAACATACTTCCTTTGGTTTAACCAGAGCTTCCTCTTTGCCGATCTTTTTTAATTTCCATGCCCAAAATATAGTTTGCAGCACCAAGATCTTTCATGTCGAATTTGGAGGACAATTGGGTCTTCAAATCCTGGATAATTTCTTTGTCATTTCCAACTAGCAACATATCATCCACATACAAGACCAAATAAATAACACGGTCACCAATTAATTTAAAATACACATAGTGATTTGCTTTGCTTCTGGTGAAGCCAAGTCCCCACATAAATGTATCAAAGTTCTGATACCACATCCTTGGTGATTGTTTTAACCCATACAGAGACTTCTTTAACTTGCATACGAGTTCTCTCTTACCATTCACCGCAAAGCCTTCAGGTTGCTTCATGTAGATCTCCTCTTCCAGATCCCCGTGAAGAAATGTTGTCTTCAAATCCATCTGTTCTACCTCAAAATCAAAAGCAACAACAATAGATAAAAGTAACCTAATAGAAGTTACCTTGGCAACAGGAGAAAAAATATCACCAAAATCAATTCCCGGCACCTGGGAATAACCTTTTTCTACCAACCGAGCTTTGTATTTCTCCACCTTTCCTTCTGCATTTGTCTTCTTCTTGAACACCCATTTGGTGCCAATGGGTTTCCTTCCAGCCGGCAACTCCACCAGATCCCAAGCATCATTTTTGTGCAAATATGCCATTTCATCAACCATGGCCTCTTTCCAGAGTTTGCCATCCTCTGAATCTACTACTTCCTTCACAGTTCTGAGATCATCGTCAATAATAGATAAAGCAAAATTTGAACAGAAAGCAGATGGACTATACCTTTCTAGCTACCTTTTTTCTCAAACTGATCTTCTCACACTCGGAGTTTGAGGCTCTTCATCTTCTGATTCCTCCTCTGCCGTCGAGTCTAATTCTTCCTCCTTTAGCTCAAACTCTATCTTCTCAGGTTCCTTTGGTTGGACTTCATGTTTAATAACATATTTCACCTCTCTGAACACCACATCTCGACTGTACACAACCTTCCATGTGACTAGGTTCCAAAGCTTATAACCCTTTAAACCATCCTTATACCCAATAAAGATGTACTTTTCATATTTACTATCCAACTTGGTTTGTTTCTCCTTTGGAACATGTACATATGCATCACATCCAAATACCCTCAGATGTGAAAGAGAGGGTTTCTTACCAGTCCATACCTCTTGTGTAGTCTTATCTTCCAATGTTGATGAAGGTGACCTGTTGACCAGGTAACATGCAGTATCCACCGCCTCTGCCTAGAATTCTTGTCCTAACCTAGCACCATTGAGCATGCTTCTTGCCCTTTCCATCAACATCTTATTCATTCTTTCTGCAACTCCATTTTGCTGAGGTGTATATGGAGTAGTCTTTTGTCGTGCTACACCACACTTCTTACATATTTCTTCAAATTCCTTGCTGCAAAACTCTCCACCATTATCTATCCTCAGCACCTTTATCTTCTTCTCTATTTGATTTTCCACAAGAGCCTTAAATTCTTTAAACCTGTCAAAGGCTTCAGATTTCTTCTTAAGGAAATATATCCATGTATTCCTTGAGAAGTCATCTATAAATGATACATAGTACATAGACTTACCCAATGATGGAACCTTCACAGGTCCAAACACATCACTGTGCACAAGTTCTAATATCTGTTTCACCCTCTTACTACCAGAGGGGAAACTCACCCGATTCTGCTTCCCATATACACAATTTTCACAGAAATCAAAATCCAGAGAGCTATTACTCATACCTTCTACCATACCTTTACCATGAAGTATTCGAAGGCCCTTCTCTCTAATATGTCCAAGCCTTTGATGCCACAACATTGTCTTCTCTCCAGAGACCACTAGATTTTCTACTCCACTTTCAGGAACCACAGAATTGTTGCACCCATCAATAACAGTGCTACCTTGTAACTTGTAAAGAGTTCCAATTCAAACTCCCCACATCAATACCAGTGCTCCCCAAACCATTTTGCAGGTATCCTTCTCGAAACTGTTTTTACACCTGCATCATCTAACTTGCTAACAGAAATTAGATTTCTGTCTAATGCAGGAATATGCAGAACACCCAGAAGTGTTCTAACTCTTCCACCTTGTAGCTTCAACTTTACTTTTCCACAACCAATGATTCTAGCCTTCCTATCATCCCCCAAGAAGACATCACCACCATCATATTTCTCATACTCACAGAACCACTCTCTATGGGGAGTGAAGTGAAAGGATGCACCTGAGTCAATCAACCATGCCTCATGATCTATATGTGTGCTTGATGAAGCCAAGTACACATCCCCACCTTCATCTGAAGTGGTTTTCGCCTCTGCAGAAGGAGCCTCATCAGATCCCTTTCCTTTGTCAAGATTTTTAGATTTACAGTCCCTTTTGAAGTGGCCTTCCTTTTCGCATTTCCAGCACACCACCTTTATAGGTTTTCCTGGAGATTTAGATCTCCCTCTAGATTTAGATCTCCCACTAGATGACTTATTTTTATTTCTGTTCTGGGACCGTCCTCGTATAGACAAGGCATCACCATTCTGGCTCTCCATATTTTTCCGTCTCATCTCCTCTGTTAGCAAGGCTGAGACTATTTCATCAAACTGTAAGGCAGTTGCATTGCTACCTATTGCAATAACTAGACTATCCCACGAATCTGGTAGAGAACACAACAAACTGATGCAATTATCTTCATCTGAAATTTTAATATCAACAGATGCTAACTAACTTACCACAATATTAAATGCGTTCAGATGCTCTGTCACCGAGTCTCCATCTTTCATCCTCAGGTTATATAGCTTTTTCCACAGGAACAATTTATTCACCAAAGACTTAGATTGGTACAAAGTCCCTAACTTGTCCCACAAAGCCTTTGCTGTAGCTTCCCCTAATACATTCAACAATACTGAATCTGAGACACACAATCATATTGTGCTCTTTGCCTTTCGATCCAACTTCTTCCATTCTTCATCAGACACTCCCATTGGTTTAGTACATGGATCTACCGCGATCCACTGATCTTTATCCACCAACAGATCCTCCATCTTGAGTTTCCACAACTCAAAACTCTGACCATTAAATTTCTCGATCTCTATCTTTCCACTGCTCACCATCTTCTTTCACCACCAGAATCGATCTCGCAGATCTCCCACTGAACAGGGTCTACCATAGGCCCAAGTGAAACCCCTCAGCAATAAAGGCGTCCCCTTGAAGCCAAATCTGCTCCGATACCAAATGTAGGTTTTAACCCCATACAGAAATTACCTGCATATGAATTCTAAAACACATAAAATAAACAATGCGAGAGCATAACACATAAAACACATATACACAGAGATTTTCCCTGGATCCCAAAACCGGGACTACCAGCTTGATTTTTCATTATGTTCCTTTCAATGTTATAATACATATTTATACATGCCGAAGCATCCAATACCATGGACTAAAAACCATTGCATCCAATACCATGGACCGAAAACCATCGCGTCCAAAAACATGTGTGAAAATCATGCACAAAACCATAGGTGGGTCTGCCCATCCTAACATAGGGTCCAAAACCAAAATTTTCCGGGGCACTGCCCTGGACCCCATAAAGTGGGGTTATGGGTACATCTCAAACCCCTATGACCCCTCTCGCTACACAATTGGCGCAACGAAGGTGGGCTCCACCCCCCTTCTAACCCCCCGGTTAACTACGTGGGCTAGTCATGGAAAGAATATAACACAACCCAACAGTCCTTAATGTTATTGATGACCAAAGTGTTGTGGGGAAAAATGCCTATGCAGGACGATCCTATCCACCTAAGGTGTGACAGTGCCTTAGCAACAAACAGAGACAGCTATTCTAGTATTCTTCCTTTATGAATTAAGAATGAAGAGAGGTGGATGGACTAACCGGTGTCTTCCGTTTGTCCCTCGATCCGGTTTCTCTTCTCTTGGAGAGTTCCCAGCTACTTGCCTTCTCGCTCGCCCAGCTTCAAGAGGTTTCTGCAAGATCACAAGAAGAGAACACTACACAAGACATGGATTCATATTCATAACTAGTTCAGGATTAGAAATAAACTAAACATACTAATGCAATCATACATCAAAAATACATCAGTATATAGGAGAAACCAAGATAGCTTTATTGATGAATAACAAGGTTCAGGAAGAGATACAACCCAGAGGGCCCCAATCCAGCATCTCCTTCCCAGCAAATGGAATTCCTATCTTCACCCCCTTCAAAGCATTAAGCACCCAATGATTCTGATCTCAAACCAACAGCAATTCTTTGCAATAACAAAATTCCAGCCTCTAGATCTCATGGAGGAGAGATCCATATATAGATGTTTGGAGAGAGGATGAGTCAGCTTGAGATCTGACTAGTGTCCTCTCCCTCTGTCAGTTCTTGATTCCACTTGGAGGTTCTTGCTTCCACTTGGAGATTTGGAACCTCTTACTCATCACCAGTTGAATTCCCTGAGGCAAGTGTCATTTTGGAAGCTTCCTGGGTTCTGACACCTTGAGAAATGAACTTGCCACATGTCCACTCTCGCTCAGCGCAGGTAGCTAGTGTTGCCTTTGACATTCAGCGCAGGTAGCCAGTGTTGGCTTTGACATTCAGCACAAACAGCTAGTGTAGTCACTGAAATGATCCTGAATTGACTTGTTTTTTAGCAGTTTCTGGTGGAGAACTTCTGTGAATTGCTGTGGTTTGTTAGCCTTGTTCCTCTAGGGGTAGGAACAACATGTTTAGGGACTTTGGATCCCTTAGATTATGGACATTTCATGCTCAATGTTGTAAGGCACAAAAATGTCTATAACAGTTGCCCCCTAAAGTATGAGGCCGTTTATCGGGTGAAATGCTTTATCAGGGGGATCCGAAGTTCATCCAATGCTGGGAGGAGACCTGTAATAAGATACAATACAATACATTATTTTTCATACTGCTTTCATGATCTAGCTGAGGCGGGCATTCCCATGCTCAGCTTTATAAATTCATTTTTCTGTACATAGAACAGACAATCGTCCGATGGTAGACTGATAATTTTGATGAAATTATCATCCTTTTGAGTAGGATGATTATCTGCTGCAATGATGTACATGTCAATGTCTTTATTTTTCCTGAATATATATCGCAGCCCGGATGGATGAAACTAGATCCGGGGTCTTCAAACTCGTTCGATCTTCACTCTAGGTACAAGTTGATCCATGTGAGAAATGTTCTGAAGTCGAACATGGAAAGACATTGCTTGATTACTGGTCAATGAGGTAAACCATTAACAAGCGCGAGAGGAATCACCGATAATGATAATGACCCTCAAGGTACTGCAGTACAATTCACGTGGTGTGAGTAAAGGACTTGGCGTCGAACACCACGCAAAATCTTTCGGTCAAAGGTCATTGATGTATACCTGTCGCCGGAAGTGAGAAACTTGCCATTGAGGCATGCAAGCTTCAAAGTACTGAAGGGGTTGTTCCTAGATCAACTTCTTGGATAATGAGCTGATGTCGACAAGAAGCGATCTGTCAAAGGAGGGCCTTAATGAATCCCACATCAGTGACACGGAACGGAGCTAATGATTTTGATGGAGGTGAAAACGATCTGTGACATATGATTCAGGGTGGCGGTCATGAAAGGATGAAGGATAATGTATGGCAGTGGATGGGACACGGTTGACTTTTCTGAACGACTTCTCTTGAACATATGGTGACACTGATGCGATGGATCGGTAGCATTACCCCAAATATGGATGGTATGGCGAGACCATGGTGATGTGACTGGTGAATGAAACAACCCAACCCGATTGTGGTACGGAGGAAAAGTGTCATGTTCAAGAGCGACTTGCTACCATCAAAGTTTTCTTGAGTTTCTCCCAATTTTTCCCCAGTCATTGCTGACCAGTACCTCTTTATTTTTGTCAAGCTTGAGGAGGATAACATATGCTTGTTCTATAACCTGCCCTTCGGGCAAGCCCATCGCTATGTTTTAACGAGCCTAGCGATAGTGAAACTCGTTCTCGTCTAAAGACAAGTTTGTCGCTATTTAATGATTTTAACGAGTCTAACGACAAAGACAACTCGGTCCTTTTTCATTTTTAGAGAGTCTGAAAAGGTACGTAAAGATAACTCCAAAGTTCCTTTTTCGTCATCTAATCCCTTAAGTCCAAAAAAGTATAAAACAATACAGAAGGGATGAGTTTTCGATAGTTTTAACGAGCCGAACAAAACAAGCGCTCGATCTTTTTGTGCAATAATCCCTCAGGTCCAAAAAGATTAAAATCTAGAGGAGGGATAGCACTTCCGGTCGCTTTAACGAGCTGAAGGCCAAAAATCGGCAATCTTTTCATATTTTATGAGTCAGTTGAAAAGAGCTTAAAGAAGACTCGTCTTTTGAGGAACGAGTGATAAACGGGGTTAGCAGCTGATTCCAGGTACAGGTTGGAATTTTCCAATCACGGCAGTGTCACAAGGATGGCTAGTGAAATCACTCTTCACAGCTGTTCCTCAAAATGGGTAAACAATCATATGGAGGTGAATGATCGGCCAATGGAAAAGTGGAGGTGACGGTGCAAACACGACCAAGGCTTTTAATGGCGGATAATGTTACATTCGCAGATGGTTATTTACTGGGTAGTTCATTTTTTAACGAGCTTAAACGCGGATTGAAACACTTGCTCGATCTTATGTTTATTTTTTAACGAGCATGAACTATGCGCTAAAACTGCTCGGATCTTGCGTTTATTTTTTAACGAGCATGAACTTTGTGCTAAAACTGCTCGATATTATATGGTCAAATTTTTGACTTCTTACCATAACTAGCATTGCCCTTTTCAAAGATAGTACTGTATCCTCAATTGCTGCATCAAACTAGTTAGAAATGAATAATAGTTGCTTGAAAACGAGATTAAAACCCTAATATTTTGCTTTGAACTACGTAAAAAGCAATTAAAAAGTGTTTTTACCTCTCATTTTACCATTTCATTTGAACTTGGTTTGTTGGAGCTTTGGAGGTGCCTCTTCCCCCTTGATTTTCATCAGCTGATTCCGGGAGATTCTGCGGACGATTTTCGGCGCCATTTGGACCAGGTAGGAGCTAAACCCTAGCTCTTTCTTTTCATGGTTTCCTTTTCCCATTCTGTGCCTGTTTTCCTGTCCCCCTGAGCCCCTGGGGTTTTGCTAGGGCGCTCTGCCATCAGCGCAGGTAGTTCACTCGAAACCTACGTTGAATGTCAAGCTGCATGAAGGCAGTTTGACCTTCAACGCAGGTGGAACACTAGCCAGTTGCGTTGGGCATAGAAAAACAGTTCTGTTACACAGTTTTTGATGAAAATTTTGCCAGTTTCTCATCAAATCCAGGATCTTACTCTTTCTCTTGTTTGTTTTGCAGGGACTTTTGAGCAAAATGACCCTTACATGGTGAGAACGAGAACATGAAGAAGAGGACATGATTGCCCTCCATGACCCTGTCACGGTGAACGCGCTGCGGAACTATGGCCTGCTGAAGTTCTTCCGTATCTCTAGTATGAGAGCACAGATCTCTTTACTGCAGTATATGCTTGATGCTTGGGATCCTATCAACCAAGTATTTCAGATTAGGGGCAAATCTATCCCCCTGACCGTAGTAGACATTTACTTCTTGACTGGCTTGTCGAGGCGGGGTGCTCCCATTTCTTTGTCAGGTTCGGCCCGAGGGAATGACTCTATGAGAGATTATGTCTGCCAGTATTGCAGGGAAGGATCTCAGCCGAGCAGAGACGGCAAGGTCGTTATCCGTGAGATTACTGACAGGTCTCTCAGGTCCATTCTGTATACTATTGGTAGGATGGCCGGTAGTGCATCTCTTCATGTTGCCAACAGATCTTATGTGCAGCACGCCTTGGAGTGTCTCCAACTGAAAGTATTCAACTGGTGTGATGCAGTACTTCTTCAGATGAAAAGTCAGTCGACCAAGGTAAAGGACGGGAAGTTGAAGAACTTTGGATTTGGTTCTATTTTGACTGCCTTTGCCTTGGAGAAGATACCACTGATGCAGCCTCAGTACATTGTACTCGACTTGCCTTCTCCTACCGAGCCACGCATGCAGAGATGGGTTGATCACATGTCTAGGCATGCTGGTCAATCTCAGATTTCTTTCACTGATACCTTCTTCAGGTGGTTCGAGCGTCAGGAGATGGTCTATTCCGAGTATCCATATGTTGGCATGGATTTCCGAGGTGATCCGGATTTGGCACTGCCGGATGGCGAACAGTGGGGCGCTATTGGTAAAATCTTCAACCATATCACCGTTTACTGTTTTTATTTATAATGTCCTTGTGCTTTATTCTATCAAGACTTTAATCAAACTCATGTGTGCATGAAGATGTTGGTCCTGTTCGCCCGAGAGCGCCAGTCGCTGCCCTAGCAGGGGAGACTGCTGGGAGGGTTATTCTTCGTGACCTTGACGTGGCCGAGACCCTTACAGCTGTGCAGGAGCAGGTTGAGAGCCTTACTCTTGGTATTCTGGATGTGCGGATCGACGAGTTACCTTTACAGTTGCAGCGGCATACTACTGGTGTGCCTAGACGATGGACTCGTCTCTTACGCATAATTGCATAGGCCGTGACGTGCTATCATGAGCATCACTAGGCTAGGGTGCCCCCTAGCATTTTTGAGTTTTTGGGTCATGCGACCGATTTTTGTCTTGGTTACAGAACATTATGTATAAACGATAAACAGCTTATATATATATATTTTGATTTTCGGGGTTTATTCTGGTTGAGTTATATGATCCATATGTACAACATTGATGATGTGTCTCTTTTTATAAATGTCACAAATGTCTATCTAACACATAGTTTGCTAATGAGTCGGTTAATGTGTTTAAGTTTCTGGAAATATGTTGGTATTGAATTAAATCAAATTGTCTTTCCAAAATCTTAACCCTTAGGAACATGCGATAAATAGTTGGGTTGCAGACGGAATATATACCATTGAGTTGTAGTATTACGAGTTGTGAGTCTAGCCTGACGATTAGTCGGCGTATACCATGGGTGATGGCATCAAAGAGTAGTTCTATCAACGCGCTATATTCAGCGATGTTATTCGTTGATTGCCCGATACATACACCTCTGAAACTTACTAACTCGCCGCTTGGATCAAAATGGCCCAGGCTGCGGAGGACAGGTTCCGCGAACTACAACTTGCTCCGTCGGCATATCCAACACATGTCTCCAGAAGGTTTGACATCTGCAATAAATGTAAAAAGGTGGATTACTCGACCAAAACAAACACTTTAGCGAAAACAAAATACAACAAAAGCATACAGGTTACTATTTAAGCATAGTAACGCTTGAGGTACAACCCATTGCGAGGTTGCGCCAGTGGAATTCCGTCATAATCCATTAACTCGTAGGCTCCTTTTGCTAACACTCGTTTAACAATATAGGGACCCATCCATAAAGAATTAAATTTACCTGCTCCCAATTTGTCGGATTCTTGGTCGTAAAGCAAGACCAAGTCACCTTCTGAGAAGACACGGGGTTTGACATTTTTGTCGAACTGCGCCTTGACTCGTTTCTTATGGGCTTCGTTAGCCAAGGCGGCATCACGACGGGTTTCATCCAATTAGATTAATTCCAAGAAATGGGCCTCTTCTTCTGAAGTTCCGGGGAGGAGATCGATTGCGAGTTTAAGAGACGAAATTTCACACTGGACTGGTAAGACTGCCTCCAGGCCATACACCAGTTGGAAAGGTGTGAACCCGGTCGCATTCCTTACCGATGTTCAGTAAGCCCACAAGGCTGAGTACAGGATTAGGTGCCACCTTCTTTTGTGAACTCCGATCATCCTTTGCAACATACGCTTCAGGACCTTGTTGATCACTTCAACTTGTCCGTTGGCTTGCGGATAATATGGGGTAGAGCTGTCGTGAGATAGCCCTAGCTTGGCAGCTAATTCAACCATCATGTGATTGCGGAAATGCGATCCATGATCTGTAACTATAGCCAGTGGTACGCCGAACCTGGCGACTACATGATTGAAAAAGAAAAGGGCAGCTGTTTCACCAGTGTTATCTAATGTAGGCATCGCCTCGGCCCATTTGGTAAAATAGTCAACGACGACTATGATATACCCATGCCCCCCGGTTGAGGTGGGGTTACATGTCATGAAATCGATGCCCCATTTGGCGAAAGGCCCAACAGCAACTATTGGCTGTAAAGGTGCGGGTGGTCTTCTGGTTTTGCTATCAAAAATTTGACAAGCATGGCAACTTCTGACTGCAGTTATGCAATCTTTGAACATGGTTGGCCAGAAGTATCCTGCTCGTAAGATTTTTTGTGTTGTAGCATATCCAGATTGATGCCCCCCACACGCGCCTGAATGACACTCATTCAGGGCTTTTTCGGCCTCCTCATGGGTAAGGCACCTCCTCAGAACTGTATCGATACCACGATGGTAAAGCGTATCACCGACGATCATGTAGTCTTTTGCTTGGTATCGTATACGTTTCTGTTCTGAGTGAGAGGTGTCAGGCCTGAACTTTTGGGTTTGGAGATAAATGATTATATCTCCATACCACTCATTGCTTGTAGATATCAGAAACAAACTTTCGTCCACGATTGATTCTTCGGAAGTTTTATCGTTGGACGACGATGGGAGATCGCATAATAATTCTGCGAAGACTAAAGCTTTCTTTGATTTGGATTTTACAAATTTCAGATCAAACTCTTGAAGGATCGCTATCCATTTTGAATATTTTCCCCCTAGCGACTGTCGCGACAATATATAAGTCATGGGGTTGCAATCTGATAGAATGGTGGTTTTCCGAAAGAGGACATAATGTCGAAATCTTTGTATCACTTGAACAACAGCGAGTGCTAGATTTTCAACGCAAGAATATTTTCTTTCTGTATCATTTAAGTTTTTACTTAAATAATATATAGGATGTTCAATTCCATCGACTTCTTGAACTAAAACCATCGCAATGGTCGTATCTGCTGCAACCAGATACAGGTTAAAATCTCTTTGATAGTCCGGGGCATACATTAATGATGCTTTTACTAGAGAATCTTTCAGAGCATCAAAAGAAGCTTGCGCCACCTGATCCCAGACAAAAGGTACATCCTTTTTCAAAAGACGAGTATAACCTTTAGCAAGTTCTGCGTAATTTGGAATGAACCTCCTCAGAAAGTTTGCTTTCCCTTGGAGTTTCTGAATCTGAAGAAAATTTGAAGGTGGAGGCAAATTAATGATTGCCTGAACCTTGCAAGGGTCGAGACGAATCCCATCCTTAGAGACCACAAAGCCAAGTAAACAACCAGAACCGACGCAAAATACACATTTGTGCGGATTGAGTCTTATCTTGTAGTGTCGGCAACGTAGAAATATCGCTCTTAAATGTTGCGGATGATCAGTCCGCTTTCGCGAATGAGCCGGAAGGTCATCGAGGTATGGTTGAACGATGTTCTTGATGTCATGGAAGGCATAATTCATTGCCCTCTGAAACGTCGCCCCTGCGTTCTTTAAACCAAAGGGTAATTTTCGATAAGCGAATGTGCCCCACGGACAAATGAATGCAGTCTTTGACTGGTCCTGTGGGCGGATATTTATTTGATTATACCCGGAAAATCCATCCATGAATGAAAAGATTTCACATTTGGCGCATTCATCAATTATCTGGTCGATGAAGGGTGTAGGGTGCACCTGCCGAAGCCGTTGTCTTACTGGTTTGACATCAGGATACATTTTATTTTCATGTTCAACGATACTCGAGTCAATGCCTGGCATTTCATCATATGACCAAGCAAAAACATCTCTGAACTCGCGAAAAAGAGCGTTATATATTTCCAGTTCTAAAGGAGAACAACCTTTGCCGACATAAATATTTTCTACAACATTTGTTTTAGTCGAGATATTTATGGCTACAGTCTCTTCAATATTGGATAAGTTTCGCTCGGAATCCACCGTATTTACAGTATTTGATAGGAATTCAAAAACTGAAGGGTGATAAAGGTCATGCTGAGTATCTTCTTCATATTCTGGAAGAAGGGAACGATGGTGGCAATCATTCCATGGTGCCCCCTCAATCAACATTGATTGTAGAATTCCTTCGTCAGTCCCATGCACTTTTGACCAAGGATCTAATGGGGTACCATATTCTCTAGACCTATCTACCCAAACGCTTGATGAGCGTTGATTTGGGTTCGCCTCCCATGCCAGAAACATTGATTGCTACAATATTTCTATAGGGCTCGGGGGCAAAACCATTGCATGATCCATGTCGATATCGTCTTCTGAGATCTTCGTGGAAGATATCATGTTGCAGGCTGCTACCAACGCTACTTCTCCTATATAGATTGGAGGTGGAAGTGCGAAAGTTCCCATTAATGTGGGGTCTTTCAGTAGGCCTACTCCGATATCTTGAAGCGAGTGGTTGCTTCCATGGATCATGGGAATGCTTCCTGTAACTTGTGAACCATTAGGGAGGAAGTTTTGTTGGTCAACGATCGTAATCCCTCCTTGAAAAGGGAATGCGATCTTCCTAAAATAAGTCGACACTACAGCTGCCATGGCATATATCCACGGTCTTCCCAGTAGGATGTTGTAATCAAGATTCCCATCGATGACTTCAACATCTATTTCTACGGTTTTTCCCTCTAGTTCAACCTTCAAGTTATTTAGGATACCGTACGGGGTGTACGTCCTTCCGTCGAATGCTTTTAATGTCGTCGAAGATCGCGACAAGGTTGGAGATCCTAAAGTTTTCCAGCAACTCATCGACATAATACATGTAGATGCCCCCTCATCAATAATTGTTCGGTGAACAGTTTTGTTGAGGGCTTTCACTTGAATAAGGAAAGCTAGTTGAGCTGGTAACTGAGGATCGTATCCTTTGTGGTCGAAGGATACAAGATTGGAATCCTTGGGATCAACCCCACCAATAGCCGATAACAAAGCCTGCCTTTGGGATGGACAATTTTGTAGTACTTCAAGAGTCGACATAGCGGATGGCGATTGGGCCAAATCTTCCACTATGTTATAATGCTGCGCCGCTCTGGCGCGAGGATTAAATGTCGACTTGTGTACTACTCCCTTTGGCGGTTTTATTGTTAATTCAGGAATGATGGGTGGTACAACTTCTGTCGAAGTTGTTGTCGAACTACTTGGTTGATCTTTACCTTTGTCGTTCGACAGCTGTGGATTCCCGTAATCTTTGTTCCTTGTCGAAATCAAAGCATCATTTTGTTGCTTGGAGATCGACAACATTAGCACTTGCGACGGGGAAGCATTTCCACTATCAACCAGATTTTGACCTGGATTGGGAAATGGATCAGTTAACACAGCTGAGGTTTGCGAACTTTTGAAGAATCTTTTAAGCTCAGCTTTGTATGGACAATCGGCTGTCCAATGATCCTCGTCACATATCACGCATGGACTTTTTGGTTTCCCTTTCCGAGGAGGGTTTGAAGAAGTTTTTCCAGGAGATGACTCACCTTGTTTCTTCTTATTCCCTTTGTTTTGTTTCTTCTTGCTTCCTGGTTGATTGGTTTCTTTGCCTTTATCTCTTGATACGGCATTTACTTCCGAAGCAAGAATTTCTTCTTTTGCATTTTGATCTGAAGTCTTACGGGCTTTCTTAGACGAAGCCTTTGTCGATTTCGCGTTTGCCATGCCAATCACACCATCGCCGGCATGAGAGTCACTATTTGATTTAGGAGGAGGAGGAATTGAGAATTCCGGTCTAGGGGCGTCAGGTATTTTGTCATAGAGCGTGCCAAACTGAGTGTAAACTAAGTCTAGATATTGTGCACGAGCAATAACTTGCTCCTCCGTTACGACTCCCCCCTTGGCCACATCTTCCATTATGGCAGGAAGCAATGACTTTATAAACCATTCAGCTAATAGCTGATCGGGAACGTAAGTCTTCACCATCCTACGACGACGACGCCACTCATGTATATGATCGGATATATGAGTGGCCGTTGTCTGCTTGAAGTTGGTTAAGATTTCTGTTCCCGTTTCATACCTTATCGGTAATTGAAAATGGGTTAAGAAAGTCGTGGCTAGGGAGCTGAAATTGTCGAACAAGGCTCTAGGTAACTCAATATACCATTTAGCCGCTAGACCCGTTAACGTCCTCTGAAAAAGGCGAAGCCTTATCGAATCATCGTTCAGGGTGTTTGATGAACACCATAGATGAAAAGTCATCACGTGATTCGATGGATCTTCGCCTG
This sequence comes from Pinus tabuliformis, assembly GCA_031772625.1. Taxonomy (NCBI): domain Eukaryota; kingdom Viridiplantae; phylum Streptophyta; class Pinopsida; order Pinales; family Pinaceae; genus Pinus; species Pinus tabuliformis. The sequence goes on from CM062817.1 coordinate 680,580,285, forward strand.
GATTTCCATTAAATTTAGGAATGTCCGATGGAAGTTTGTGAGGAATCGCTGGCCACCAAGGGGCGTAAGCAATTGGATCGTTCGTTAACCGGTGTAAATCGGGTAACTCTAAAGTTGCCACGAATGGTAACTGTTGATTCAGGTTAGGTGAAGCATACCCAGGGTACGATGGAATTGTCTGAGCAGTTGGTCTTTGCATACCAGCATAATGTAATTGATGTTGGTATGACTGATACGGTTGGTGGACTTGACCACTGTAAAGCGGTTGGTTTTGACCGTTTTGAATATACGGTTGTCCACTGTTCGCAAAGATCTGCTGCTCAGAACCTTGGTACACTTGCTGGAATTGTGGTTGTTGGTATTGTACCAGCCATGGTTGTGAAGCCATGTTCTGTTGTGCTATACTAACCGTTGGACCAAGGTGTGGGGTAATTGTACCCGTTTGGACCTATGTCGCCCCACTAGTAGGCGATTGTGGTTGAGTCACAGGGTCAAGGGGCTGTTGCATTACAACCTGAGAAATCTGAGGTTGACATACAACAGGCAACGTTTGAACTTGCGACACTGTCACAATAGCCGGTGTGGTCGGGATGTTTGACATAGGTACACATTGTTACATAGAATACACAACCCTTGGTTGTTGCGGTAGCATAGGTACCCAACCACTTGATGTAACTCCAGTATAACCTGAATACTGTTGTGAACTCCCGTATAGATACCCTCCCGGAGGGGGTAATGAAAGGGCATACTGCCCCCCATACGGTAGCAATCTGGAACTCAAGGGGATTGTTTGTCCTTGGGGACTGGATTGCCCAAATTGACCTCCAAATGGGTCAATCTGGCGAGTCTCAACATAAGAGTTGCCGGATATTATTCCTGAGGAACAAACTGGAACTGACCACACTGTCGAAATAGTCCTTGGGTGGACTCCTTCTAGCGGTTGTGAGCTAGTCGGGACAGGTGGTGTGCCAGCAAACATTGTCGGAGTGACGGCAGGGAGTTCTGCTGTCGCTGTGTCGTTCGACACAGTCCTAGATGTTGACGGTTGTTCAGACATTTTGAGTCTATCCAATAGATTGTTTAGCGATTCTACAGGAACTTCCACTGGTGATAGACTAACTTCTGATGTAGAAGGAAATAGAGTGACCCCTACTCCAAAATGTGTTGGAGTACTTGCTTGCGGATCTTCTACAATTTCTTCTATCGCAATCAAACCAGGTGGAAGAGGAAGACCGTCAGGTCTGTAAAATATTTCTGGTGCCGAAGAAGGGGTTGAATCGACAGCGACAGTTGTTTGAGGAACAAGACTCTCTGGACCGGTTACAGATGGAACTGGTTCAGTAACACAAGTATTTGTTCTCAGACTAGGATCAGTGTCACTGTCCCTCTGTGGCTGTTGAACTTCTTCTGTGGAGGCAGGGTTTCCAGAAATGTTTGGAGTAACCGGAATCTCAGATGTTGTTGGAACACTTGTTCTAACTTTGATAGGAGATTTCGAACCGGTTAAACGAGTTCGCTTTGTCCGTACTGTTTTCGATTCCAGAGACAAAGACGGTTGACTTGTAAGCCTCCGCGAACGACGGGGTTTCAATTGACTTTCTTCCACGATTGCGGATTACTCGATCAACCAAAATATAAAAGGGGAAAATGTGTTTCCGAATTAAATGAATTTTTTAGACGCTTTTAGACACAACTTGCTTTTTCACTTTTAAAGAGTCGAGAAAAAGCTAAAGATGACTCTAGTCTCCTTCGATGTTTTAACGAGCCCGAAGTGACAAATGCTCGGATGGACTTTTTCCGTTATAGAGTCTGAAAAAGGCCAAAAGGAACTGCTCTGGAGTTCTAGGCAGAGGGTGTGCCAAACTTTTCGCAAAACCGCAGAATACTTTTTAGGGTACGAGCGGTCGATCTTCCTGAATGTTGTGTTCAGTGCATTGCGATCAGTAGGGCGGCCGACATGGCTTCCTAAGGATAAAGGTTTTATGCCTATAGGGGTCTCCCAATATATACGCGACGGTACGTGGGAGCACAATCCGTACTGGCACTATCGTCCCTCAGGAGGAATCACCCACCTTCAACAAGATCGACAGTCACCAGGCTTTACGATGCCGGAACACGTCTCTAGCCTAGACCTCTATGTTGTGCGTTATGTTGCAAAGTGTTGTTAAGTTCATTCAATTTTATTTTAGGTTGATCTTTTTAGAAGTTTGCCTTTCAAGGTTCACCACGAGATGTATGATACAATTCCTAAATGCAGTCTAAAGATGATAAGCAAGCTTTATATCTTTTTCAACTTTGAAAATCCTAGCTACTAAGGGAAAAGAAAGACACCATCTTTTCTCAAAGAGCAATCAGCACACTCTAATGCACTTTTCCTAAATCAAACATGCAAACTGTCAAGATGCAAATGCACAATGCAGGTGTTTGTTTTCCGCTTTCTTAGTATTGATGCCTACAAAGAAAGCTTTTTGTACAACTTTGAATTTGCTTTTAAATGACAAATACAAACAAGTTTACTTTTTCGAAATCAGAGAGGGTAGAAGAGATTACAACACTTAACGATTTTCGAAATGAATACTTGTTTCGACACTTAAAAGAGACAAACTCAAACCAAAAGCAAAAGTAAATGTATAATCAACTGTAAACAGCCAATGAACTCTCTCCTAAGATCACAATCAACAGATCTGAATCAAGGGCTACAGGATGATTATTTCACTCATGCAAAGGAAAACTGTAAATGACGCCACAAACACATAAAAACACTCACAGTCTTTTTGTACAAAAGGAGGCGGAATTTAAGCAGAGAAAAGGAGTTATCAAACTGGTACCTATGCTGGTTACAGGCTGCAAAAATTAGAGATCAAAACAAGGCAAAACAGAGCAGAGAACCCCAGCTGCACAAGGCCAAACTGGTTTAGCGCAACCTCAACACAGGGGTTTTGACATTCAGCGCAGGTAGGCTTCACGAGACCTGCGTTGAAATGCAGAATCCCTTCACTGGATCTGCGCTGAAGGAGAAACTCTCGTTTCTCACTAGTTCTGGGTCACAGATTGCTATTTAATCTACAGTTTCAGGCCAAATAAAAGTAACAAGCAAGGTACAATCAAAGGGATGCTTTGAGGGAGTACTAAGATCTATCACAAAGGATCATCAAATCATTTGTGAGTCCATTGTTCAGATCATAGACAAATCCAGTGATTGGATCAAAGCAGCAACTGTCTACTTTGCATCTGAGAATAGCAGATACAGCTCGATTGTTGCTGTCGAGCCTATGAAACAAACAATGATAGAAACACAAATAAAATGACTAAACAGATCTCCCCAGTGGAGTCGCCAATTTGTTGTGGGGAAAAATGCCTATGCAGGACGATCCTATCCACCTAAGGTGTGACAGTGCCTTAGCAACAAACAGAGACAGCTATTCTAGTATTCTTCCTTTATGAATTAAGAATGAAGAGAGGTGGATGGACTAACCGGTGTCTTCCGTTTGTCCCTCGATCCGGTTTCTCTTCTCTTGGAGAGTTCCCAGCTACTTGCCTTCTCGCTCGCCCAGCTTCAAGAGGTTTCTGCAAGATCACAAGAAGAGAACACTACACAAGACATGGATTCATATTCATAACTAGTTCAGGATTAGAAATAAACTAAACATACTAATGCAATCATACATCAAAAATACATCAGTATATAGGAGAAACCAAGATAGCTTTATTGATGAATAACAAGGTTCAGGAAGAGATACAACCCAAAGGGCTCCAATCCAGCATCTCCTTCCCAGCAAATGGAATTCCTATCTTCACCCCCTTCAAAGCATTAAGCACCCAATGATTCTGATCTCAAACCAACAGCAATTCTTTGCAATAACAAAATTCCAGCCTCTAGATCTCATGGAGGAGAGATCCATATATAGATGTTTGGAGAGAGGATGAGTCAGCTTGAGATCTGACTAGTGTCCTCTCCCTCTGTCAGTTCTTGATTCCACTTGGAGGTTCTTGCTTCCACTTGGAGATTTGGAACCTCTTACTCATCACCAGTTGAATTCCCTGAGGCAAGTGTCATTTTGGAAGCTTCCTGGGTTCTGACACCTTGAGAAATGAACTTGCCACATGTCCACTCTCGCTCAGCGCAGGTAGCCAGTGTTGCCTTTGACATTCAGTGCAGGTAGCTAGTGTTGGCTTTGACATTCAGCGCAAACAGCTAGTGTAGTCACTGAAATGATCCTGAATTGACTTGTTTTTGAGCAGTTTCTGGTGGAGAACTTCTGTGAATTGCTGTGGTTTGTTAGCCTTGTTCCTCTAGGGGTAGGAACAACATGTTTAGGGACTTTGGATCCCTTAGATTATGGAAATTTCATGCTCAATGCTGTAAGGCACAAAAATGTCTATAACGCAAAGGCTTATTGTTGATGCTAAGATTGACTGAGCTTGATTTGATTTGAGTATGTCCTACAAAGATTAGATTATTATTGTTACAATTTTCTAAGATGAGATTGGTCATTGGTTGTTGATGAAGTATAGTTACTGATGGAAAAAATGTTAATAAATTGATGTGATTGGTGAACAGAGAAGGTTTGTATTTGGCATTGGTAACAAGATTGTCATGATTAATGCATGTTGTTATAGTAATCATGAGAAGAGAGTTAACTATTGAGGTATGTTGATGGGCATAAACATATTTGTTTGTTGAATAGAGATTGTATTGCAGTTTGGTTCATGTCTTTGAGCAGAAAGTTATATGTGGGTCTAGTCTGAAAATTGTGAATCATGGCTTATGGTGTTTAAGTTTGTTGTAGGTGGATTCAGTAGGAAACATTGTAAAATGAGGTACGAAGTCTAAGGGTTGGAGCCTTCAGTAAGGGAGTGATAGCTTCCTTCCATTGGTGGCTTGAGAGCTTGATTAGGGAGTAATATCTTCCTTCTAGTGGTGGTCGAAGAACTTCATTAGGGAGTGGTGGCTTCCAATGGTAGCTGGAGAAACAATAAGAGGTGGTGTATTCTAATAGATAGGGGCCTACACATTGTTAGTAGCCAGTGTATGATGTAAAAGAAGACTTTTAACATTAATAAGAAGAAGACAAAAACAACAACAACGATGGTTTTTCCCAGTTGGGTTTTCCACCTAATATTCGGTGTCTATGTGTGCTTGATAATGTGCTCATGTGTTTGCTAAAGTTTACTTGTTCATGTATTGATGGTAAATAGATGCTCATGATATGTGTATTATGTTAATGATTTGTAAAGAAGAATAAAATTTGGGAAAAAGTTGAATTATCACGAAATACTGATTCATGCCCCCTCTTAGTATTTCTAGTAGGTATATTGCGGCCCTTCACCAACTCCTTCATGGTTGTATATCTATATGATAACCTCATCTTCAAAAAGAGTTGGGTAGAACACTTGCAGCATATTCAATAGGCCCCTTACACTTTGTGGCAATACAAGTTATGTGCTAACTTGGAAAAAATATCCTTTGGCATGGACAAGGTCCAATACTTAGGATACATTATTGATCAGCAAGGTGTGGATGTGGATCCATCCAATATACGAGTCATTTGGGACTGGTCAGTGTCAATGACTCTAATAGAGCTTCACAACTTCTTGGGCCTTGCTAAATTCTACCGGAGATTCATGTTGGAGTTTTCTTTTATTACTTGGCCCTTAAGTCAAGTGACCAAGAGCATAGCAAAAGTTTTTTTTTTTTGGTTTTAGTCCCAACAAAAGGAATTTGAAAAAGTGAAACACAACCTTTACTTTGCACTAGTCCTCACCTTGCCAAACTTGTAATAGGCATTTGAGATTGAGAAGATGTCTCTGACTATGCTAGTGGGGCATTCCTCATTTAACAAGGACATCTGGTGGCCTATCATGGTGAAACACTCTCTAATACTATCCAAATATATCCCACCTATGATAAAAAGATGTATTCCATCATGCAAGTCTGTCAGTAATGGAAACATTATATTCTAGGGAAGGAGACAAAAATCCAAATATATTATAGGCCTCTTCAATTTATGCAGACACAGGATAAGTTATAGAGCCATTAGAAATGGCCCACATACCTGCAACAATTCCATTTGAACATCAAATACAAGGATGATAGAACCAATCATGTTACAAATTACCTCAGTCAACCCCTAGTTGTGGCATTAACCAAAGTTATCATCTCTTATTAGCACAAGACCTTTGTATGTCCACAACTATACAACAGTGATTGAAAATTCACTTCTAGATACCAAATGTTGATGGAAGGGAACCAAGTTCAAGACTTCCACCTCCACGATGTATTATTGTGCTACGTGGGACACCTTTTTGTGCCTTTAAGCAAGCATGCCAAGTTGATCTGGGAAGCATATTACAGTCAAATGGTAGGGAATTGTGGTGCAGAAAATAAAATGGTAGTATTGTAGAGTATTTTTATTGGCCAAAAATTTAACAGAATGTTGGCATGTATATCAAGTCCTACACTACTCGTGCCATTACCAAACCAACAATTAAGAAGCAAGACATATACACACTTATGCCTAATCCTATCCAACCTTGGGAATCCATCTTGATGGACTCCTTTCCTGGCCTTCCTTCTACCATTCGTGGTAATGATTGTGTGTTTGTGATCGTCCATACATTTTTTAAGATGACCATTCTGGATGCCTACAAGAAGAGTATCACAAAAGAAGCCACTAACAATCTCTTCTTTAAATGAGTGTGGGTAAATTTTGGGATCCCACTTCATATCATATTAGTATAGGAGGTTCCTCATCACATTCTAATAGAGACTCTAGTCATTTTTTGACACCAAGCTCACCAAATCAACTTCCTTCCAACCCTAGATTGATGTCCAAACAAAGTTCATCAATAGGATGGGCACATTTTTTTCATGTACAACTCTGAGCATCCATGAACATGGGATGAGAGTCTCCCCTATGTTCAAAATAGCTACAACAGAGATCTCCCTAACTCAAATGGTCATAGCCCCTTTCAGGTGGGCATGTGATTTCAACCATTGTGTTCCATTAATGTTGCACGTACCCTTGCAAGTATGCAAGCAAAATTTGCACATGTTCAATATGAATTCGACAAAACTACCAATTTTATTGAATGAATTTAGTACATTCGCCAATAGGTCCATGATATCTTGCAAATATCCAATACCAAGTACAAAAAATGCCATGGTTAGAGTCGGGTGCCACATAAGTTTCAACTGGGAGACAAGGCTTGGTTGCATTTGCAGAAGGAATGCCTTACAATGGCCCATTGGAAGCTTCAACCACTCCACTATGGACCTTATACCATTACCAAGACTATGGGTGATGATGCTTTTGAGATAAGTATCCTCCCTTCCTTAGATTGCACCTAGTGTTCAATGTGGATCACCTTCATCCATACTTTCCACCGTTATTGGACACATTATAAATCATAGAACAACTAACACAGAAAGAGCTCAACCCAGAGTTCCATTGAGCATGCCACAATTGATCAAATAATGGACACACAAGTTAATATCACTGACCAACAGAGGATCCATTTGTATAGGGTTGTCAAAGCATGCTAACTTGTGCACTAAAGCAAATGGCTCACCAGGGGCCAAGTTCAGTAGAAATTTCCCCATCTCATGGAAGCACTCAATGCAATGTAGACCATTCCTTCCTAAGGGGTGAAAGACCGATCCATGCAAATATTTGTGGCCACCCACCTATTCCATTGGCTCATGACACAAATTTGCTATTTTGGTAGTTTTCTATTTTTGGCAGTTTTTAGGTCATGAACTTTCAGAGCCATTTTGAGGCCCTACATGACGTTTTTTTCGGAAAATGGGTTGATGAAATTTGTAGACTTCTTCGATCTCAAAAAATGTACTTCTTGAATATCAATTTCTAACATCCTATCATGTGTGCCAAACATAGATCATATGCCAAAGGAGATGTATTATTCCATTATGCGGGACTATCGGCAATTGAAACGTTATACTCTAGGGAAGGAGATCATCATCCACATGGATCACAAGCCTCTTCAATTTATGTAGACACATGGGAAGTTACATAATAACTGCCATCAGAAATGGTTCGCATACCTACAACAAGTCCATTTGAACATCAGATACAATAAGGGTAGCATCAATCATGTTACAAACTATCTCAGTTGGCCCCTTGTGGCACTAACCACAATTATTAACTCTTATGGGCACAATACCTATGGATGGCCATAACTATACAACAATGGTTCGAAATTAGTTTCCACATACAGAGGTTGATGGTAGGAAAGAAAATTCCAAACTTCCACCTTTAAGATGCATTGTTATGCTACCTAAGACACCATTGTATTGCTTTAAGTGAGTGTGCCAAACTAATCTAAGAGGAAAATTACAATTGACTAACATAATATTTGGTGTAGAGAAAATAATAGTAATACTGCAAAAATATTTTTTATTGATTGCAACTTCGAAACTCTTTAATCTTGATAATTGTTTCATTATTTTATTTCTTGACTTTGTGTTTTTATTTATTGTACTCTAACCTCCAATTTTATAACTAAACCTCCAACCTTAATATTTTATTTTTCTATCTATATATAAATCTAAATCTCATTTTAACATTGGTTTTAATTTTATTTAAATTTTGACTTTTCTCTCTCTTTCCACACAAGGAATTTAAAAGGAACTTTTTTACCCAATTCATCACGTCTGTTGACTTTCTTACATCAATCCCAACATAAAATTTGGCTCCACATAAGTAATATAAACTTCTAACACTGATAGTATAATAGAATGTTGTGATAGTTCATCTAAGGTTTTGATCGAGCGCATCAGACGAGAGAGACTATATAGACCATTCAAAACCTCATTCAGTAATCCGTTAAAAAATAAAATATTTTTATAATAATCTGTCTATATAAATATAAATATAATATCCAATGGTTAAACTAATCTTTATTATATATGCAGTATATTTTTAGTCAGCTCTAAAAGTTCGTTAAGTGGTGAGACAATCGATCAAAGATATATGGTGACGGAGAAGTTATTCGTTTCAATTTAATCACTTAACTTTTCTTCTCATATTTTATTATTATTTATTTGTTTATAAAATTTTAAAATAATTATTTATAAATAAAGTTTAAAATGTTAGGAAATCAATCTTATTTATATTGAAATTATAATTTAATTTATATTTATTTTTATTAATTATATTTAAATTATTAAATTATTTTAATTAATCCTATAAGGAAAGATTTCTAAATTGGATAATTATTTTAACCTTGTTATGGAAATTTATAAATTAATTTTATTTTTTAGTGGGAAAAAAAACTTTTTGATATGATTTTGTATTTTTTTATTCTTATTTAGTTTTAATAATTATTTCCATTAATTATAGTGTATGTTAAAAGACAAAATCATGGAAAAAAAGCATTTATTAGTTATGATTTTAATGTTGTAAAAAAAATTGTGGAGGCAAGTTTAGTACATAATGAAATATGAATTTTTACTTAAAATAATTTTATGTATTCTTTTTATATGTCATAATTTTAATGATTTCAAAAAAGTTTAAAAGAGCCTTGAATAAATTATAATATGTCATAATTTCAATGATTTAGAAAAAGTTTAAAAGATTTTTTGGTTTTGCATTTTCAAAATACTCATAATTTGTTTAGTTAACATTTAGAGTCGTCAAGTGTGACTCACGCTCCACACCAAAAAAATTTCAAATGTAAATATTCCATAAACCCAAGATCAAAATTTGTCTCTCACAAAAACTTCCAATCTCAAATTAAAAAAAGATGGATATATATATATATATATATATATATAAAATTATAATGCTTGGGATTGAGATTTTTTATTTTCATTAATTTCCACTTATATCATTTGGTCTTTCATTTCAGGTAACCTTTCAAAATGGATATGAACAATGGGTTTTGTCTTCGGTCATCATTTTTCTCATTTCTCTAGGAGAAAATAGTTCCTCTTCTCTCGTTTGGTATTTTTTATCTTTATTCTTGGTTTTTTTTCATTATGAATTTTGTTGACATGTTTAGACATCATCAATTTGATGCGTAGAGGGGTGGCACGTCATTTCATTTTGGCCTAGTTTATTTTAATTAGTCATGTATATTTATTATTTCATTGAAAGTTGGATGAGAAATCAATTAAGATAAAGAGGAGGCTAGGATGGAAAGCCATTTCATCTATAGTGAGGAGATTAGTTGAGGAAGTTCTTAATAGCTAGATTTCATAGACGGGCAAGACTAATTCCAATTGGATGTGTAAAATATATAAATAAGAGAGTTAATAAATAAGATATATAAATAAGAGAGTTAATAAAGAGTTATATTTTAATTTAATAATTGTGTTTTGCATTATTTTATATATATATATATATATATATATAGATGAGATTTCGAAATAAATATTTATTAAAAAAATTTAGAAAATTGATGAATCATTTATTTCTATCAATATCAATATAAAATAAGTAAATTATTTCCTTTTTTTAATCACCTATTAAAAAAATATATATATATATATATATATAGAATTAAGAATATTTCATTTTTATTTCTTATTATTATGATTTTATTTTTAACTAAAATTATTATAAATGGGTGGATAAGTTTTTAAGTATTTTTATTTAATTTTAATAAATATTATATATATATATATATATATATATATATATATTAAATAATGATTAAATGTTTTTTTAAGAAATGGTTATATATTGCATTAAAAGGCTTTGGTTTGAAGGCTAGAACTTTGTACATTATAAGCCAAAATTTCTTATGTTAATGTCTAAAAACTCCTAGAAAGATTAACACAATTTACACCTAGACTATAGAACTGATTTTCTTCATACAATCTCGGAAATACACCTACAAACACTATGTATTTGCATAACATAACAAAAAAGAGTAAAATAAAACTAAACTACTACATATCCTCCATGATAGAAGTGGTTTGGACTTCATTTGCTTCTCGCTCAAGTTGAGAAGGAGGGGATTCATGGGCAATGGCGGAGCCAAATCCACTCTCCTCATGCTGCGGATTTAAGATATCCTCCACTGCCCCATTACAAGTCTCATCAACATTGCCCCTTTACAAGTCTCATCAACATTTACCTCCTTTGTCTAATCCAAATTATCCACATGAAAGCTCAACATTTTAGTTGCAAGTTGCAGTATGTCCAACTTGACCTCCAATATTCCCATTTTCTGGTTTAAAAACTTGAAATGGACTTGTGATTTGAAAAAAATCATCTCAGCCTGCTTTGAAACCAAAGTGATGAGGAATTCGAGAGAACTGGCCATTTTTACTAAGGAAATGATTAATTCTTCCTCTCCATCTCTAGAATCACGTTCCATGAACTTGAACCCATACCAAACCTCCTGTTGAACTTGGCAAATTATGGTTCTAACCACTCACTCTATGCTCTCAAAGTCGCTCCAACATTTTATATATACCATCGATCTAACTCTTCTTGGTTTGTGTCTTTTCCATTAATGCCACCTCGATCCACAGGCACGATGAAGGAAATTGGAAGCCATAATGGAAATATTGTAGTCTGAAGTAAAATTAATCTTTTCTTCTCATATTTTATTATTATTTATTTGCTTATAAATTTTTAAAATAATTATTTATAAATAAAATTTAAAATGTTATGAAATCAATTTTATTTATATTTTGAGATTATAATTTAATTTATATTTATTTTTTATTAATTATATTTAAATTATTAAATTATTTTAATTAATCCTAAAATTATAAGAAAGATTTATAAAATTGGATAATTATTCTAATTTGGTATGGAAATTTATAAATTAATTTTAATTTTTTTTAAGTGGAGGAAAAAAAAAATTGATATGATTTTTTTTTTTAGTTTTAATAATTATTTTGACTAATTATAGTGTATGTTAAAAGATAAAATCATTGAAAAAAAGAATTTATTAGTAATGATTTTAAGGTTGTAAAAAAAATGTGGAGGCAAGTTTAGTACATGATGAAACATGACTTTTTTCTTAAAATATTTTTATCTATTTTTTTTTTTATGTCATAATTTTAATGATTTCAAAAAAGTTCAAAAGGGCTTTGAATAAATTATAACATGTCATAATTTCAATGATTTCAAAAAAGTTTAAAAGACTTTCTGGTCTTGCATTTTCGAAGTACTCATATTATTGAAATTTGTTTAGTTAACATTGAGAGCCATCAAGTGTGGCTCACCCTCCACACCAAAAAAATTCAATGTAAGTATTCCATAAATGTAACATCAAAATTTCTCTTCTCACAAAAGCCTCCAAATTTAAAAAAAGATTGTATATATATATATATATATATATAGAGTTTGGGATTGAGATTTTTTTATTTTCATTAATTTCCAGTTATATCATTTGGTCTTTGGTTTCGAGTAAGCTCTCAAAATGGATATCAACAATGGGTTTTGTCTCCGATCATCATTTTCCTCATTTCTCTAGGAGCAAATAGTTCATCTTATCTTCTATGGGTTTTTTATCTTTATTCTTGGTTTTTTTTTCATTCTAAATTTCGTTAACATGTCTAGACATCATCAATTTGATGGGTAGAGGGGTGGCGAGAAAGGCCGGTCATTTCATTTTGGCCTAGTTTATTTCAGTTAGCCATGTATATTTATTATTTCATTGAAAGTTGGATGAGAAATCAATTAAGATAAAGAGGAGGCTAGGATGGAAAGCCATTTAATGAGATTAGTTGAGGAAGTTCTCAATAGCTAGATTTCTTAGAATGGCAAGGCGCAAGATATATAAATAAGAAAGTTAATAAAGAGTGACATTTTAATTTAATAATTATGTTTTGCATTATTTTATATATTATATATATATATATATATATATATATATATAAGATTTCAAAATAAATATTTATTAAAAAAAATTAGAAAATTGATAAATCATTTATTTACATCAATATCAATATAAAATGCGTAAATTATTCCCATTTTTTTTAATCACCTATTAAAAATATTAAATTATTTTAATATATATATATATATATATATATATATATATGAAAATTTATCTTAATTTTTATAAGAATCTTATACAATTAAAAATATTTCCTATTATTATGATTTTATTTTTAACTAAAATTATTACAAATGGGTGGATAAGTTTTAAGTATTTTTATTTAATTTTAATAAATATTACGAATATATATATATATAGATATGATTAAATGTTTTTTTTAAGAAAAGGTTATATATTGCATTAAAAGACTTTGGTTTGAAAGCTAGAACCTTGTACATTATAAGCCAAAATTTATTATGCTAATGTCTAAAAACTCCAAGAAAGATTAACACAATTTACACCTAGACTATAGGACTTATTTGCTTCATATAATCTCAGAAACACACCTACAAACACTATATATTTGCATAACATAACAAAAAAGACTAAAATAAAATTAAACTACTACATATCCTCCATGACATCAGTGGTTTGGACTTCATTTGCTTCTGGCTCAAGTTGAGAAGGAGGGGATTCATGGCCAATGGCGGAGCCAAATCCACTCTCCTCATGTTGTAGATTTAAGATATCCTCAACTGCTCAATTACAAGTCTCATCAACATTGACCTCCTTTGTCTAAGCCAAATTATCCACATGAAAGCTCAACATTTTAGTTGCAAGTAGCAGTATGTCCAACTTGACCTCCAATATTCCCATTTTCTAGTTTAAAAGCTCGAAATGGGCTTGTGATTCGAAAAAAACCATCTCAACCTACTTTGAGACCAAAGTGATGAGGAATTCGAGAGAACCTGCCATTTTTACTAAGGAAATGATGATTTCTTCCTCTCCATCTCTAGAATCATGTTCCATGAACTTGAACCCATAACAAACCTCCTAATGAACTTGGAAAATTATGGCTCTAACCACTAAATCTATGCTTTCAAAGTTGCTCTAGCATTTTATATATACCATCAATCTAACTCTTCTTGATTTGAAACCTCTATCTTTTCCATTAATGCCACCTCAATCCACAAGCACCAAACGATCAAGGAAATTGGAAGCCATAATGGAAATATTGTAGTTTGAAGCAAAATCCAATAAGGGCAAGCTTATCACACATGCAAACCATATCTCGAATATAGGCACAAAGGCCTCCCACATTCTAACGAATTTATTAACCACTAATTCACCTCTCCATCTATTCTTTAACCAATGAAGCATGACGAACACCATCCAGATGGCCGCACAAATTCATCCCTCCATGTCAGGTAATGGTCGCTATAGTGCCGAGGGAATTATAGCAATTAATAATGTTTCAAGATAATACCCGATCGAGATATTTGATGAGACACATTGCCTTATCCCAAATTTAATTCTGGAGAATGTCTAAGACATAAAATATCCAGATCTATCCCTCATGGTATTGTGTTTTTAAGAAAATCCCCTTCATCAATCTTTAACACACCTTGTTCTAATAGAGTTCCTTGGTTGGTCAAAGCATTTTCCACTGTGTTAAGGTTCCTCTTGACATGGAAGAGTTTAATTAATTCAAATTTATCCAATAATAACTAACTTCGATGTAGAATATAAGCTGAGATCTATTCGGCATTCTCTTTTACTTTATTCACCTTTGAATCACAATCATTGAATTTCCAAAAACCATGAATTTATGTATTCCTTGGAGTGAACTTGTTCCATACCTTGCCACAAAGCTATATATTTAGCCTAGTTATTTGTAGAAATCCCTAAATCCCATGCAAATTGAATCTCCTTTCTTCATAGGCGAAAAATATAACCCCTTCCACTACCTCCCTAGATTATCAAATGAATTTTAATACTTAATAAAAAATAATTTTTTATATAATTTATATGTTATGATTTTTAAAACTAATTTTATTTTTAATCATAATTATATAAAATAAATATTAGATATAGAGAAAGAGTTTAATGTGATCATTTTAATTATATAGTGTATTATAATAACAATTAAAGTTATTAAAGAGGAAAAATATAGTATTTATTTTTAATCATTAAAAATAATTAGATTAACAAATTAACAAATAAAGTACCTACATGTAAAATAAATAATGATATATTATATAGTTCAATTTAATTATTAATTTTATTTTTCTATATTAATTTTATATTTTTTACAAAATTTCAAAAGATATATTTATAAGAAAATTTTTGACAAATCAATTTTCTTTATAATAACATATTTTAAATGATTTAATTTTTATATATTTCAGTAATTTCAGTTTATCTTTATTATTTTAATCCTCTAAATTTATTGTAATTTTTTTTATAAAACTATTATAAATTAAAAAAATAAACATGTTTTCCTAAAATAAATTAATTTATAAAAAATCTATAAAATATAATAAGTATTTTATATTTATATGAAAATTGCATAAAATTTAAAAATATTAAATTATAATTATTTTGATCTTACCTTTTAATAAAGTTATTACACACAACAAAATAAAACAACACCAACTTGTTGACAAAGTTTTGCAGACAACTTTATACCTAGTTTTAATGATTGCCACCAACTTGTTGACAAAGTTTTGCAGACAACTTTATAACTAGTTTTAATAATTACCTCCACTAATTGAAATGCATATCAAACAAAATAATTGAGTAGAAGTGATAATACATTAGATTTCCTAGTACATATCATGATTTTAATGTTGTCAAAAGAAATTGGTCCAATAAAATTTGAGATTTGATGAAGGATGATTAATTTCTAGAAATAATACAAAAGAGTTGTCCAATAAAATTTGATATTTGATGAAGAATAATTATTTTCATGTACTTTTATATGTTATGATTTTAATGATTTAAAGAAAGTCAAACTTTTATGGTTTCAAAAAACATTTGTATTTTCATTATATTTACATAATAAAATTTTAAAATTAATATTTGATATTTTGTGTAAATTGTGATGTGATAATTGCATCACAATTTAAATGATACCATATCATATTCATAACTATATTAAGATTATATTTATGATTTTAGCTTAGTTGTGAAGAATGAATATATATATATATATATAGATATGAATGAAAATATTCTTATAAATAAATTTTATGTGGTTTTTTATGTGTAAGAAAAATGAAATAATTTTTAATATTATAAAAAATGTTAATTATTAATTAAATTTTATTTTTTAGTTTAAAAAATATTAATATTTTTTATTTATATATATATATATATATATATATATATATATATATATATATATATATAATTTACTTTTTAAAATAAAAAAATTCCAATATACATTTATTCAACCAATTAAACAATGACTAATATACAAAGTAGATATAAAGATATTCAACCAAGTAAACAATGACTAATATAAAGTAGAAATAAACAAATACCTTAAAATTATTGAAAATAATGTGTTTATACATTTTAATTATAATTAAAATATTTATATAAATTATAATTAAAAATAACATAAAAAAATAAACTTTTCACAGAATAAATAAATAAATAAATAAATAAATAAAATATATATATATATATATATATATATATATATATATATAATCTTTTATTTAAACTTTTTTAATAAAAATATAAATGATATTTATTTAAATAAAACATTATTATAACATTTAAGATTTATAGATTATCTATTTAATTTACAAAAAATATGTCAATACTTCATTCATATAAAATATTAATTTAAAGAAATTTCAAAACGGGAAAATCTTTAATGTTAAAAAAAAAAAAATTGAAATATTAATCTCAATATTTCTATCATTTTAATTTAAATAATATTTTTTTTTAAATATTTTGTTAATTATTTTTTTTGCTAATTTATTTTTATTTTCAAATATTTATTTTTCTAATTTATTAAATGCAACATTCTAATTTCCTTACCACTTGTGTTATTCAAACTACAAACCAAACCATGCTTAGTTTTGAATTATTGAAACTACAAACCAAACCATGCCTAGTTTTAAATTATTCAAACTACCAACCAAACCATGCCTAGTTTTGAATCCTACTGTATAATGATTCCAAGCAAGATACTTGCATTAGGGTACATCCATCACGATCGCATATAAGAAAAGAGATTTACAAAATCAATACAACCTCAAAACAATCTATCTTGAAACGCAACTATGGTGGTTCATTTTGTGGGACTACATACCATGGACTTTGACCTACCATTGTCACTCACTTAGGCTAAGAAGGAATCTCTCAGTTTGCAAAAGTCCCAAGGAAAAGGAGAGGGAAGGGGTACTTTTAAATGTGGGGCCGTATTATGCACATGCATACCACCCATATTGAAATGGGTTCAAAGTTTCCACTTATGCCACCGTAGTTGTTCATCCACATTATCTAATAAAAATCCCTTACTGCATTTTTAAGCAATCATCGTCTGAAATATTAAAAAAAAACCAGTCATCCCAAAATGATCGGAACAAATCCGCTGACCACTCATTCATGTAATTGAGAAAAGAATCGCCGCATAAAGAGAACATCAAGTTAAATAATGCCATGAATTGTGCTGCATTTTATTGATGTATTCACAATGTATATATACATTGGCCTAGGAATATTAGGTAGGGTTTCCATGCATATAATATATACACAAAGAAAAGCTGCATTTGTGTTAAATCGCGAGTGCTGTATATATAGCGCTTCATTCAACTTCTGCTGCCCTTACTTCTGCTGCGAGTTCGAATTCACTGCAAATCATCTTTCATAACAGATTGCGGAAGCATTTAAGCATTTTATTAAGTAAAAAGGATACTAATGTCCTCGAGCCCTGAGTGGATATATACGACACTGGTCTGCAAAAATCTCGTACAATCAATCCTGTACTGTATATACATATATAGACTGTGATTTTATCATAGTTTAAGGCAGATATGATTATTTAAAATTAATGAACCATATGATTGAGTTTTAGAAATAAAATATTCAGAAGCCAACATTGGAAACTAGACTGCCAGAATTATTCATCACTAAAAATACCTCCTGTTGAAAGGCATGATAAATTTATTAAAAAACATTTTAACGGTTGCGCTGTTCTGATTTCTGAGAGGCGCGTGGCAGTTTCTGTTCAATATGTCGCGCATTAGCCTCTCTGCTGTCAGATAATTCACAATCATAGGTTGAAATGCTACTGGACGAAACATAGGGTATAGATGAGATCTATAGCGACGCTCTTAATTCGTTTGGGGATTTGCTATTTGTTGGGCTGTTCATGTTTATTAATACACAAACAGTTAAACAGTTATGTATTCCGCGGTAACTAACAACCCACGGTTTTTAGCAGGAAACAAGATTTGGCTAGTGGCTGCTGGCTTTGTCTATATTTAAGCTTTTTGTTTTGATTATGATTTCAGTACTGAAAGGTTCGTACATGTATTAATTATGCTTATAAACGCCCTCGAGATGAAGTGCGGCACGGTAAAAACAAATAATAATGTCTGTCTGTCTACGTTGGTTTCGTTATAATACCTAAACCGTATGTAGCAGAGTTACGTACGCTTTGGTCACGAGAGGTTTTTCTTTTCTTTTTTAATCAGAGGTAAACTTAACACCAATGGCGTATCTGTTTGGAGTTTAGGGTTCATAGTGGGAAAAAGCCCTCCAAAAGCCATACCTCTATTTTTGGAAAATTTTGGGTAATTACTATCAATCTGTGGACCATACCCATGGCCATACCCATTCCCCCTCTTCCTCTTCCTCTTCATCTTCCTTTCACATCACCGCCTTTCAATGTCTGGGAATAGCTTGATACCTCGAGTAGCTTATTCATCTCACAATTCGTCCAGGCTGTGATGGCACCACTGCCAATCGCGACCGTTAATTCCTCCACACCGCCTGCTCCCTCGTTGTTTTATTCACAGAATGTGTGTGATGTCTAGTGCAACAGTAGGGGAACATGAACCGTTGAGAAAATTAGGATCCCAGTTGATTTGCAGATATTAGTTCACGGAGGGTCGATTGTACGACGGCCAGGAAAACAAGATTAGGTTACGACATTAATCCTGGAACAGAGCTCATTTTGGTCCCCGAGCTACAGTGAGGGTCGATGATAGTACTGGTTTGTCCATTTGTACGCAAACACGAATGGTTTTTGAGTTTCCAACAGCTGTAGCGATTGCTATGAGATATAGACGTACCAAATTACAATCGAAGCACAGTGTCTGGCTTAAGGGTTAACTGTTCACAGAATTCTTATTTAAGTACAGGTTAGGGTTCTGGCGAATTTGAACTCAACAGTTGAGGCAAGATCGTAGGAACCAGGCTTCGTACTTCGACAGCCAAATAAAGATTCAGCTGCGAGATTTCAGCAATCGAACTCGGTTCCTTTTCGAACTTGCAGCTCGTCTGAGAATTAAAAAATCGGCGATAGAGGGAAACCGCCTTTAATTGCTTCTGGACAGTACAAAGCTTTAAAGTTTCTGTATCTCAAGAAAAGGTGCAGATTCCAGATGATCTAGTTTTCTAGTCGTTTGCTGTACTGATTCAATTAATAGTTTCTATTCGCACAGTTTCTTTACCTCGTAGTTACTAGTATTTGTTTGTCAGATACTAATTTTGCTTTATGTCATAGTATAGTATGATGATTTCTTTTCCATGGCAGAGATGGCTTCGACCTCGTCGAACTCACCCTGCGCTGCCTGCAAATTCCTAAGAAGAAAATGTACTTCAGAGTGTGTGTTTGCGCCATATTTCCCTCCGGAAGAACCTCAGAAATTTGCCAATGTTCACAAGATCTTCGGAGCCAGCAATGTGACTAAAATTCTCAACGACTTAGCGCCTCACCAGCGAGAGGACGCGGTGAATTCTCTGGCGTACGAAGCGGAAGCCCGTTTGAAAGACCCCGTTTATGGGTGCGTTGGAGCGATCTCCGTTCTGCAGAGACAGGTGCAACAGCTGCAGAAGGAACTGGCGGCCGCCCACGCGGATCTCCTCCAATACAACACCGCAGCGGAAGCCGTTCTTTTTCCGCATAGTCCAGGCTCCACGCTGCCAGCTTATTCCAGGCTTCAGATGATTCATGCCGCGGCTAGAGAACAACAGCAGCAAAATTTAGTGGATTTCCCTAATTCTAGAGAAGAACCGCAGCTGACTAGAGAGCAGCTCCTAGAATTGGCCATGAGAATCGGTGGTTCCTACGAGGCTGGCCTCGCGGCACTGGGGATGACAAATGCCTTTGCGTTGTATCCTTCGCCCAGGCCTGCCAGCGATGGCGGAAGCGGCAGCAGCGGAGGCAGTTTTGGACACTTGTCCCCTCCTTAGTTTCCTTTTGATTGCCTGCTGCTTATAATATTTCTCAGACCTAAATTGCATGTTTTGGGTATTTTATATTATTATTAGATGTTGGATATTGGCAATTCTCTGTTCAATTGTCATTGGTCCTACTGACTGTGCTATAGTGTGTTTGTTGGGAGGAAGCTCTTGATTTATATCTTATCAAGAGCTTTCAGATATTGCATATGTGAAGCTTTTGCAAGAGTTACCTTTATAAATCACCTCTTGATGTCTTTGAAGGCGACAGTAAGCTTGATTTTTCTACGAAAATTCATCTATCGCGTGAAATCTATGTTCTCCGTATGAAATCCATGGCTAATCTACTTGCCAATTTTATATGATTAATGACCAAAGCATAAATATATTCTCCTTGTTTTTGGCTATCTTGTCGTGTGATCATTGTGAAAAATCTTGCATAGCAGCTTTACCGAAACGAACACTATTCTCGGATTTGGCAAGAACGCCCGAAATTTAGGATAAATTTTGGATTTTTCCCTTTTACAGCAATGGGATTGAGATTTTCCGGTCACAATTCTAGATCGCTGTGAAATTGTTTATTTGACTGGCGTTGGGGTTTTAAATTTCTTCACAGGTAGTAACACAGCTAAAACATGAGTTAGGCATGCATAACTCCTCAAATCCGGGATTACAAAGATAAAAATTTGCATGCACAAATTCCTTAAATCCCGGGATTGCACAAAGAAAAGTCCTTGTCAATATTAAAAGATGTGCGAAGAGTAGTAAGAAGGCGCTGCATAGTTTTAGGAATGCATTTAAATGAACTGCTTGTTGCACTTAGTGAACCAGTGAGCATGATGACGGCAATTACGGTAAGGTAATTCGCATCTTCCATATTCTTGAGATTATGCTTCTGATTAATATTTTGTCAAGATTTCATAGACAGCTCGTTTTGTCTATGGATCTGTCTGTGATTTTCCATGGTTTTTGTTTAGCTCTGATAAATTTATGCGGGCACTGTGTTACGTCGATTTTGTGAACTAGATTCAAAATATTAAAGTGCAATCTTACATTTGAAAGCATTAGAAACTAGATCTCAATGCTGCAAATAATATTGAAAACTCTTCTCGAAAATTAAAAGAAAACTAGATCTTAATGCTGCAAAGAATATTGAAAACTCTTCTTGAAAACTAAAAGAAAACTAGATCTTAATGCTGCGAAGAATATTGAAAACTCTTCTTGAAAATTAAAAGAAAACTAGATGTTAATGCTACAAAGAATATTGAAAACTCTTGAAAATTAAAAGAAAACTAAATCTTTATGCTACAAAGAATATTGAAAATTAAAAGAAAACTTGTTACCTGAAACATTTCAGAATGAACAGCCTGAAATCAAACATCTTTAATTGTATGCAAGAAACGTGCCTAGTTTTAGCGCCGTTAGGATTTGCGCGAGGGTCGTGGGCCGTGGCTGTTTCTGTATATGCGTCACACGAGTCTCTTTGCTTGTGGATAAATTAGCAATCGGATTGGAAACGCCCTTTCTCCTTTACCTTGATCTGCAGTTCGTCCTCTCTGTCACGGCACTATCAGAATTCCTGACCGTTAATCTTTACGGTCCCCGTGCTTCTTGTTTTCATCACTGTGGCGTCTCTGGTGCAACAACAAAACAAGAACCGTTATGGAAACTCGGATCTTTATAATTTTGATTTATTTATCAACAGACGGTAGTTCAGGAGATCGATTGCACTACTGTCAGATTACTGGGAACCGCGAAAACAAAATTAGTTTACAATCTTTACCTGCTTTGCAGATCGTCATTTCTGTTCATTTATACAGTGCTTCAAGGGTTACAAAATTAGGGTTCCGGTCCATTTCCACTGTACAGAAAAATGGACAGAAAAAATCCATTTTCTTGGTACTTCGGCAGAAAAATCGGTCATCGACGGCCGTTTCGCACAAAAAACTGCTTAGCTGAGTTTGGCTAATAAATTATAGCAATTGAATTCATTTCGGCCTTGCTCTGCTCCTGTTTCGAGCTTGCAGCTAGTCTACTGGTTGGGAATAGAAAAATCCGCGATTAACGCGCACAAAGAAAGCTGCCTGTTATGGGATCTGGAGACTACAATCTCTTTCAAGTAAAAGGTCCGATTATCTAATTCTTCAGTCCTTGTGCACTGATTCAATTAGTTCTTTCGATGTGCGTACAGTTTAGCTTGGGGTTTTTATTATCAGTAATGTTCATGTCTCAGATACTCTCCACCATAGGATAGGCGCTGTAAACGTACTAAAACATTCAGGACTGTTGAGAGAGAAACATTCTTTGTTTTTTTCCAGAGAAACAAATAGAGCAAAAATGAAAAGTGCTGCCTAAGAAGGCGTGGAAAATCTGAGGTTCCTGAGAAAAAATCAACAATCAAAATTCTGTCTGTAAAGTAGAAAATTCCTGAGATTTTTCTGTCTTTGAACGCTTGTTAAATTTTTCCATCGGATATACTATAATGAGTACAATGGAAGCAGAAAGCAGAAACAAACTCATCTTAGTTATATAATACATTAGCTCAACTTCACCGTATATTTTCATCCTTCCGCGCATTTTATCCCAGGTTTTGTATCTTTTTCATACGTTGTATAAATCTAGGATGCCATTTGTCAGTGCTGCCATTCTTTCTTCCAGCCAGAAATAAATGGTTTGCTTGTTCAACCCCATTAAATTACATGACATTTCACTGTTTAGACAGATAAGTGATATTGCAGCTCAGTTTCATGTGGCCGTGAACTGGTTTCTAAGAACGTTACAGTAGAAGGAACACATTTTTACCTCTTACTTTATAAAGCAGTTTCAGGATTTCAAAATTTTGCTAGTGCTATATTGTTCTCAGATAATCCTCTGTGATCTTGCCATGCAAGTTTATCACTGGTTTCGATTCGGCCAATCACTGGTGCGAGGATAAAGGTAAAAATGACTTCCTCAATAGGCGAAACTCTATGATTTTCTGTTTGAATGATCTGAAAAGTAAGTTTTCAGTGATTTAACTCTGCAAGTAGTTTCTACATTTTTCTTTGTATGCTTCTTTTGAACATATTCATCATAAAAGATCGTCAATTTTTTCATATGAATACCAATCTTTTGGTTATTTATGAACTCATAAATGTGGGCTCCTCGATATTGGGGTTTGTGATATCTTTCATATTAAGGTAGATTTGATCATTTTATAACAAATGAAATGCACAGACTTAAGAAGTCAGATGACTAGAAGCCATTACTACCAGTCTTACAAAGCTTTATATGAAGAGCATATGCAAGCAATTTAATATAGCAACACTTCCTTCACCAATGACTTAGCTATTTGGTTCTTGAAGTTAGCTTGGTAATACTTCATGATCTCTACGTGATCCGGTACTGTAATTTGGGCAATATTTTTTCCCTTTCACCTACATAATATAGCAAGATTCACACAACGAACTGTAATTTGTATGAGACTTTTCCATTTCATATAACTAATATAGCAATATTCTCACAATCCCACACAACAAACTGCAATTTGTATGATATTTTCCAATTTATCTAACTATTATAGCAAGATTCTCACAACGAGGGTCTGATTTTATAATAATCTCAGCAGAGTCTATGGTTTTATAATTTTCGCTTGCGAATTCACAGTGTGCAAATGCCTACATCACTATTTGACGAGGTCCTCTGGTGAACTGCCTGTCGATTAAATTAACTTTGAAGTTGCGATACGATTGAAGATTAAAAACCAGGTGAGCGTAAGGCCAAAAATATGAGCTGCTTTGCAAGTCTTGCCAATTATAAACGGCTTTATTAACACATTGATAGAAAGTTCTCTTTTTATGTACTGTAAATATTTCTTGTTCATACAATTAACTCAAACGTTCCTAACATTCAGATATGACTCATAACTACCAACAAACTCTTTAAAATGGCGTTTTCCACTTTGTATGTTTGTAAAGTTAAGCTCAACGTTATGCCTGAAGGATTCATTCCTGTAATAATTATAAGTGAAGATTCCAGAGCTTTGGCTTCTCGTGTAGCACTTGGCTTGTTTCAAGTAAACCTAAAATAATACATTGTGTTTATCAAATACACTAGCAATGCTCAATTTTACATATGAGATGTTAAATGCTTAAGTGTTCATAATACTTTATCTATCAATTCCGATTTCGTAACTGGTTAAGCGTTCATAGCCATTAAAAAAAACTAAAAGTGTGTTTTTTTATATCAGCAAAGAAGTTCTAGTTCATTTGATATGGCTAAATTGATTACTGGTTTGCATGCATATATTTAGAGAGAGAGAGAGAACACCCAGCTCATTTGAAGTGTTAAATTGATTAGCGTTTAAGTGGTATGACAGGCATTTAAACGTCCTGTTCAGACTGGTCATATCAATTTCCTATCCACATCAATTTTACAAGAGTCGTCCTGTAAACAGATCACTTTCTATCATTGTAAATGGAGTCCTTTCTTTAGGACACAACACAAAGTACATTGTTGAGGATCAGGGTGGCTGTGTGTCAGAAACACAGTCGGAGATGTAAGATCATGATTCAACTGGCACTCATCTCAGGTTTGCAACCTGTTATATATTATCTGAATATAAAATTGTTATAGGTGAGAAGCAAGGCATCGTTTTCTTAAAGGATGAAACATTTTAGGACGCCTTCTCTTATAACATGTTACATGTTGTAACATATTTACTGGAGCTTGTATGGCTGGAGATTAGCCCTGAACTGGCGAAGTGTTTAAGGATATTTATGCTGAGACACCGCGTTGCTCTTCTATTATTGCTTACCTCTGATTGTATAAATTTTAAATTCAGATCACTTTATTGTCTGCCTACGCTACTGGATTGCACAATAGCCTCATGAAAACCAGAAGATGGATTTTGAATTCCAAGCAAGTTAGATTCCATTATTTTGTTTTATTTCCGTGGGTCTGTTTGCTCTTTTCTTTTTTCTTTTTTAAATCAATTTTCATCATCAAACACATGCTTATTTTGTTTACACAATAGATGGAACTTACCACATAAGTGATGACTGTATCATAGGTTTATTGTTACTTGAAACATCTCAGCTCTTTTACTTAGAATATCGGTTCCTCTACAATGGTTATGTGTTAGCCTTATGTTTTGTTCCAGAAATTTTATCACAATCCAGCTTTATTTTTTGCAATTGTAGATTTTTGTCAAATCTATCTTTGTTATTTACTCCATGCTATGAGTTTCCAAAAATTGAACATAGTATCAAAGCACAGACTGCTCTGAACGCTCTCGCGTGACTGGGAGGTTATTTTCAAAAACAGCGATCTGTAAGTACATCTGAGAAAGAAAAGAGACATTCGCTTTGCAGATCTCCATCACGGAATAAAAGTCTTTGGTAGTGGCTTCATTGCATTTCTCTTCTATATGGCCCTGTGGTAAAACTCAGTAATTCTGTACACGACCCTTTTAAATTTTAGTTTGTTGGATACACTCCAAGACCGTTAAATTTTTTTAAGTTTCTCATTTCTGGGTTTAAAGTATTTTGAGTAGTATTAATTGCCTGAGCATGTTATCTACTGTATTTGATAGATATTAAATGGAATTTTTAAATAAAGAAATGACTGGTTGATCTACAATTAGTTTCAGTAGCACGGAATGAATGTGGGAAGATATTTCAAATATAAGTGTAAGGCACTGCAGCTATTGTTCAAAAAGGAGAATGATCTCTTAAAGCTCTTAGTGATGGGATGAAAACTATATTAATGATTTTGGCTACAAATTATATGATGGATTAAGATTGCCAAGCTAAAAGTGAGCCAGGTTAGGGCAATAGGAGTAGGGTGAATAATCTCAACAATTTCTGCTATAGAAAGAAAAAAGGGATGAATAAATCTGTTTGTCTCAAAAGATTTAAGCAGAAAAAACTACGGCCCAGAAGTGGGGTTATGAAAGTCAGGGTCGTAGACTCACCTGATCAGAAGCAAATGTTACTGCTGAAAACGATTATAATAAGTTGGTTCTAGGCATTAATGGCTTAAACAAAGTCATATGGCTTAAGGAAGGTCAAAAGTCTCTAATAGGCAAGGTATTTTTCTAAGGTGAATGACGAGTAATTGTTTATGAACATAAAATACAAAGAGAGTATTAATAGTATAGTCGTAAGATGTGTATTAATAATGTAGTTGTAAGATGTAGTATAATTGGTATATTTAGATATTTATGTTGTAAATTAGTTGGTTTGTAAAAAACATTTAGGTATTTATAAAGTGTCATTTTTGGTTTATAGATGTATTTATAAAGTGTCGTAAATTATTTTTGGTTTATATGGGATGTAGTTTTAGTTATTTTAAATCATTTAGTTTAGTTTTAATTGGATGAGGATGGGGTTCCTGTAAAGTACAGTAAATGTTTATAAACATAAAATACAAAGAGATTATTAATGATGTAGTTGTAAGATGTGTATTAATAATGTAGTTGTAAGATGTAGTATAATTGGTATATTTAGATATTTAAGAAGTGTTGTAAATTATTTGGTTTGTATGTCATTTAGTTTTAGTTATTTTAAATTAGTTAGTTTAATTTTAATTAGATGAGGATGGAAGTCCTTGTAAGGTACAATAAATGTTTATGAAAATAAAATACAAAGAGAGTATTAATGATGTAGTTGTAAAATGTAGTATAATTGGTATATTTAGATATTTATGAAGTGTTGTAAATTATTTGGTTTGTATGGGGTTTAGTTTTAGTTATTTTAAATTAGCTAGTTTAGTTTTAATTGAATAAGGATGGGAGTTTCTATAAGATACAATAAATGTTAAATGTTTCCGGAGTTTTCATGCTCAACTAAAAATTGCATAATCTTAATAACAAACCATTCCTTTATCCCATATTGGCCACAATGGCCCTAGCCTAAAATTAATCTAATTTAAAAATATATATAAACTTAATCTATATATATATATATATATATATATATATATTAAATTCAAGAATTTGTGTTGTGATTTACCCTTGTATCTATTTTTATTTAGAAAATTTGTTATAGCTATTTTTATTTAGGATATTTGTCGTTATTTAAGTGGACAAAAATGTCTCTATCATTTTTTAAGTTTAAATATATTTTTGTAAATTTAAAATAAATTCAATTTTGGTTGATGTGGTGTTTAGTAATTAAAAAGTTAATATTAAAAATATTCTATTTAAAAAACGATTTTAAGTTATTTAATTTTTTAAATTGATTTTTTTTTTAATTGATAAATTGTATACCTAAAATACTTAGTTAAAAAAAAGAAATAAAATGTATATATAAAGAATTCATTGTTCTTTTGATAAACAATTAAATTTTGGATTTAATCGTTCTGCTTTCCTAATCAATAATGCTCCTATATATTTTAGATTTAATAGTTATATATTATTTTATATATATATATATATATATATAATTTACTAAAAATATATA
Source organism: Pinus tabuliformis (assembly GCA_031772625.1). NCBI lineage: Eukaryota > Viridiplantae > Streptophyta > Pinopsida > Pinales > Pinaceae > Pinus > Pinus tabuliformis. The sequence continues at coordinate 680,607,956 of CM062817.1, forward strand.
GAGAATTATTAATGCTATATATATATATATATATATATATATATATATATATATATATAATTCACTAAAAATATATAGAAAATTGATCTAATTATTAAAAAATTATTTATAAGGAAGTTTTCAAAGATAAATGTTTCTAATCTTTTATAGAAATGATGTATAATCTATTAGTAAAATTGTTTTTGACAAACTAAATTTTAGGGAAATTTTTTTGATAAATTACTAACTAATCAAAAACCCAAATTTTAAGGAAATTTTGTGGACTAAATAACATTGAGTTAATATTATTATTTATTTTAATTAATCTTTTTATTATTTTTAAGTTTAAAAAATAAAAAATTTAATGTAAATTTTCTTTAGAATATAAATTAAATTAAACATTAAAAAAATTATAATTATTTATATGTTGAAATTATATGATAAAATTGATATCATTTATCAACCAACAAGGCAGGGAATAACATAATAAATAATTAATTAAAAAATTATCTTGAAAGAAAATGTTTTAAAACGAGAAAACTATTACAAAAATTAAATATAAAAAGAGTTTTAATAAAATTATAGACTAAAATTGAAAATGAAAAACCCTAATTGCAAGGAGGCTTTTTGGAAATACCATTCCCTACGAGATGGAGCTATGAGCTGCTAGGGTTAGCACAAGTTGTAGAGATTGTTTCTAATGGAGGGCGGTAGAGGAGGGAGCTCGACTCCCTCCTACAAGGATGCTGTAACTAGAAAAGGAAAAACATCGGTGGAGAACAACAAAGGTTTTGCAGAGGAAAGGAACAGGGATAATGAAAAGGAGACAGATGGGACCAAGACCAAGGAAAACAATGGCACAAAAGACAAGGAGGAAGAAGACAAAAATCTGGGTTCAAGAGACAAAAAGTAGAAGGGACCCTGCAAACCAAAAGCAGAAATCATTCCCAGAGTAATATTAAATGATCCTGCTCTACAGGCGCACAGGGAACACATGGGGACCTACGCCATTATCTGTAAATTCATGGGACTATGGCCCACTAAAAAAGCTTTACAGATGTGGATCAAGTATCACTGGAAACCCAAAGGAAGCATTGACCTGCATCTTGGGTCAAAGGGATTCTTTACAGTGGTGTTCTCAAACATCGAAGATAAAGACAGAATATTCGAAGGAGGACCATACTTTTATGCAGCAGTCGGTCTCTACATGAGGCCTTGGATGATGAACTTTGTCCCAGAGTGGGAGACTTTCACTTCAGTTCCAGTTTGGGTAAGGCTCTATTCTCTACCTCTGGATTATTGGCAAACGAAATCGCTAGCGGCCATTGGCAATAAACTAGGGTGTTTTGTCAAAGTTTCTGAAGCTACAAGAAGAGGGAAATACACCTCCTTTGCAAGGATATGTGTGGAAATGGATCTATCAGGAGCTCTTCCGGATGAAGTCATTTTGGAAGTTTTCGATGAGGAGTGGGTGCAGACAGTGGACTACGAGCATATCCCATTCAGATGCCATGAGCATGGTCATCTGTTCAGAGACTGCCCCCTCAATAAAGAAGATAACAAAGGGAAACTCAATACAAGGAAGGACTCAGAAAGTTTTCAGAGGGTGACTAATAGAGGAAAAGGAGGAAAAAAGGGGCTAAAGCAACAACATAACGAGGTGCAGAAGGTCAATCAGAACAAGTTCCAAGTGCTGGAAGAGAATGAAGAAAACGTGAAGGAAAATCAATCTCAGGAAGTAGGTCCCAATGAGAAAGAGCGAGAAGAAAATAACACACAAACTCAAGATATGGGCTATCAAAAAGAAAGGTCAATGAGTGAAATAGAAATGGAAATGGACCAGGAAATGACCCATAGTGAAATAGATCTGGAAGATCATGAACTTCAGGAAATTCTCGACAAGGAAAACCTGGATTTGGAAGGATTCTTAAGGCAGGGAACCAAAGGAGGAATAGATTCACTTCCTCAAGAAGAATGTAATAGAATACAGCAGTTGTTTTTATGGAAAACACAGGAAAAAGAGTTGGAGAAAGGTAAAAATATTCACAAGCAGGAGCACAAAGGTGTGAAAACTATGAAATCAACTCCAGGATTAGCAACCAGAAATCCAGGAAAGAAGAGGGGCAGGAAAAATCAAAATGAGCTCTTAATGGAGTGTGGAAAGCTAATGATAGATTCAGGTAAGATGAAAGATCTAACAAATTACTCCTTTACAAATCTTTAATTATGAAGTTCATATCTTGGAATATCAGAGGTTTGGGCAGTAAAAGAAAACAAAGAATGTTAAGTAACAGATTGAAAATAGCAACACCAGATATAATCTTCATTCAGGAAACAAAATGCTCCATTCAGAAATTAAAACAAATCCATAGAAAATGGCTAAATAGTTTTGAGTTTCTTGAAGTTAAAACAGAGAACATAGCGGGAGGAATTCTAACTCTCTAGAATCCCCAAAAAGTCAACATATTAGATGTGGAGGCATCAGGAAATTATTTATCAGTAATTATTCAACCAGTGGGGGTTGAGGATACCTTTCTGGTCACAAATGTTTATGGTCCTCAAAGAATAGATGAGAAACTTAGATTCCTAAACTCCCTGGTAGATCTTAGAAGCAGACATGAAGAAATACCTTGGGTCATAGGAGGAGATTTTAACATGATTAAATCTCTTTCGGAAAAAAAAGGAGGTACCAGATTGCTAAGTAAAGACTCAGAAACATTTCACTCCTTCTCAGAAGATCTGAAACTGGTTGACTCAGAAATGCAGAATGGCCTTTTTACTTGGAATAATAAAAGAGGAGGTGAGGCTTAGGTCGCCTCCAAGTTAGACAGATTTTTTATCTCAGAGGAGCTTATGCTCGCAAACAATGAAATAACAACTAGATTTCTCCCCTTTGGAGGCTTTGATCACTGGTTGATTCAATTAGAAATCAAGGGGATTAATTCTTCCAAAAATAGACCATTCAAGTTTGAAAATATCTAGCTCTCCCATCCAGATTTCATCAGCAACATTGAAAAATGGTGGGCTGAAGATTTGCAGATCCAGGGCACTAAAATGTTCCTCCTTCATAAAAGACTTCAGCACATAAAACTCGGACTCAAAGAATGGAACAAGAAGGATTCTGGCAACTTTTTTGTGGAAAAAAAATTAGTGGAATCCAAACTACAGGAACTTAATCAAGCACTAATCTCAGATGGTTTTGATAAAGTCAAAAGTGAGCAAGCTGATAAACACCATCAAGAATGGGAGAACCTATGTAAACAGGAAGAAGTCTTTTGGAGACAAAAATCTAGAATTCAATGGCTCAAAGAAGGTGAACGTAATACAAAATTTTTCCACAGATCCACCATGGTCAATAGAGCTCACAATAGAATCTCTTCGATATTAAATGAGAATGGGGTGCTTCAGACCTCTCATAAGAATATCGAAGCTGTGTTGCTACAACATTTCAGAAGCATCACAAAGGAAAACAATCCTGATAGAGAGCAATGTATCAAAGAAATTACAAAAAATATCCCTAAGATGGTATCAAGAGAGGACAATTTTAACCTAAATAAAGCTGTCACCGAAGAGGAAGTTAGTGAGGTTATTAAAGACATGCAGAATGGCAAAGCTCCAGGACCCGATGGTTTCAATGTAGACTTTTTTAAGGCTTGCTGGAACATTGTCAAACAGGACATTCTGAACATTGTGGAGGACTCCAAAAGAAACAGGACTATTCTAAAAGCCCTCAACACCTCCTTCATCTCCTTGATCCCCAAACAGGATTCAGCCCTGACTGTTGACAAGTACAAACCCATTGCTTTATGCAATGTGGTCTACAAGATTATATCCAAGGTTTTGGCTAGCAGACTCAAACCTCTGCTTCCTTCTCTAATTTCAGGGGAACAATCTGGTTATGTGGAAGGCAGACAAATCTTAAATAATATTATTCAAGCCCACGAGGTAGTTCACTCGCTAACCAGCAAGAGGCAGGCGGGTATGATCATGCAATTAGATATTGCCAAGGCATATGACAAGGTGAACTGGATCTATATCAAGAAGGTCCTTACTGCTTTTGGGTTCGACCACAACTGGGTCAGATGGATTATGGCTCTGGTAACTTCGTCCAGCTTTTCCATTTTGGTAAATGGCTCTCCCTCCGAGATCTTCACTCCTTCTAGAGGTCTCAGGCAGGGAGACCCTCTCTCTCCCTTTCTATTTATCATCATGATGGAAGGACTGGGCAGGTCCATTAATCAGGCCAAAGCCTTGGGAAAGATTAAGGGACTTCAATTAACGGAGAATGGTCAGACAATGACTCACCAACAATTTGTGGACGACACGATGCTGCAAGGAATTCCCACTGTCAAAGAAGCCTTAGCATATAAACAAATCCTGAATGACTTTGCCTTGGCCACAGGTATGGAAGTTAATCTCTCCAAATCATTTTTTTTTTCTTAAATACTAATATTGCAATTCAGAGGAACATCTCCAGGATTCTGGGATTTCAAAGGGATTCCCTCCCCTCAAAATATTTGGGGATTCCCCTCACAGACAAGCCTTTGCACAAAAGTATATGGGAACTAGTGCTCAACAAGATGCAAGATAAAGTCAAAAAATGGACTATCAGATCGTTGAACCTTGCTGGTAGGTTGATTCTGACAAAGGTTGTTCTTCAATCTATCCCTATTTTCTTTTTATCAGCCCTCCCTGCTCCCAAAGGTGTCCTACAGCAGTTCAGGAACATCCAGAGAGACTTCCTTTGGGGCAAGGAGGAAACAAGGAAGAAATGGGCCCTTGTGTCCTGGGAGAAAACTTGTAAACTTAAGAGGTATGGGGGTTTGGGCTTAGATGATCAGGAAACTCTGATTAAAGTTTTAGGAGCCAAACTCTGGTGGAGATGGGTTAAAGAACGCGAAGCTCAATGGGCTAAGATCTAGAAAGAGAAATATGCAAGCTTGTGGCAAACTAATGATCTCATAAGAATGTCTGGAAACATAAAGGGCTCTTATATTTGGAACAAAGCTTGGGAAAATAGAAGCCTAGTTCAAAACAACAGTTTCTAGGAAATCAGAGCAGGAGATCTAGCTCTCTTCTGGGAAGACAAATGGCAACAAGAACCAACACTATTAGAAGAAGACTTTATGAGCCTCAAGCAGGAAACAGACTCCCAAGGATTAATCAAAGTCAAAGATTTTTGGAATCTTCCTCATAACTATGGAAAGTGGAGAAACTGGAAAAGCATAGAGTGCAGAGATGATGGTGCCATAAAAATAAAAGCAGAAGCAATTATGAGCAGGTTAAAACAAAGGAAAATCTTGGTAACAGAGGGGCAGGATCAGTTAAGATGGGGCCTCAATAAAGAAGGAACCTTTAATCTTAAGGAAGCAAAAAGAATTATCTTGAACCTTGATTCCGGTGTTCCGGAGAAATCCTGGCAACAACTTTGGAGCCACCAAGGGTGGATGAAAATCAAGCTTTTCATGTGGTTAGTTCACCACAAGAAAATTTTAACTTGGGACAATATCAGGAAAAGAGGGGTTTTTGGGCCCTCTAGATGTCAGCTATGTGAAGACCAAGAGGAGACCATGGAGCATATCCTCAACAGCTGCACCTACACAACCTGGTTGTGGGATTCTTTTGCAACCATTTTTCAGCAGTTAGACAGAGATAAAACAAGTATCATTAACACCCTGAACAAGTGGAGAAGAAACTTTTCGGAGAATGAGCTCCTTAATTTGGCCTGGGCCTTTACACCAAGCTTCATTATCTGGAATGTTTGGAAAGAAAGGAATAAAAGAATTTTCAAGGATGAAAAAACTATTCCTTTTCGCCTGTTCGATCTGATCTTGAAGCAGATTAAGGAGACAGTTAGTACCACTGTTCGCAATTATCCCAAGAACCCTCCCACAGATAAGGAAACTAGAATACTCAGGCAACTGAGAATGCAAGAGATCATTCCCAATGAACTAAGCAGAAAAGGAAAACATTTGGAAACAGAAAAGAAGTTCTGGCATCCTCCACCGAAGGGTTATCTGAAATGCAATATTGATGGGGCTTCAAAATGTAATCCTGGAACAGCTGGTTATGGAGGGGTGTTAAGAGATGAAGAAGGAAACATAATCTTTATTTTTCACTGCCATTTAGGTAAAGCTATCAACAATATGGCCTAATTAATGGCTTTGGAACATTGTCTTGAGCTGCTAATTCAAAATCATAGCTCCAATGTCATTATAGAAGCAGACTCAGAGATCTCCATAAATGTAGTTAAGAGAATCAGCTTTGGAGCAACATTGGAGAAGGTTTCAAAACACTGGAGACTAATTCAAGTGTACCAAAGAATTCAAAATCATCTTTTGAGTATCCGAATTATTAGTTTCAGTCATGTTCGACGAGAAGCTAATAAACTAGCGGATACTTTGGCCAACCAAGCAGTATTTAAAACAGATTGCAGAATTGAGATGAAATGGCAGGAAATGCCTCAAGATAGATTAAAAGCGCTCTGCGAGGAACAAGCGGCAGAGGATAGAGAAAGTTTTAAATATTGGGCTAGAGTGAAAGACAAGGAATGATGAATTCTAAGCTAGTTCGATCTCAGTACTGTGGTTGGTACCTTAACGAAGGGAAAGCTCTGAGAGATCACTCTACACCCTGGTGTAAATGGATCATTCCCCCTTCTCTTTCGTTTCGCAGTATAAGGTTCTTTTCTCAGTTTGCGGCAGTCTCTGTTGCTAGTTCCGAGATGTGCTGGCGCGGGAAGGATAGTTGGAATTATCCGGCGGAGGCTTTTCCCCTGCTTTCCTCTCATGGTACGGAAAACCAGATGCCAAGAGGTTTCCAGGTGATCGCTCGGTTCCCGAATGGTAAATGGTTTTGGGATTTTGGGAGCGATCCCATTAATCTCCCGACACGTGGCAAGGGAGGGGTTATGAAAACCACCCTCCATCGGGCATTAAAGTTTAGACAGTTCAGCTATGTGATACTTCTCCGTGCCATTCGATTTAGCCATAGGAATCGACGGTCAGTGTTGAAAGTGTTGTTTTGTATGGCTTGACGCGGCAAAGACTTGGGGAGTCAACGGAGTTTCACTTTAGGTTTTTGAATCATATTGTTCAACCTAAGAAATTTTAAGAGAGAATAGTTTTGTATGGTGTAAAGGGTAGGGTCAATTCTAAGGCAAATAGCCCTTGGTTTTCCTGAGTCCATGTGGAGGTCAGGTTTTTGTACATGCTGTAATCATCATTTTGATTTAATGAAATAGAAGGATCACTCTTGCTTCAGCAAAAAAAAATATAGACTAAAATTGATCACTTCAATTAATTAATAATTTTAAGCTTTTCATATGGTAGGTAAAGGTTGATATTAAATAAAATATAATTTTTTTTTTAAAGAGATATTGAGCCAAATATAACATATGAGGTGAGAAAAATATTAAGCAAAACATTTTTTTTATGTATGAGATTAGAAAAAATATTATTATTTTAAAACCACTAAAATTAAATATAAAAATAATTTTTAATAAAATTATGCAAAATTGATGATTTCAATTAATTCATAATTTTAATTTTTCATATTGTAAAGGAAATTTTGATTATATATATATATATATATATAAACATAACATATGGGATGAAGAAAATTATTAGGCAAAACTTTCCATATATAAATTTAGAAAAAAATATTATTATATAGGTATATATTAAAATAAAAATAAAAATAAAAAAATTATTATAAAAAAATAGATATGAAAGAGAATATATATTATATATAATAGAAAAAGAAAAATGAATAGTTAAAATAAAATAACTAATTAAAAAATTGTAAAAAATAAAGTTTTAAAATTATTATCTTTTTAAATAAATAATAAATTTTATTTTTAAAACATAAATAATAAATATAAAACTAATTTAAAAAAAATTACACATCATATATTTTCTTAGCATGAATAACATAGATAGAATGGGGATATATATATATATATATATATATATATATATATATATATATAATTTTCAAAATAAAATAAAATTTTATATATATATATATATATATAAAGTTTGGTAGGATTCTCTTATTTTCTTATTTAAATGTCTATTATTCACCCCTTAGAAGATTTGATCCCAAGATTAAACTTCATTTACACGACCAGTACTTTGAGATATCCAAAATGAATAAAAGTTAAAAAAATATTAATAATTTATAAAAATTAATTAATTTTTTAATTAAAAATAAATAAATTTAATTTAATATTTTATTAATTTGATTATAATGTTTTCAATAAATTTAATATTTTTAATAAATTTAATTGATAGATTTTATTCTGAGTATTAAAAGGATGGAGATAATGTTTACCTATACAAAACCATTTATAAATTAAATTTGATGTTTTCTTATAAAATCATAAAAAAAAAAACCTTGAAAATGTATAAAAAGTTTAATGGATAAATTTCACTTTTATTATTGAAAGAGATAGAGATAGGGTTTATTTATACCAAACTATTTGTAAATTAAATTTTAAGTTTCAAATTAAATTTGAGGTGTCAAATTAAATTAAATTTGATGTTTCCTTGTAGAATAATAAAAAATTTGAAAACATATAAAAAAAATTCGATTTCACTTTTAATATTGAAAGAGAAGAGAAGGAGATAATATTTACCTATTCAAAATCATTTGTAAATTAAATTTGATGTTTTCTTCGATATAATTATATTTTTTTCATTGATTATATGTTGATATACCATTTTTTGAATTAATTGGTTTAATTAAAAAGATAATAGAGGTATAAATATTTTAAAAACAAATTTTAATTTAGAATATTTTAAAATATATTTTGGAGGTTAAATCCCAATTATTTACCTAATAATTATTGATAATTAAATGAAAAATGTTTCCTTATAAAATCATAAAAATAAGGAAAATGTATAAAAAAAATTAATTAATGAATTTCACTTTTAATACTGAAAGGGATGGAGATAATGTTTACTTATACAAAACCATTTGTAAATGAAATTTGATATTTCCTTATAAAATAATAAAAACCTTGAAAACATATAAAAAAAAAATCAATTATGGATTTCACTTTTAATATTGTAAGAGATAGAGATAATGGTTACCTATACAAAACCATTTGTAAATTAAATTTGATGTTTTCTTTATAAAATTATAAAAACCTTGAAATTAGATACTCCAATCAAATTAATGAATTAATGATAAATAATTAGATAACACACATATTGAAATACCATTTTTTAAATTAATATTTTTACTTAAAAAGATAATAGAGGTATAAATATTTTAAAAATAAATTTTAATAATTATTGATAATTAAATAAAAAATGTTTCTTTATAAAATAATAAAAACCACAAAAATGTATAAAAAGTTTAATTGATGAATTTCACTTTTAATATTGAAAGAGATGGAAATAGTGTTTACCTATACAAAACTATTTGTAAATTAAATTTGAGGTTTCAAATTAAATTTGATGTTTTTTTTATAGAATAATAAAAACCTTGAAAACATATAAAAAGTTCAATCATAGATTTCACTTTTAATATTGAAAGAGACAGAGATAATGTTTACCTATACAAAACCATTTGATGTTTTCCTTATAAAATCACAAAAACCATGAAATTATATACTTCAATCAAATTGATGAATTAATGATAAATAATTAGATAAGACATATATATATATATATATATATATATATATATATATATATTTCTTTGTTGATTATATGTTGATATATCATTTTTTTAATTAATTTGTTTAATTAAAAACATAATAGAAGTATAATTATTTTTAAAATAAATTTTAATTAAAAATCTTTTAGAATATTTTTTGAGGTAAAATTTCAACTATTTACTTGATAATTATTGACACTTAAATGAAAATTTTGAAAACCCTATTCCAAAATAAATATATTTATAAGCATAATATTCTAAAATATTCCATAAAATTTAAATACATATCATAAGTCTAATAAATATTGATGATTAAATTAAATTAAAATTATGAAAACTTTATTCCAAAATAAACACATTATTATAATTACATTTTTAATATAAATAAATAAAATTCAATTAATTATTACCTTATAATATTAATTTTTTTAATTATTAAAATATACAATATAATATTTATCAAACCTTTTCTTCATAAATTTTGAAATGAAAAATAAATATTTATATTAAAAAAGTTACTATTCTTAAATTAATATGATAAAGTTTGAAATGAGAAGTATGTATTCCTATTTCAAAGAAATGACATTTAATACCACTTAATAGCATACTCTGAATACTTTTATTCATCTGAGTTTATCTGAGCTTGATGAGTTACTAATTGATATACGGCCAGTGTTATACAAAATAAAATTTAGACATTATTGGATAAGAATTTTAGACATTATTGGATAAGAATTTTAATTATAATGTTTAAAAAAAAATAAAAAAATTTATTAAATTTTTTTTATTTAAAATTTTATTTTAGATGGATATCAATGTTTTGGAGTACAAATTTATATTAAATAACAGTGACTATATAGTAGTTAGTATATGTTACTTAATTTAATTATAATTTAATTAAACAAAAAAATAATAAAGACAAATGTTTCATCACAAAAATAAAAAAAATAATAGAATATTATAGTGTTAAATGCTATCATCAAAAATTAATAAATATGATTAATTAATATTGTTTATATTAACATGCATATATATCTATATATCTATATATATATATATATATATATATATATATATATATATATATAATTGTTTTTAATTAAATTTATTAAAATATATTTTTAATATAATAATAAGTCATTTAAAATTGAAAATAGTGTGAAAAAATACAATTCATGAAAATAGAAATAATTAAAAAAAATTAAAAAATTAAATAAAAATGAAATAAAACAAAAACAAAAAAATAGTAACTAATAGAAATGGAAGTTACTAAGCAACCCATAATAAAACCTCAACCAATCACCTTACAAATAATTAAATAATAATAATAATAATAATAAATTAAATTTTTAACGTTATGAATAAGTATTATAATTTTTTTAGTAAAAAACAAGCTAATATCCAATAAAAACAAAACTGAATATGTTAAACCATGCCAATATAATAATAAGAAAGTAATTTTAATATAATTCATTTAAATGAATATATTTACCTATAAAAAAAAATTATTAAATATCAATATCAATTTTAATTATATGAAAAATAAGTTATTTTATTGTTTAAATTAAAAAATATTTTGCCTAAACAAAAACATAACTTATATCTATAAGAGATAAGAGAGAATATTTTAAAAATATTTAGTAAACTTATTATCACGGATTATACTTTTATTGTTAAGCGAGGTTTTCTCAAATTAATGTTCAGCTAAGCTAATTTGGGTTTCTCAGCGCTTCAGTTGGAACGAAACACGTACCAGACACTTTACCACGAACCAAATACTGTTGTGCCGACTTGACCCTTATTTTTGGGTCAATTTCAAAACATTTTATCTTATGGGTTTATGTTGGTATATGTTAAACCAAAGTTTAGTTTTGCTTCGTTTGCAAATTTTACCAACACCTTTTGCTGCTTATAAAAATAATACATGGTAATTTAGTGTTACAAAATATAGTCTTAAACCTTTGGCATCGATAAGATTAATATTTCAGCAAACAAATATAATGAAAGTTAAAATAAAGTGAGTATTAAGAATTTAGAAGGTGAGAAAATAATTAATAACAATATCATACTTATAGGTATATATAAGTCACATTTTATTTATTTTATAAAAAAGTTATGGGAAAAAACAAATAATATTTACTTAATTAGATTTGGCTAGGTTGTTCAAGTGAATTTTCACTACTCATTGTATGACACATTACAGTGGAAGGTCTCAAGTTTATTTATAGGTTTCATTACATGCAATATTATGGGCAATATATTGTAGATCACCGAAAATATGGGCCTAAAAGCCACCACTATTAACCAAACAACTTTGACTCTTTCACTGAGTCAAGTTTAACCTAACATCCCCCATTTAAATTTGACTTGGCATTCTCAAACTAGAAAAACGAACCTTCACCACTCACCTCTAAGTCATATATCCCTCAAAAGTTATAACCACATTATCTAGGAATATGACATGTCCCCCTCTTTCATATAGGTCTACTTCTAGACTTTACTAGTTATTTACCAGGGGTACACATGCCTTACAAGGTCTTATAGTCATATTCTCATTTACATGCTAAAATTTTCAACTCCATTAAAACTTTATTTTAGTTTTTGCTATCCTACCACTTATGCCACAAAAATATTTAGCTGTAGGAAACACAAACTCAACCTTAATATCTAGTTTTGGCTCTTGCAATTGCTCTCTGATACTCAGACTTGTCTATTGCTTCTTCGTATTCTCCATTTTAAACCTTGTGTTAAACCCTCATAGAAATTGTTGGTATTCCCCTGAAAAGCTTGAACATATTCATAATGATTATTGTCTCCTTTGCCAAAGCTAATGGATGCAATGTCTGACAAATTTCATGATGAAAGCATAATGAAACCGTAGAAATGGAACCATGATGCCTCTTTATACTAGTAGTCAGATGGCAATCTGAGTGTTCTTCTCATCTAACTGTTGTTCACTTCTCTTGACCACTTAATCACCAACTTCCTCTCTACTAAGCATGCCAATAATGCCTCTTGGATGTGTTGTTGTTGTGCACGACCTTGGCCTAGATTTTCTATGTGTATCTTTTGTCATCATATCTATCCCTCCTCAAAGCTTCTTTTTGTTGGGCACAACCCAACTTGGCGTAGTTTTTGGCAAAGACTCCGCGTTTTGTGGAGCGGAGCACGTAGTGGAGCGGACAGGGGGGTGCGAAGTGGAGTGCACAACAAAGCAGTTTTGAATATACCACATCATACAAGGGCTTCGAGATAGGGCGAAGCCCCTTCCTTTTGTAATAATGTAAAAGATCAATGGGTTTTGGGACCATAACTGCTTGTTTTAGGGAGTCCATGGTATTGTAACGATGTAACCCTTGATGTAATAGTATATATAGGGTCAAATAATAAGAAGAAAATCATCATTTGTGATCCAAATCTGTGTTATGGTTGAACTTTTGTGATTTGTTGTTTGGCAAAAGAAGGCAAGGATCTGCAGCTGAGTGTGTAGAGCCTTGAGTTTGCAGCTGAGTGTGTAGACAACCTGCAGCTTAGTGCACGGGTCAAGAATTGTTTGTTGTATAAAGATTCATTATATTAGCAACAGTTCTTGTGGATGTAACCCCACATTGGGGTGAACCATGGTAATTTGGTGTCTTCATGTGTATATTTGCTTATTATCTGTTGTAGCGTAGCAGTTTATTACAATTGCATTTTATTTTAGCAAAGTGATGATTTATGGCTTTATATGATGTGTTTAAGTGTTTAAATGAATGTGGCGAAGTAATTTATGAATGTTAGGAATAAGAAAACATGATAATACCACATCTCCACATCCTTCAAGGCAAAAACCTGGTTCTGCATCCTCCCATAGTCACTTCGGGTGAGACTGCGATCTGATTGCAGGTCGTTGCCGAAAGGGCCAGTGATTGAGGGTTTTGTTGGTGCGTAGTATAAATCGAACCTGGGTTAGCCCAGATCATAAAACAAACCAACAAATGGTTATGTTGTTGGGACTGGGATTTGTTTGAGGGATAGGTGGATGTGGCACCCATTGAAGAAGGAAATTCAAGATTAACTAGAATTGAAAGAGCAAGAATTTGCAAATCAAGAGAACATAAACTCTTGCCTTACATCTGAAGCTTAATTACAGATGTATATTTTTACAAATCAATACGAGATTTTCTTTGCATCATTTCCTGTTGAGTTGTACAATTGGATATCAAGGTTGATCGAAAGAAAGAATTGTTTTAAAGGTGGAGAACCTACGGTGTGGACTCCTGAACTAATACAGTGACTCAAGAGCACTGACAATAGGATTTCAAGGGTTGTCGATTTTTGGATTGATAGAATCTTGGGAGGATTTATTACTGAGTTCGCAGTAGACTCAACTATGTCCTACAACGAAGAAGAACGACAATTCTTCAGAGGACCATGAGGTAAGTATTTAAAGTATTTGAAACTTTAGATTAAGAGGCTTCTGTGTGAAAAGGGATTTTTATGGATGCAATCAAATTGCTAGTTTACTTTTGTTTGGAAGAAGGGAGAATGAATCCGACCCAGAGATCCCAGTAACACAAAGTGGAAAGAGATATAGAATAGATACTAGAAAGAGAGCTCGTGGACAAGACCTAAAGACCTTTGTAGAGACTGAGTATAGTCCTCTTTTGAGTGAATCTGAAAGTGAAAGAGAAGATAACCACCCTGATAAACCCTAGGTAACTTCGTAGTATTCACATCCCTAGCCTCAGAGTTTGCAGAAGCCAGTATCTAGTATAGCTAGGGTGTTTTTGGCTCTCCCCCTCCCCCTTCTCCTCCTACTCCCCCTATCCCCCACCCCCTCCCCTTACTCATGCCCTTCCCCCTTCGAGAAGAAATGATATTAAGCTGCATGTTTTCAAAGGAACTGGATCAAAGATCCAGAACAATTTTGGTTTTTATGTGAAGCTGTATGGACCATGAAGCAGATCAATGATGAAAATATAAAGAAAGTGAAACTCATTACAACATTTTGAAATAGAGCATTGACATGGTATATGAAGTATTCAAATAATCATATCAGAACATTTGCAGATATTAAAGCAATGTTGGCCAGATAATTTAAGAAGCTGAAGTCTGAGTCACATTGCATCATTGAGTTGAAAGAAATTAAATAGAAACCTGTTGAGCCTGTTTGTGAATTTGATCAAAGATTTAAGGTATTGCTGGATCGAGTGAGCTTCAACATATCTCCACAGCAACATCAATAATGGTTTATAGTTGCGCTGCTACTGCATATCAGATTACCATTGACATAACAAAATATAACAAGTCAAGTCAAAGCTCTACAAATTGCAATGAAGTTGGAAGCTTTGCCTATAGGAGATACTAATGCAAGTATGCAATATATTCAGAGTCAGCTGGAAAACCTAACCCTGCAGATACAAGATATCAAGAAAAGCAAAGAAGTCAGAGAAGAAGTATGGTGTACGAAGTGTAGATCGGAGGGCCATTCTAAAGAACAATGTCCTATCTTTAGGGATTACATGGCTAGTGGGGCACCGAATCCCTTAAATGCAGGATCCAACCTGTGGTGCGAGATATGTAAGACCAGAGGCCAACATCACTCAGAATATTGTTACCTGTTATAGAAATATGTGTAGACTCCAAGGAACCTATATTGCAAATTTTGTAAATTAGTAGGACATGATGAGAATAATTGTCGAGCTTATGAACTAATGATGGAGCGTGGTGCTGACACTTATAGAATGCAAGCAAAAGAACATGGACATGAAGGCAGTGGACAACATGGTGGTTGAGGAGGCTACCAAGGAAGAGGTCGAGGTGCTGGAGCTGGTCAAGGACATGGACAGATCATTTTCTATAATTGCGGCCAGGCAGGTCATTTTGCGAGAGATTGTCAAAACCCTACAATGACATGTAAGTACTGTAAATCCTTTGACCATGTAATTGAAGAATGCCCTGTACTTATGGAAAAGATGCAAGAAAAAAGGAATCAACAACTGACACAAAATATTCAAATGATGACTGCTGAAAGGAGGACTGACGAACCTTGAATTAGTATTGTCACTAGAAGTGGAGTTGCGACCAAAAGTGATAAAGCAAATGAGAAGAAAGAATTTGAAAGTACATGGGTTAGAAAAATTGTTGAGAAAGCTCTTGTTTTTTATATTCATAAGGAAAAAGAAGTATTTATGGAAGCAAAGTGAAGCTTTATGGATGTTGAGCTTCGACCTATAGTGCGTAGCCAAAGCAGAGAACTAGTTGCAATGTGTCATCAACTTCGGCACAGAATCACGATTCAATGCAAAACCAAGCTTCGACATACGATCGAGCTCCGACACAAGACCAAGATTCAACAAATCAAGCAAGTATCTTAAAATAATTTTTGCACTCTTGTATGAAATTATTAAGAGATCAAAAGGGAGTAAAAGGGATTCAGGAATTGATAGATTCTTGTGCATCCAAAGAAACACTACGAAGTGAGATGCACACAACCAATAATTTTCATCAATAAAAAAGAACTGGAAGAGAGATGAGGCTTAGTGTGTAGATAGGAGTATATGAGATGGATCAAGTTATCCTAGATATGGGATCTGATGATAATTTCTTAATGAAGCAAACATGGGAGTTAATGGGTAAGTCGAAGCTAGAGTGGTCACTTATTCAGTTAAGGATGGAAAATCAACAAAAGGTCTTCCCCTAAGGAAGACTACCAGGTGTAACAGTGGACATTGAAGGAGTTCGTACTACTGTTGTTTTGACGTAATAGAGATCGTTGATGACAGTAACCCTATCTTGCATTGCTTGGACTTGATTGGGAATTTGACAATATGGCCATAACTAATATGAAGAAGAGAAAAATGATATTTGAAGGGAATAATATGAGAGTAATTGTTCCCTTGGATCCATCAGAAGGGGTAAGATATATAGAAGCAGTTAGAGAAGAATATTACGCAGCTGATATAGATAATATCTATCAAATGACAGCAAAGGAACAAGATTGGGTCAACCCTACTGCAGAAGGAAAGTTGACTTTGGAGCATGATAGTTATTGTACCTCAGACTCAGAAGAAGAGTTTGAAAACTAGCAAAATAGGTTGCATGAAGTATCCACAAGACATTGTGCAAGAATTACCAAATTAGTTCGTTGTATGATATCTGAGGTATGTAATCTACCTTCTTATGATGACTTGGGTGATGTAAATACTTTTATTGATGATTATGAAGAACAGGTTCCAAAGAATAAAAGGTTGTTAGCCTTGGATATAGCCCTGAAATCTACCCCTACTAGATGGTGGGGTGCACACAAGAAGAATATAGAAGGTTAGTAGGAATGTCGAAGATTGATGTGGATAAGGTTTGGATAGATAGATATAGAAATAGAGATAAAATATCATGGTGAAACTAATCCTAGGAAGCATATCCAGCTATGCACTACAACATGGAAGGAGATTCCACAACAAGAATGGGTACATGGATTCATTCATACATTAGAGACAATCCATAAGAACTGGTACTTAGAAACAACTTCGACATGGTACAATATACTGGGCAGACATGGTTGATGCCTTCATTTTAACATCCAGCTTTGAGGATGATTTCCCATATATATATTTGGCCCTTGAGATAGTTAATAATAGGATTTTTGAGAATGCAACCCCATTGACATGGTAGCAACCTAATTGGGCCATGTAGATAGAAAATCCACTAGAATGTTATAACCTTACTGCAAAAGAAGAAGAAGATACCTGCAACATCAACATAGCAGAATCAAAAGGATACCACTAAGTAACTGGACCTGAGCCAGAAATACCAGATATAAAAAAGCCACTGAAGACCAAGAAGGTGAACATAGGATCAGAGAAGGAACCTAAGCTTGCAACAAGAAGAGACTATTGGGATGAAGAGATAGTTAGTAAAGTTACAGAGTTACTTCATGAACACCAATAATAATCTCCCTTCAAGTTTTCAGAGATGAAGGGTATAGTAGGTGATCTAGGAGTCATGAAGATTCCCCTTAAGCCTAATGAGAAGCCAATCAAAAAAAGACCTTACAAATTGAACCCAGAGTATCAGGAGAAAGTGAAGGTGGAGCTCGATAAGATGATAGTAGCAGGAATTATTGAACCAGTAGAAAAGCCAGAATGGGTGAATCCTATGGTGGTGCAAGAAAACAAGACTTGAGGAGAAATTAGGATCTGTGTTAATCTAAGGAAGTTGAATGATGCATGTTTACATGATCCCTTCCCTACCCGTTTCACAGATGAAGTGCTAGAAAATGTAGGAGGTCAACAAGCTTACTCATTTATAGATGGATTTTCAGGGTAATATCAAATTAGGATTGCACCCGAAGATCGGTATAAGACCACATTTGCTACAAAATGGGGCTCATATCAATACACAGTAATGTCTTTTGGATTAAAGAATGCCCCTACTATATTTTCTATAGTGGTGGTTGCATCTTTTAAGGAATACATCCATAGTTTTTAGAAGTATACTTTGATGCTTGGACAGTATTTGTATTTTTAATCAAGAATGTTGGAAGCTTAAGGCTTATGCTCAACACATGTAGACAATATAAGATCTCTCTAAACCTAAAGAAGAGCATATTTTTTGTACCTTTCGACATATTGTTCGGACATATTGTTTGCAAGAAAGGACTAATGGTGGACCCTGCTAAGATTGCTATCATTGTGAATTTGCCTCTACAAAAGACAGTAAGACAGCTTTGCATTACATTGGGACATATTGGGTTTTACAGGAAATTCATCAAGGGGTATGCGCAAATCACTGCGTCTATGGAGAAATTGTTAAAGAAGGATGTAACTTTTCAATGGAATGAATAATGTCAAAAGAGCCTCAACATATTGAAAGAAAAAATGGTAGATGCACCTATATTAGTGTTCCCTGATTGGAATAAGGAATTCCATGTCCATGTGAATGCCTCTTGTATAGCTTTGGGAGTAGTATTAGCACAACCTAGTGCAGGAGAAATTGATCATCCTATAGATTTTGTAAGTAGGAATTTATCTAAAGAAGAAAAGAATTACACCACTATAGAAATGGAAGGATTGGCCATGGTATATGCTTTGCAAAACTTTAGACACTATTTGTTGGAATAACACTTTAAAATGTTTACAAATGATTCTGCACTGAATTATTTGGTTAATAAGTCTGTCTTAGGAGGAAATATTTGTAGATGGTTACTATTATTCTAAGAATATGACTTTGAAATCATTGTTAAACTAGGAAGATTGAATACAGGACATGATCATCTGTCAAGATTGGAAACAGGGGAAGGATAATCTCCCTAATGCACAGTTATTTGCAATCAAAGTTGCAAATGACCATTTTGCAGAGATAATCATATTTTGACCACATGGGTGGCTCATACAAGTATGCAGAAATGATTTTAAAATACCTGCTTGATTTCTTGAATCCTAGTCTTGTTTCAAAGTTCGATCCTGTGTTGAAGCTCGATTTTGCGTTAAAGCTTGATTCTGTGTCGAAGTTGATGACGCGTCGCAACTAGTTCTCTAATTTGGCTATGCACTAGAGGTCGAAGCTCCAACATCCATAAATCTTCGCTTTGCTTCCATAAATACTTGGTTTAGTTTATGATTTGGGATGAACCAGGTTTGATCTATACTACACACCAACAAAACCCTCAAATATTGGCCCTTTCGGCAACAACCTGCAAGCAGATCATAGTCTCACCCGAAGTGACTATGGGAGGATCCAGAACCAGGTTTCTATAGCCTTGAAGGATGTGGAGATGTGGCATTATCATGTTTTATTGTACCTAACATTCATAAATTACTTCTTCACATTCATTTAACCACCTAAACACATCATATAAAGCCATAAATCATCATTGTGCAAAAATAAAGTGCAATTGTAATAAACTGCTACACTACAACAAATAATAAGAAAATATACACATGAAGACACCAAATTACTATGGTTCACCCCAATGTGGGGCTACGTCGATAAGAATTATTACTAATATAATTATTCTTTGTAAAAAAATAATTCTTGACCTGCGCACTAAGCTGCAGTTCATTTGCGCACTCAACTGCAGAGCCTTGCCTTCTTTTTCCAAACAAAAGATCACTAAAGTTCAACCATAACACAAATTTGGATCACAACTAATGACTTTCTTATTATTATTTGACCATATATATACTATTACATCAAGGGTTACATCATTACAATACCATGATCCAAATACCATGGACTCCCTAAAACAAGTAGCTATGGTCCCGAAACCCATTGGTCTTTTACATTATTACAAAAATAAGGGGCTTTACCCTATCTCGAAGCCCTTATACTGCATAGTATATTAAAAAATGCTCTGCTACACAATCCACTTCTCACTCCACTGTGCTCTCTGCTCCACATAACACAATGTCTTTGCCAAAAACTAGGCCAAGTTGGGCCTTGCCCAACATTTTTTAGGAATTTAATAGAGCTTTCACCACACTCTACATGGGACTAGACCTGATTCATCTCCTCCATCCATCGCTCTTCTTCATGAGAACCATCAAACCATGCTCTTTTACTTAGTTTCCTCATGTTATCATGACCATTCTCTAGGTATGTTCCTCCTCCAAATCAAGTATCCTTAGTGCTTCAAATTCCCTAGGCCCCTAATGGACCCGATGATGCTTTATTTTTAGTAAATTATAGCCACAAAAAATAGATCCATCCTCACACCTAACATATCCATCAAATCAAAGCATCTATACAATATATCCTTGAGGTATTAACATATCCACAACTTCAACATTATAACCATTATTAAATGGTTTTCATTAAAAAGTCCAAGTCAACCTCACTTTGATTTATCTTGAAAACCCTTATTAAAAAAACCAAACAATAGACCTATTATTCCCTTCACCAAACCCGCCCAAGTTGATGAAGTGAACCTTTATTGTTCACCTCCTCTCACTTTACAATGGAGAATCCCAAACCTATTTATAGGCTTCATTACATGCAATACAATGAGCAACATACCATAGGCCACCAAAAACATATGCTCGGAAACCATAATTAATGACCTAACAATTTTTTGTCTTTCACTAAAACAAGTACAACTTAAAGGTGAGAATTCATGTAATAAGAATAGTTAATTAAGAAATCATTTTTAAAGGATATTTAAAAATAAGTAATGAAGAAATGAAAAATTTTGTAATTTTTTTAAAGTAAAACATAACTTAAAGATTACACTTTGTGTAATAATAATAAAAAAAATGTTATGTTATGAAATTGATCAATGCTTGAAATAATTATTAATATTGGTGTTTTAACAAGTAAATATGAATATGACAAAACTGAATATTTAACTAAGAAGAGAATATAACTAAAAAAAATTGAACAACATTTGAAAAAATTAATGAAATGTTCATAATATTTTAACGTAAATATTAATTGATATAATTCAATAGAAACTTGAGAGAATTTAAAAATTTACTTATATTCATATTTAATATATGTTAAATTTATTGATTTTGCGTTTAATATAAAAAGTTTGAAGGAAATGTTTAATCTTACAAAGCAACTTGTTATAGAAGAAATTTTCAAAAGGAACAATGGAATTTTATTTTTTTTTGCAAGTCAAACTTTTCTTTTTATGCAAAATGATTACATTTTTCTCCATGGATTTCCAAAATCCTACCAGCCTCAACCTTACCAAATTTTTTGGCCAGAAGGTAGTTTCCAAAAAATATCATACATTGCCAAAATAATTTAACTGTCCACAAACATGAAGGGACAAATAACCAAAACATCGACATAATTAGAGTATATTCAAAAGTCATTCCATATCTGATGAACTTACCAAAGCAGGATTTTCTAGTTGCAAGCTAGGAGATAGCAGGGGCATGAAATCACAATGAACATGTTTCTCCATATGGGCCATATGACCCTCCATATGGTCTAGATTTTCCTAAACTCGCCATTGTCCCCTTTTCAGGCTTGCTAGTATGTCCCGCATATACCATTGATTTTTTTGTAGATCATTTAGAAAAGAGATAATTGCATTTATGTCATCATGTCTATACCTGGTGATTTAAACCACAAGCAATCTAAGTTTCCTAATCTGATCACTAATGTACACCTAACCAAGCTTGTGCTTAGGGTATTTAGGTCGCCTCGCTGAATTAGATGTCGCTTCCTCACCTAGAGGAGAACCTCGCCTATGGGGCCAACTAGATTGGCCTCTTTCGCCACCCCCTCTTCTCACACGGCCACGTTGGTGGGGCATCCTCTACTTGGAATCAACATAATAAACAAATGACCCTGTGTAATTGTTTTCACAACAAAAGGATGCAGTTTCCCTCATAGAGAAACCCTAGTAGAAACCATCTCCATGAAAAAACACAAACCGCCTAGAACCTAGTTGACTCAAGTCACAACCCCTACAGGAGTTTTGAATTTGATAATTACGTACCCACCAAACCACAGGTTGTCTAACCAGCAAAATATCACCCCCAGGAAAACCATCAAACCTCCAAAACAAGAAGGAACTACCTAAACCCCTTAAGAGTTGAACATTCCTTCTCAATCTTAGCCCCCACAATAGGAACAAGACCCAAATAAACTCAACCTAGAACAAAAAACTCACAACACCATGAATATGAGTAGTATCATATATAGTACCACTAGGAAAAGGCCAAAAGTGCCAATACAACCAACACAATACATTAACCATGAAATGAAACTTTTAGAATGACAATTTATCGTACCTTGTGTTTGTGCCTTGTGCTTCCTAGATGAGATTCACTAACAAGGACCTAGTCACCACCCTCCGTAAAAAGGAAGCCAATGCTTTGTAAATTCCATGTCGTCACTCTGCTAGTTTGAGGGCTTGTCTTTGTCGTACCCTGACAACGCACTAGTAATAACCACTAGATATCTTCTTGTATGTCTTGGCATCCACAACACTTGTAAACCTTAAGTCCCAACGTTAAATCCTCTAACTTTGGTTATATCAAGATGGAGGAACCACTATTACTGCACTACACTGGAAATTTATCAATCATCTTCCAAAGCTAATGGGTGAAAACAACAAATAAGAAAACAGGAGCAAAAAACCAAGGTTCTCTCCATAAAAAAAAACTAATACCACTACCACTATCTCCTGCATACCTTCCCTTGCATATCAGAGACTTTCCATGGCGAAGCTCAATATTAAATAGAATTTACATCGCACAAGCTTGTGCATGTGGGAGGCGTGTTGCACCACCCCCCACCTATATTGACGTGGGACTTAGTGGGGTGGTAGGCACCCTCCCCAAGATCCCCTATATCATGCTCATATGCCCCATCAAGGAGGCACAATGCAAACTATTATGTTAAATAATAAGGGAGATAAAAATGTCACAATAATAATGGTAATTGAGATATGTTATAAATAGTTTAAGTGACCACTTTAGATGGGTTGCACCACACACATCACCAATTCATAACACAATCCATGAGGTTGACAACTAAATTTCCTTTTTTAAAGAGAACACATTCATCATTATACCCATTTTTAGCTTTGTGTTCAACATTTAAAGGGATCTTTTTCATTTGCAGTTTCTTGTTTATTATGTGTTTTTCTATATATGAACATTTAGTTGTGTATTTTTATTCAAGTTACATAAAAAATTTATTTATCATTTCATTCTCAACCCACTTCTTGAGTGGATCCATTGTATTCCTATAAAAATGTTACTTGAGCAACATAATAAACAAAACTGACCTTGAGGTTTCTGTGTTATTTTATTCATCTAATTATTATTCTTGTTTTTGAATTAATGGTTCTTTTAAGACATTTCATCTTTTAATTAAGGTTTGATGGTGAGAAGTTCAAAAATATATCACAATATTAGATGCAATGCAATGTAAGATTATTGGAAATGGTATTAATATTTAAATTTTGAAAGGTAAAAAAAAGATTAAAGATGTTATTTAATTTCTTAAAAACACATGAACTATATTATAGAGTTATTACATAAATGTTATAATTTTTTATTCCATTATAAATTTTAATTTTAATAAAAATTAGAAAATCAAATACATTATCGATAAAATCTTTAATATTAAGACATAAAATTGATGGATATTTTTTTGGCACATTCATATTACCTCTTTCCCTCTATTTCCTTTATTTACAAATCCCTTTCCCCTACACATAGCCTTGTACTTAATATTTTCTAACACACAAATGTTGGATTTGGACTTAAGGTGTTTTCTATTGCATTTCCTTAATATGTCATTTAAAAATATAATTAATGTTAGTAGAAGCACATGGTTTGTACTTACTTTTTAATAATGACTCATTTGTGGACAACTTGATATAGGATATTCTTTCAAATGCCAATCTATGATGGAACAAGTTCTTATGCTAGGGATCCATAAACTACAGTAGCTACCTATCTTATGCTATAGGCTCACAAGATACAAGTTAAAAAGGATTTGAGTTAATGGGTGTATAATTATTCACTCTAGATCCACACATTAACTCTGTTTGCTATAGTTATCTTATGCTATAGGCTCACAAGCTACAAGTTAAAAAGGATTTGAGTTAATGGGTGCATAATTATTCATTATAGATCCATGGGTTGTAAATCCATGTGTTTCATATTTAGCATAATATAGATATGGAAATCAGCCACCAACAAGCTTATAGCCACTTGGAGAAGATAAAAAAAATCATTTTATGGTTTTATTTATTAGAGAGTCAATTTATATATGCCCATGTGTGCAATTGTAAGACAATCAAACAATGATTATCTCAAACAATGATGTACAATGTGTACATATTAATACATACAGGAAACAATTGAATTAGTTTCTGTGTCTTCTTGGACTCCAATAACTACTCAAACTAACCCAAGCTTAATCCCAAGTATCATCTGTCTAACATTCCCCCTTAATCCAAAGGGATGTACCAAAATCCAAGAATGAGAGCTCAAAATGCAAAGATGCATCTCATCCAAGAGCTTAATGTCTCTCAAGAAATGGTTTTTAAGGATGACCACAAACCAATATGGGAGAACTCAAGTTATCAACCAACACCCACTCTGGAACCTTCATAGCAGTTCTTAGAATAACCAAAAATGTGGTTTTAAGGACACCACAAACTCTAGAACAATCAATGTAGTTCTTCGAACAATTCCAAAAATGGAAGTACTCATTCACAAACAACTCAATCAACTCAACTTTGACTCAGGCTTGCTTGACATCTCGAACTCAAACTTATAGCAGACCATCAAAAATTCACCCCTCGTCAGATACAGGTGAGAAGTATTCTTCATCACTGCAAGGTTGGTCATCACTCTTGAACATATTATTCAGTATGACTTGTAAATCTTCTTGGTCGTTTTCGTCCAATCCCAAGAAGAAATCCATCTAAATTTTAGCTTCTCTCTTGCAGTGGTATTCTTTCTGGAACATTTATTTGTATGATAATTTCACTTTCCACAATGCTCACATGGGTGAAGATCAAAACACTGATATTTCACATGTCTAACTATGTTACACTGTTGCCATCTATCAACTTGTTCTGGAACAACACCATCCAAAAATCCAACACTTTGAAATTGTATTAGTTTAGAAAAATCAAGAATGTGAAAAGATACATCGAAGATATTATATCCCAAACTAGTTTTGTATTTATTATGAGTAATCTCTTCCCACGGTCTTATAACAGTTTTCACATCAAGACTTTTATCTGCATCCAAATTTTCTCCTGAAATGATTGCATTACTCTAATCATTCTCTAACTAATGATCAAGCTCAAACAAACTATTATTTTGAACAAGAATAGGTTCGGAATTCTTCTTTTGTAATTCATGTAGTTCATCTCATTGGAATTGAGATTTGAGTTGCAAAAACTCGATCTTCTCTTGTGCATTTTGCAAACAAGTTTTAATGTCAAAAAGCATGTCCTTACTGATTTGGACACTGCTATGAACAATAGAGGACATTAGACTACTTAACAACTCTAACAAATCACTGACTTTCATCATTTTCTCCAGCTTCCTATCAGAGAATACTTGTAATCAACTTTTAAAAAGGTGTCGAATACCATCGAAAATGCACCCAATACAAATGAATTTACAATTATTTAACCGAGTGTCGAGTTCAACCAAAAATGCACCCATTTACAACATAATTTCTACAAAAAAAATTATCAGATTGCTGAAAAAAAAAATGTTGCCTTCTTGTGACAACTTCCAAAAAAATATCTTCTAAAATTGTCTTCACAAAGATTTAGACTTGCGACCTTGTGATCTTTAACATACCAAATGAGCTCTTCTTACCACAATGCCTTTTCTTTTCCTTGATTTTATACTAAATTTTTTTATAATTTAAACTTCACTTGACATACACATGAAATTGCATAGTCGATTCTTTCATATACCGAACAACCAAAAGATTCTTCAAACAAATCCTTTTCAAATTTTCAAATATGTGAAGTACTCTAAAATAAAATATAAATCCCTTTATCCTTTTATTTTAAATAAAAATCATCTTATTGATTCGATGATGGGATTTAAAAATAATCCAACAAGATAATTAGGTTCAAATCTCATTGTTTCCCTTTCTCTTTTTCTCTTTAAATTTTAAAACTTATTTCAAATCAAACCTGTCTTGAAATATTTCCGCCCCTTTTAACTCTAAGTTAATTAATTTCAAAATTAGGCACTTTCACTTTTACTTTCTCATTTAACCTTTCTTTAACCATTTTATTTTTCTTAAATATAATCGATAAAAGAAACGAGAAATGTTTTCTTTAATCACAATTTGATATAGTTTCCATTCACTTGATACTCACAAACTTTTCTCCTAAACTTTTCTCCTATTAGCTTTCACTTTCTTTGATTCTTTCTCTATTCACTTTCACATTTTTGGCTCTGCTTCTTTCTCTGTTCACTTTCATCTTTCTCGCTCTGCCTCTTTCTTTGTTCATTTTCACCTTTCTGGCTCTGCCTACTTCCACACAAAGATGTTGATTCTGGAAGTAATATAAAATATATAGGAAATGTATTCACCTTACTTGTGGTCTCATATTCTGGAAAATGTCTCCATGTTCATTTATTTTTTACAAATCCTTGTCAAAAAATTTTGTAATTTGTTTTTACTTTCACTTTCATGAACCTTGAAGTAATAATAAAAATCAAATAAATATATTCCTTGATCTAAAATTCTTGAAAATACCTCGCATAAAATTTTAAAATTCAGTGAATTTTCTTTTACTACTTTTACCCTTTGATAAATCTTTGCCACATTTTCATCACCAATTCCAACATGCAAAATATCTTTAAAATATCCTTTTAACCTCCAATGTCCAAAACATTTTATTTAAAAAAAATATTCTTTCCCACTCTTCGACCACAGGTTTTTTTATCATCATGCCTCTATGCCACTCTTCATTTTTACTTGAAGATTAATAAAAAAATTCATTCGATTAAAATAAGAATTCATACCTTTTCTTTATGCTACAACATTATTTCTCCATTACAGACTTCTCCATGTAACTGGTTCTTCTTGCTTCAACATAGATTCCACATGCCTTTTTCTCCTTTTAATTCAAAGATGCACCAATCTCTCCACACGTTGTCATTCATCTATCCTTTTCACAATTCCATAGAGGAGTTCAAAGTCTATAAAAAAAGATGGGCACCTGGGAAGGCCACAAAACAAGTGGCTCAACTCAATAACAAAACTGATAAACCTCCGCTATAATACCAATGTAAGACAATAAAACAAGAAACCAAATAAATTGTATATTAGTGATATTCTGAAACAATGATGTGCAATGTGCACATATTAATACATACACGAAACAATTGAATTAGTTTCTAGGTCTTCTTGGACTCCAATAACTACTCAAACTAACCCAAGCTCAATCCCAAGGATTAGTTATCTAAAAACATTTATATTTTTCCATATACCTACGAGTTCCAAATTCATTTGGATAGCTACAACTCATGAATATTTGTTAATAATATATTATTATCGCTACCAAATTCATCCTTTCCACTTATACAATAATTACCACATCATTTTGCCAAGAATATTTATATTTACTTTATGGTTGAATATCAATATGTAATTATTCATTTTAGTATTCTATTTTAATAGTTTGGAATCTATTAAAAATTTATATATTCATATTTAATAATCTATTAATCATTTCACCCAAAGGAGGAACCATTTTCCTCTGCTAAGGGGAGGATGCTTAGAGAAAATGGTTCGGTCCAAGATGGGTTAGCTTACAAATTCATAGAGATATTTTCTAATGTAAATATTATTTTTACAATTTTTTGCACAATGAGTGAGTAAATTTGATTTACATTTTGGCTTAAACTCAATGCCTTCTTCTAAAGAAGTAGAGCTCACTCCAATAAAATAACATGATGAGTTCTTTAAATTTTTTCTAAATTCTGATTTTAATGTGTTCTTTCTAGTTCTATTTTCATTTATTTTTATTTTAATTCCTTTTTGCAGTTGATAGATATATTAACTTTATGAAAATATGTGTTTCAATTTAATCATGTTTGATTTTGAAAGTTTGAGATTTTAATTAATTAGAAGCATGATAAACAAACTAGTAGTACATGAGAAAAATGACACTTTCCACTATACAATGTACAACTATCACAAGAATTTGGATCCAATGACATGATTTACTTGATTATTCTTGTTGTAAAATGACATAACTAAATAGATCATCATTTTGGTCTCATTTCTAGGGAGATTTTGAAGGATTGAATAAATACTATTTACACTATTTTTTAGACAACACATGGTATGGGGATGAACAAAGAGGAGATGTTTATTTCCCTCTCTATAAGGTCTCATAAATAGTGTTATGCATTCATATAGATGCATGAATTAAGTTAGAAATTTCTCATAATATAGTAGGATCCACCCATTGTACTAGACTTCTTGAAGGAAATTAATAAGAGGAATAAGCATTGGTGACTGAGGATTCCATTGGAGGATGAGAAAAAGGGAGGTCATTTCATGAAACTCAAGGAGGCAATTTTGTATGTAAGTCTTATCATAGCTTTTCAAATGAAATTTTTATTTCTATGCATGCATATAAAAATGGCTTATAATGGTTTATTCATATCTCATAATTTGTGGTTTGGGTCTATGATATTTTTGGTATAGTACAATATTATATTGGGACTAACACAATGGTAAAAAATCTAAAATGTCTAGATCATACATTTAGAGATATAGTGTTTTATTAGGATCTATACCATGTTTCTATGGATCACTAGTAAATCTTATTTGCATTTGATATAGATCTTATGTAGACCATATTACAAAATATAGGATTTGGGTATTTTATCTTATTATCATATGGAAGAATTACATTAGGAAATATACACCCACAGCAAAATATCACATGCCCATATAACACTTTATGAGGAACACTACTTTATCATATTCATGAAGAAAGTTGGATTTATGAACTTACTAATAACAAACTTAGGATAGTCATACTTTGAGGGACATGGGTGTTATATATTCTCCTATCCAATGAGATGTTGTAAATGATTCTTTCACATTATATACTTATTGCTACAACTTTGTTGATAACTTCTGCTACAGGTGATGAAATCAAACTCTGTCAAAGACCCATTTAAGGTATTGAAGAGATATTTCCATCGATATAATACACTTAAAATTTCATGACCTGTGGAGTGAGAAAATTATTCCAAAAAATCATGGTATGCGCAGTTGTGCAATGTTCCAGACATGTGTAACTTCAATTGCTCATATCTCGCAAACCGGGAAACGAATCAAATTCCGTAACCCGTTTGAGATAATGGAAAAGAATTTCAAATGAGATATTTTGAACCTTATAGAATGATTTGTGGAGGTTGTAGCACTTGCATGAAGTTTGCTAAAGATTGTTGTAAAACTTGAAACTGAAATACGCTTCAAACCATCATTCCTATTGAGTCGTAACCTGAATATGATACCATTGATTTAGATCTTGGGGGGACAACCCCAAGATCTAAAAAAATGAAATTCCACAAGAAAGAGGAGAACACACAATAAAAAAAACCACAAAAAACTTTTTTATTAAAATAGAGAATAATTGTAAAAGCTACATTTTGGTAGACAATCTGTCCTTTTACAAAATATGACTTGTTACTTATAACATTTTTTGGTTACAATACCACAGGTAAATTCCATGAGTGGGTAAATACCATGGGTTAATGGTGGATGCCACTTACAATACCATGGGTAAATTCCATAGGTGGATAAATACCATCAGTGGATGAATACCATGGGTGGATGACATTTTCCATTCAATCAAGTTCTTAGGACACTGCTTCAGAAGAACTCAAGTTTCTAACCAATAACACTAAGGTTTTTTCATAAAGTTACAGATGGATGGAGTATAAAATAACTAAAGAATTGGATTTGAAGATCAAGAGAAGATAACTTTTATAATAGTAAATATTTAATGCCACATAAGTCAAGAAAGGTATTAAAAAAGTCATGATCAAGAAAGATGGCTCTGGTGAATGGAACCCCGGTGTCGACTTGCAAGGTTGTCATCGCAATTGGTTCTATAGATCTGGATGGCTTGTTATCATGGTGGATGAAGGATTTGTCTCACCAACTGACCCCCAAGTATTGTATTCCTTTATCACATGTGATGATCCCAAGATTTTTGTTCCAAGTTCAATCATCTTAGGCTTGTGGTGGAAGGTTGGAGGAATCCTTTGAATCTGGAAGCTATGCGGAAAAAATCCTATTTGAGAACTCTAATATGGTAATTTCAATGACATATTGTGAAGTCTGGCTCGTGTTTAGGACTGTTGGGGCTGTGTGGAATAAAAGTAAAAATTTGTACTTTACAACATTCCTATGTGGTGGTTTCTTTCTAAACCTCTACTAGGTATAAAATTTCAAATCTTCGTTAAATCCTTATCAGGGTTTTGACTCCATTATGGGTTTTTGTTTCTAAATATAATTTTGAATTAAAACTTGAAATTCAAGCCCATTTAGGGATCCTTGCTACTCATATTAGCTTAGTTTTTTTAAGGAAAGCAACTTCAAGAGTTCAAAACTTTATAGGAGTATAAAATCACTAAAGATTCAACAATCTTCACTCTCTTGAAGCTTCATGGAGGTGCAATAGGAACAAAGGCTTCGTTTCCTCACCTGGAAGCCCCTTCATTCAAGGACGTTGTAAAGAGAAAGAGCTTCTACCACATAAACATATTTCCTCCTTTACATGCCCATATATAGTGGAGAAGGTTGTAAAAAGGTCTGGTTTGGAAATCTAGAATCAACTGGTAACTGACCTTTTCTTATGCCTTCATTCGCATGCATTAATTTGTATATTCAATTGGTTTTGGCCCAAATTAGATGCTTTACATCATTGGATATACAATTATTGGAAAAAAAAACTGTGAAATTTATCTCTGTTCAAAAGGGTCTTTTATTGTTCAATTTGAGACAGAAACTGAGCTCTCGAAAGTGTTGGATGATGGTCCCTGGTTTTGGGGATGAGTTGGGATTTCTATGACTATATGGTTTCTGAAATTTGATCATTTGAAAATTGTGGTTTCCAAAATGTCAGTGTGGGTGAGTCTTCCAAACCTCTTGTTTCCCTTTTGGCACCACGATGTGTTGATTGATATAGGGAATACAATGGGAAATTTTCAAAAAGTTGATGAGGAACGGATACAAGAAGGTTTTTCACCTTGGATTTGTATAGAGGTCGTTTTGAGAAAAGGCCTTCTTGAAAAAATTTTACTAAAAAACGTAACTTTTCAATGGATACAAAGTCTGGACTATGAAAAAAGGTCATTTGGATGTCAATATTGCTTCCAAAGAGGTTGCCTAAAAGATTCATACCCATAGAACAAAAAATCATTGAAGAAGAAAAAGGGGCCAATAAGGAAGAAGAAAGGTTGGTAGTAATCAATTGAGACAGAATTGGAGGAGGAAATTAAGGAAGATCCCTTCTTTCAAGATACCAAGGAACCTCAGAACATTCAGGATGTTCAACATCCAAGTCAATTAAGACAAGACAGGGATCGACCGCAAGAGGTTATCCCTAGTTTTGCGGCAAAGCTTATTGATGGATCGACATGAACTAAAAGAGTGCATGAATATGGAAATTATGACCTAGATAAAGATCAACCCATTCAAGAGCCTGTTCTGGAATTGGTTTTTATTCTGACAGAATCTCGTAGTGGTGCCTGACAGAAACTGCATAGGAAGAAAGGGAAAAAAGAGAATCTTCATGATTTTTATAATTCTTGATTCTACTTATTATTTTTATTTTTCTCTCTTAGTATGTTGTCAAGTTCATGTTTTTTTCTACCTCACAAAGTCCTTTTTAGAGTGCTTTAAGCACATACAAAATGTAATTTTCATGTTTTTAATGAAAGTTGTGATTTTTTCCTCAGAAAAGAAAAAGGTATTACAAAAATAAAGAAAGAAAGTTCTATGGAAGCCAAGGAGTCAATGGTCCATCATCCTCATTTCTCAACATTGTTCCTCAACTTCCAGCTCCACTCACTCCTAATCCACACATAAAAGTAACTCATCCTAATTACAATATTGAGCTATATTTATAATATCAATAGTTGTTAAATAAATATTTCTGAAAGCTTTCTACTACCAATCATCAAAAAGTTTTATTGTTTCCTACATGCTACTAATATTTTCTGGAATAGTTCCTTCGTGATCAACATTTAATAATGTTTTACTAGTTCTATTATATGTTTTTATTTTCAACAATACTCCCCAAATACACCATTTCTATAGAGGAAACATAAAATAACAAATATAGAGGAAACTATTTGTGTTGCCACGTAAAAACCAACATCAATAAGCCTTGTGGCTACCACACAAGAACTAGTTGTAATGGATTATACTCCTGAATAATTTGGCACAACTAGCAATACCGAAGAAATGGGTGCTACCACACAAGAACCAACAATTACAAGCCATGAGGTTTGACGAGTGTACTACCCCATTTTACTCTGACTAAGAGGCATACACTTTTAGTATTCTTTAACTTCTGAGATAGAAATTTTGACACACACCATATTCTTTAAGGACATAAAAAATTATTGTACATTTATTATTTCATGTGATGATTAATCATGATGTGCTTACTTTGATCACCATTATAAATTTTATTGATGGTTATGATAGTAGTTGATATTGATTATTGATGTTTCTTATCCTGCATATATTGAGAAAACATATTTATGGTCAAATGTTACTAACAAATTGTCTGAGTGTGGAAAGAGACCATAGAGATGCATAAACACATGAAGGGACAATGGTCCTATTCTAGTTATTGAATACAATTCATATTTAAAATTGAATTCATCTCTCTCTCTCTCTCTCTTTCTCTCTCTCACACATAGATATGTTTCTAAAACTTATTGATGAGAGACTAGTGGATGTAGGCACATGTTATCTATTTTCCGAATGACTCACATATGGGTAATGGATTTGTATGGAGAAGATTAGCTTTTCATTGGAGGGGTGCAAGCCAACATCCCTAATCCCACCCACTAGCACTCCCCATGTCTTGGGTTGGAAGATATGGAACCTTCACCTTAAAGTTGCATAATTTTGTGAGGGTTGGGGTACGAATTCATTCTCATAAGGTTTCACTAAGGGGCATGCATCAAGGTAGAGACCTCAATCCTTGGTCATCATTAGTCTCATTGATCTGAATGGGAAAGTTAGTGTTTGTTGTGCTAAATTCCAATTCAGAATAGTAAACAAAGTTCTTGAGGATTATGAGGTAAATTGCAAGTTTTACATGAGTTTTTATGTCTTTATATGCAATTCATGAGCTTAAAACATGAATTAAAAAAAAAAAACACTAAACATCAGCATAACAATAATACACTCAACAATTGATAAAGGTTTCACACCTCCTGGGCTATGTCTCCTTGGTACAGCTTCCAATGGCTTGACCCAATCTCATTATGTTCAAAATACTTCAGTGATAAAGAGTACATAAAGTGTGCTGACCAAAAGAGTGGCTAGTTTCACCTTTAAGGAAACACTCTTCTAAAAAGAACTCACTCTAAAAAAAATGACAACCTAGAGTCACTCATGAAACAATCATCAAGAAAAGGGTTGTCAAAGACCATATACTCCATCTGACAATGAGCATGACAAGTACAAAAATTCACTTGAAGTACTAAAATAGAACTTTCCTCAAAGACATAATGAGAAAAGAGAAACATGAGCTACACCATAGATGTCTCAGCTGCTGCATAAAACCCCTACAAGGTTCTCTCCATTCTCAAAACCCTTCAAATACTGATTCAACCCACTGTTTGTTCCTAGAACCCGTAGACTCGAACCTGCAAAAAGTCTCTTTAGAAGTGCTCCAATGGGTCTAAAACATATTCCATTGGCTTCAGAAGACCCAAAAATTCCTATCTAGCCTCTTCCTTCTCCTCAAAAGACCAAAAACTGAGGAAATTATGCCTCCTTCCTCCTTTTCCCAAGTTTTGCAGCTAACCATCCTACAATTCAGCCAAAACCTGGCTCAAGCGCCCCAAACACGGAAACTACCCATTAAACCTGGCCTGATTCCCGCTCGGTAAGCGAAATTGTAGGAACGATAAGTTGGCCATTAAGGCCCTCAAATTTCAGTGTGATCCTGGTCACATGGACCCTCATAAGGCCTAGGGCTAGCCCCCTCCTATTTGTGGTCTTCTTAACAATTTTGGCTAATCGTCGATCCAGTCACATGGAGACGGTTTAGGAGGTGGTTTATGCTAGTGGTTTACGGTTTGCGCTGTAGGTTAGGGGCAGTCACATGTAGTGTTGGGGCTGTCGGTTAAGTCAAATGTTGTGGTGAAGGCCATGGTTAAGAGTTGACATAACCATTAACGGAGGGTGCATTTACATGTGGTGTTTGTGGGGTTACGGATGGTGCCCGATGGTTTCGGTTAACACCACAGTATATATGTCGATGGTTTGGGTACTGCCACGTGGGTCGAGCTAGGGTCCAACCCTTGGTCCCCCGCCTTGGTCTCATGGAACTGGGGTGGCTAGGGGCTAGGTCCTAGCCCAACCCATGCCATTTGTGCCCCCTAAACACTTCAAATAGAAATTTCTACCAATGACATAACAAGTAACATGTTTGGATAATGGTTCGGCTTGTAAACTGAAGGTTCGTAGTTCAAATCCTGTGGAGTCTAATTTAGACCCTTCACAAATTTTTTTGGTCCCCATGCTGCCACGTGGTGGCCTCTAGTTGGGCCATGTGGCAACCTCTAGTTGGCCACTAAAACAATGCAATCACAATAATTGTCAATTCAACACCAATAAAATTTTGACAAGTGGCGAGCTGTGGTTGGCCCAACGGAGCCCAGTCAACCATGCACAATCACCCTACCACATAGGCATTCCAGTCATCCTACCACATCAGCAGTACAGACTGCTGATTGTGCAGTGCTGCATTTTTTTCGACAAATTTGCCTCTTTTGGAAAATGAACAGAATGCGGTAACTTTTTCATACAACATTTGTTTGATGTGTCATTTGCATTGTTGGAATCATGGTGATGAGCACTATGCAATGGTGTTATCAACAATGAATTTTGAGACAATAAAATTTTGAGCCTTTTAGGATCCATTTCGATCATGCCTCACCACAAAAAATATTTTTGGTCTCCAAAAGTCTTATAGAGATAATTCAGACTCATTACAGAAATTGCCCAAACTTTATTTGACTTATCTACAATCAAAAGAAACACTATGTCGCAAAATAGTGATATGTACATGCATCACTTTACAAAATTCTCAACTGTGGGGAAAAACGACATGTGCTTTACAAAGATATTTACAATATTCAACTGGACAAGTAGTCCGTCCATTTCTTACCCAACCAGGTGAATGAACCCTCTACTTGAACTTGTTCTTCTTCTTGATTCACTTCATGGATGGTCGCAACTTGCACCACTTTTTCCTTTGTCGCTTCCTCTTCAGGTGCTTGCATGTCTTGCTTGCCCTTCTTAGGATGAAGTTGTGGATGCAATTTACAGCACTTCTCGACCCAATGACCACTGATATTACAATGGGTGCAGAAATGTTTGTGCTTGCTGCTTGATGACATTATCTTCGAACTTAGAAGAGAGTCTTTCTTCTTCATTTCATTCCCACATTCAAGCAACTCTTTCCTTTGATGACACTTCTTCACACTATGGTTAGGTGAATAACATAAAGTGCATGGAACCATATTCCATACAAATTTATTCAATTGATCATGTGGCTCAAAATCAAAGAAACTATTTGAGTGAGGCTTATACCTTCTCTTGTTATCCTTTGAACCATGCTTCTTACGCAAGGAACTTGAATGGCGAGAAGAAATTGTCTTAGTCTCTTCTTCAACTTGCTCATCTCTCTTTCGAGAGGTCTTGCATTTCATGTCCTTCTTTTTCTTTAGAAACCAAGCTAGTACCAATTCTGGATGCAAATCCCAACAATTGTCCTCATCATATCCTCTCTTATGACAAAAAGAACATGATACCCAAGAGCTATCGCTAGAAGACCATTCTTCCTTTCAACATCGCCCAAACCTTCATATCGAGGTCTCTCCTTTGCCTCAATTGGATGGATAATGCCTTGATTGTTCACTCCAAGGCCTCCTCCCTTGTAACCCATCTTGGACAAGATCTTTGTTGCAATGCCTTTTCTATGCTTCTCAAATGCTGCAAAAAGCTTAAATCAACATTTTCATGTAAAGAAACTGCATGTAAATTCTTACCATTTCCCTCATCTTTCGACTAGGGGACAAAGGTGCTCTTAAACTCTTTTATAATTTTTGAGGTGTTTTCTTGGACTCGTGGTCTTTCTTCATTCAGCTCCTTGGACTTTGGAACTAATAGAACCTCATCCACATGATCATGCAGACAAAAAAGGTATAGCCTTGGACATCTTCCTTCTCTGAGGGGATTTCCACGCTAGCCTCTTGTGGGTACTCATCCAACAATTCCTCCTTCTTCTCTGCCTTAGATGAAGTGGTGGAGGATGCTTCAAGGAAACCTCCTTGTGTCCTTGATACATAAGAAGCGTCCTCCATTTGACAAGAACCATAGATTGCATTCTTTCAATGTCCACAAGCTTGCTTAGTATTGGAGGGACTCTTTGCTTCTTTGGTAGAAAAAAATTCATCAGTCTGTTCCTCCACAACATTCTGCAACATGAGGCGCATATTTTGCTTCTCTTTCTCAACATATTTAAGTAGTCTTTTGAGAGCCATGTTCTCTTGTTAGAGAAATCAAATAATGTCCTCTGAATCTTGGGGAATATCATGCTTTGAACTCATTCCCATGCTCACTGAAGCCTCGGGTGCAACAGGAGGTGAAACTTGTGGTGGATATTGTGGCAATTGTTTCCTCCTTCTCCTTGCTCCAATTTGAGAACCTACACCCACAAGCTTGCCTTCTCCTCTCTTGAGTTTCAACCTTGTAAGCATTTGAACACTTGCAAAATAATTAAATCCTCCTTGCACAAATAAAACCAAGAGCTCTGATACCAACTTGATATGAATGGGAAAGTTAGTGTTTGTTGTGCTAAATTCCAATTCATACTAATAAAAAAAGTGCTCGAGGATTATGAGGTAAACTGCAAGTTTTACATGAGTTTTTATGTCTTTATATGTAATTCATGAGCTTAAAACATGAATTAAAAAAATAACACTAAACATCAGCATAACAGTAATACACTCAGCAATTGATAAAGGAGTTTTCCCCTCTTGGGCTACGTCTCCTTGGTCCAGCTTCCAATGGCTTGAGCCAATCTCATTATGTTCAAAATACTTCAGTGATAAAGAGTACATAAAGTGTGTTGAACAAAAGAGTGGCTAGTACCTATAGTTAGTCATGAAACAATCAGCAAGAAAAGGGTTCTCAAATCAAGACCCCTTGCTCCATCTAACAATGAGCATAACAAGCACAACAATTTTTTGAAAATAGAAACAAGAAATGCTAAAAATAGAAGTGCTAAAAATAGCACTGCTATAAATAGCAGTTCGGATACTAGTGTTGGACATAGCAACAAGGAATGAAAAATGGAAGTGCTAAAAATAGTATTACTATAAATAGCATTTCGGGTTAGATTCCAATTTTAGTTAGTCCCTGAACTAAAATTGGGAAGTAAAATTCGAATTTGATCTTAGCAGTTGTTTGTAAATTAATTAATTAATTCATCTTGAGTTAATTATTTAAAGTGAATCAAACATGAAGTCTATGTGGGGACATGCAATAGTTTCTCCATTAATTGAGGAATTTATCCATCAGTTAAAGAGATAAGGATGAGTTGTAATATTGAGTTGTAATTAGTTGGCTCAATTAACTGAGTCAAGTCCAGTTAGATTATTTCAAACAGTTTGTTGAATTGATGTAAGTTCAGTTACTTAAAGTTTGCATGCATGTAACTGTTGCACTTCAAATAACTGAATATTCTCTCATAAATAACTCATGCATGTTAGTTCAGAGAAAGACCCAATTGAGATCAGAGGAGGGACAATGTACTATCAGTTGGATGAATTTTTCGTATAAAGGAAAATCATCCATGCAGAAGGATTTATCTCCTTCAGGTTTGTGCAGTTATTTTTGAGCCAAGTGAGCAGTGTGAGGTGGGAATTCACACAAGTGGAAGCACTGGACCCCAGGAAAAACTGCGCAAGGAAATAGGAAGCTTGGAGGGTAGAGGAGAAGGTTTGTGAGAAGCCTTTGACTATCTATGAGTAGCAGAGGGATTGTACTGAGAGCTGGATAGCTTCCAAGCTAAGGCTTTGTGTAATCCGGACATATTTCCACTTGTATGATAATACAGAGATTGGGGTTTTAGGCTGAGGCTTTCCCCAAGTTATTCTTCTGTGTTATGTGTGGTTGATTTGTCATTCTCAGTTATATGTGTTCTCATTGATCTTGCTCAATTCGATTAATCTCCCGCAAAGTTTGTTGTAGAAGTAGATCTTGTGTTTTTCTTTAGTATATTGCATAATCTATTGATCTACAGTGGGAATTTCTACATGGTATCGGAGAAAAGGTGATTGAAGTAGTGGACAATATACGAAGAAGAAAATTCGAAGTAAAAAAAAAAAATTGGGCCGCAAGTTTTCAAAGCAGATCTGAAAATTTTGTGTAAAATTTTCAGAAAAAAATAGCAGATATGAATTCCTTGCGGAAAAAAGACCCAAATTCAAAAAAAATTTGGCTGAATCGGAGTTTGAATGAGGGAGATATCGTTGATTTAAAATCATCTCTTTTTCCAGAAAATTTTGTGATGGCGAGAACGATGAAACAGCTTGGTGTGCTAGCCAAGAACCTATATGCACTTGAGGTACAAGATGCATGCAAAGCCTTGAGGAGCAAGGCAAAGGTTAGATACTTGGTGGTTGAGAGGGAGAGTAAATTACCTCTCAACATGCAGCGCCAGAAGAAGTCTCAGACAATTGTGGAGGAGCCACAATTGTGAAGCAGCTTCAGGAAGTTGTGGAGCAGCCACAACTAGAGAAGCTGAGAGGAGACCGAGCGGAGGCATCCACTCATGTAGATACCTCCAGTAGGGGGAAATTTCAAGCCAAATGGGTAGAGGAATCACATGCAGCCATACCTCTAGGTGTGAGGTGGGGTGATGTGAAGTGATTGTCCCAAGAAGGCTAAAATAGGGGCAGAATCTTTGAGGTACCCAACCTCTTAGATTAGACCTTGCTACGAGAGCCCCAACGAGGAGTAGCAGGATTGGCTGAGTGGGTAGAGGCAGATGCGGATGGAGTGGCAGAGAGAGCTACAGTGCAAGAATCCCAAGGTAGTGCAGAGCTAGCAGGTTGCAACAATGCGAGAGGCATAGGAGTGTTGCACTAGTGCAGGATGGCATAGAGAGGTGTGCAACGGTGCGAGATGCATGGAGATGTTGCAGCAGCTTAGAGGTCAGAGAGGGAGCACTTGTCAGTGGCAGAGGGAGCTTTAGCATCAGAGTATGTTTCTAGCCCAACAGAGAGGTCAGTTGGGAGTTTTTTGTTTCTAGATTTGCTGGAGCATCCACACTTGGGAGAAGTGTTGCATGAAGAACATTCCAAAGGTTCAGGATCGGGTTCGAGTTTAATGCCTTTCTTGTTGAGAGGGAGTGCTGAAAATAGCAACAAGAAATGCTAAAAATAGCACTACTATAAATAACAGTTTGGGTACCAGTGTTGGACATAGCAACAAGGAATAAAAAATGGAAGTGCTAAAAATAGCATTGCTATAAATAGCATTTCGGGTTAGATTCCAATTTTAGTTAGTCCC
The DNA here is from genome assembly GCA_031772625.1 of Pinus tabuliformis. Classification (NCBI taxonomy): domain Eukaryota; kingdom Viridiplantae; phylum Streptophyta; class Pinopsida; order Pinales; family Pinaceae; genus Pinus; species Pinus tabuliformis. The sequence goes on from CM062817.1 coordinate 680,647,898, forward strand.
TGAACTAAAATTGAGAAGTAAAATTCGAATTTGATCTTAGCAGTTTTTTGTAAATTAATTAATTAATTCATCTTGAGTTAATTAGTTAAAGAAAATCAAATATGAAGTCTATGTGGGGACATGCAATAGTTTCTCCATTAATTGAGGAATTTATCCATCAGTTAAAGAGATAAGGTTGTAATATTGAGTTGTAATTAGTTGGCTGAGTTAACTGAGTCAAGTCTAGTTAGATTAATTCAAATAGTTTGTTGAATTAATGCAAGTTTAGTTAGTTAATGCTTGCATGCATGTAATTGCTGCACTTCAGATAATTGAATATTCTCTCATAAATAACTCATGCATGTCAGTTCAGAGAAAGACCCAATTGAGATCAGAGGAGGGACATTGTACTATCAGTTGGATGAATTTTTCCTATAAAGGAAACTCATCCATGCAGAATGATTTATCTCCTTCAGGTTTGTGCAGTTATTTCTGAGCCAAGTGAGCAGTGTGAGGTGGGAATTCACACAAGTGGAAGCACTGGACCCCAGGAAAAACTGCACAAGGAAATAGGAGGCTTGGAGGGTAGAGGAGAAGGTTTGTGAGAAGCCTTTGACTGTTTATGAGCAGCAAAGGGATTGTACTGAGAGATGGATAGCTTCCAAGGTAAGGCTTTGTGTAATCCGGACATATTTCCACTTGTATGATAATACAAAGATTGGGGTTTTAGGCTGAGGCTTTCCCCGGGTTATTCTTCTGTGTTATGTGTGATTGATTTCTCATTCTCAGTTATATGCGTTCTCATTGATCTTGCTCAATTCAATTAAGCTTCCGCAAAGTTTGTTGTAGAAGTAGATCTTGTGTTTCACTTTAGTATATAGCATAATCTGTTGATCTACGATGGGAATTTCTACAAATTCACTCAAAGTACTAAAACAGAACTTTCCAAAAAGACATAATGAGAAAAGAGAAACATGAGCTACACCATAGATGTCTCAGCTACTGCAGAAAACATATGAAGGCTAGAAAACCCTTACAAGGTCCTCTCCATTCTTAAAAGCCTTCAAAAATTGATTCAACCCACTATTTGATCCTAGCACCCGTAGACCCAAACCTACAAAAGGTATCTTCAGAAGTGCTCCAATGGATCTGAAACCTATTCCATTGGTTTCAGAAGACCCAAAAATGCCTATCTAGCTTCTTCCTTCTCCTGAAAAGAACAGAAAATGAGGAAGTTATGCCTCCTTCCTCCTTTTCCCAAGTTCTGCAACTAACCATCCTACAATTCGGCCAATACCTGGCTCGAGCACCCTGAACATGAAAACTTCCCATTAAACCTGGAAGGATTCCTGCTCAACAGGTAAAATTGTAGGACTGATAATTTGTCCATTAAGGCCCCCGAATTCGAGCATACTCCTGGTCACATGGACCCCCATAAGACTTGGGGCTAGCCCCCGAGGCCGGCCACCTCCCGTTGGTGTTCTTCTTGGCGGTTTCAGCTAACCGCCGAATCGGTCACATGGAGGTGGTTTAGGAGGCGGTTTATGGTTTGCGCTGGTGGTTAGGCGTGGTCACATGCAGTGTTGGGACTGGCGATTAAGTCAAATGTTGTGGTTAAGGCTATGGTCAAGAGCCGGTAGAACCATTAACAGAGGGTGCGTTCACATGCGATGTTTGCAGGGTTACCGTTTGTTCCTTGCAGTTTCGGTTAACACCACGGTATATATTTTGATGGTTTGGATACTTCCATGTGGATCGAGCTAGGGTCTAGCCCTTGCCCCCATGCCATGGTCTTGTGGCACTAGAGTGGCTAGGGGCTAGGCCCTAACCCGGATCCCATGCCATTTGCGCCCCCTAAACACTTCAAATAGAAATTCCGCCAACGACATAACAAGTAGCATGTTTGGCGAATTGGATAATGGTTCATCGTGTAAAATAAAGGTCTATAGTTTGAATCCCATGGAGTCTAATTCAAACCCTTAAAAAATTTTGGTGGCCCCCATGCTTCCATGTGGCGGCCTCTAGTTGGGCCACGTGGCAACCCATGGTTGGCCACTAAAACAACCCAATCACAATAATTTCCAATTCAACACCAATAACATTCTAATAAGTGGCGAGTTGTGATTGGCCCAACGGAGCCCATTCAACCATGCATAGTCACCCAGCCACATACGCATCCCAGTTAGCCTACCATGTCAACAGTACAGACTGTTGACTATGTAGTGCTGCATTTTTTTCACCAAATTCGCCTATTTTGGAAAACGAACAGAACATAATAACTTTTTTATACGACATATATTTGATGCGTCATTTGTGCCATTGGAATCGTGGCGACGAGCACTATGCAATGGTGCTATCAACAATGAATTTTGAGACAGTAAAATTTTGAGCCTTTTAGGATCCATTTGGATCACTCACAATAATGGGAAAGCTAGTATTTAGTGGTTATCTCCATTGCCATGCCTATTTTTCCCTTAAGTCACAAATACTTGAAGGGAAAGTGTTGTGGCATGCTTAAAACTATAAAGGGAGTTCCTGAAGGGCACACTCAACTTGGCACCCTTGGTATCAGGTAGTGGAAGGATACTTGAAGGAAAACTATGGTGGAATCCAATTGACTTGGCACCATGGTATCAAGAAACATAAAGGTAAATTGAATTTCAAGCTAATGGGACAAATCACTAACGTTAAAGAGTCCATGTAAAATTGAGTTAGAGAAAATTTTTATTTGAAATTAGAAAAGCTTGGAAAGAGAGGATTAAGATGATAAACTTAAATCAAACTTTAAAAAAATCAAATGAAAAAATTTTGTCTCAATTTTCTAGTTATACTAAAACATGTGGAGAGAATATTCCAATTTAGAGATGATGATAATAAATTTTGGGTTCATAATAACAATTAAATGGGGATAAATGGGCATGGATTAAAAAGAGTCAATTCATAAATAAAGAAAATGATATTCTAGAGAACCATTCATGTGGATAAAGAAAAGAATTGAGAATCTCCAACTAAAGTTGGAAATTGAGAAATAAATACGCTTAGATTCATCTTAACTCCAAATCTACCAAGCATCAAGAGGGATCAAAACTCTTGAGATGAAAACCTCTTTTAGAGTGAAAAGATATTTGATCCCTCTCAATGCTTGATAGATCCAGAGTTAGGATTGATCTAGGTTGGTTTATTCCTAGTAGTTTAATAAATGATATTGAAATGGTTAATAGGAATTGAATGGAATATCCTAGTGGCACAATCTAGTGGTTGGCACAATGGGATCCCACGACCCAAATTACTCCGTTAATTTACTAATCTGGCATGGTTAAAAAAAAGACACATAGGCTGCCCCACCTTCATGGAGTAAGTTATAAATTTAAAATTATTTTTATAATTTATTATTATGAATTCTGAAAATCATAGTTCTTTATCTGCAAAAGCAAATCACATAAATCTAAAACATATCAATAAAATTAATTTAGTTAAAATTTATAAAGAATACAAATATCAGTAACCAAATTTACCTCTAACAATTTTATGACTATTTATAATATATCCATAGGTATATATTAAATACGTAATCTTATAATTTATTTTTTATTAAACTTAGCTTACAGGATCATAAATAAAAAAAGTTGATTCAACAACTATCAAAAACATATTTATAATTATTACCAACCTTCATGGATTGTAAATGCAGAGTCCATACTATATAGAATGATTGAGACAAATTTGAAACATCGGTGTATCGTCGTCCTCTGACCGGCTGATGAGCCCCAGTACTGCAGTAAGGATGCTGCAACTCCTAGGGCAACCAAATTTACTTTATCAACTCAACATTCGTACAAACTTGGAGGTGAAAGTGATATATGCACAACAGATACAATAGTCTACTCTTGTCACTTCTCAACTAGGGCGATAGACCACTAGGGTTTCTCAAACCAGTCTTCTATTGACTAGAAGGAGGTTGACTACTAACAGTGAATGTAAATATTTCTTTAATGCAAAAAGTAATTGCTTGCCTATTCTAAGGAAATGAAAGTGTTGAATATAAAGTGCTATGGCATGACATGAAATTACCTAGCTAAGAATTAACACACATTACTTGCATAAAAGACCTAATATAACCTTGCATTCTATCATCTAGCTATCTAGACTAAGTAGACATGGAAATTATCCTAGCATTGCTATGACTGATGTATGCATGCACTAGCTAAATATTGCAGAAAAGAGTCTTTTGGTTTTCAATTTAGAAATGTAAATGTTAAGTTAAACACGCTGATCTTTTGCAGGGGAGGAAAATATGGGAAAACTAGTCCAAAATGGAATTGAAGGTTATGGAGGTAAAGTTGAAGGCCTACCCTAGGCTCTAATCATCATTTATACCTAAAACAGTCTAAAACGGGTTGCTACAGGGTTTCCTATAGTTGTTATAGGATTTCCTGTAGTTACTACAGGATATCCTGGTTTACTACAGGAAGCTTACCTAAAAGTTGTAGGAAGGTAGGGAAGGTGAAGGAAAGTGCTAGGAATATGTATGATGGTGGAATAAGTTATAGCGAAGGTGCACACTATCCAAGGATCAACCCATCTCTTTAGGATGGTTGGATTTGTTGAGGTGGTTGTCCACAGGCTACAAAATAGAATTCTGAAATGGTGATTGGTAGGATTGGGCGAGAGGTGGAGAAGACTTAGATGAGGTTGGTGGAATGAGTTCCTCCTTGTAGATCAGAAACTCCTACAACAACACATATTCTTTTCTTTATTCATGCACAACTTTATGTAAATGTGTAAAAGATGAGTTGAATTTGAGAAACTAATTTATTGATGGCTAATGGCTTAAATCTATGGAATGGAATGCTTTATAATCTAAGAAACCAAAATGACAATTGCAAGTGCTTCTAAGAAATAATCAACAATTATCTACCCAACAAGAAATATAAGCTATGTAATAACCAAAAGTTAAATTTTTTTTCGGGGCTGTGAGAGTAGGGCCCTTAAACCATGATCCCATGAGGAAACGAGGATGAGGCCACTGTCACAAGATTTTCTAAATTCTTTTCTTTCATACTGTAACACTAATCTACTTCTCCAACTAATGGAAGCAAAACTAACCAATCATTCAAAGACTTGTAAATTAAACGAAGCATAGATAACTTCAGCATCTAATCTATGATTCTAATATAATAATACATGTAAAAAAAGAGGAACCTCTACTGCTAGGGTTGGGCCCTAACTAAAGAGCTTCAGCCCTCTAAGTCAACTCAGTGCTGGATCAAAGAAACCCTTTGCATTATCACCAAATTTTCAAAAATAACATCAGAATAACAGTCACAATATCTTAGCTCTAAATTGCCTCTTGGCTACTGTTAGCCTTGGAGGCGTTTGGCCCAAAAATGGACCCAAAGCACTCCCAAAGTCTCCAAAGTTTGCCTTAAATCATGCCAAAGGATCCAAGTATGCCCCAAAAGTCTTCAAAATCCTCTTAAGGATCATTCAAAGTCAAAACTGTAGCATGCCAAGAGCCCTTAGAAGGGAAGAAATACACTATCGGGAGGAAAAAACCAAAGAAAAATAGTGAAAAACCATTGTCGCAAGCTTAAAACCCAAGAATTCACAACAGCTATTAGATCTGGCCAATCAACGACCCAGATATAAGTGAAAAATCGCAAATTAGCGGTCGCAGAGAGTGGCAATCGGCACTGGACACCGCCGATCAACGATTGCCGATGATCGGATTGGCAGGTTACAATCGGCAAAGGAAAATCAGTGGTATCAGCGTAGGTTGTGTGGAAGGAGCGATCACAATCGGCAATTCAATGTGGACCGTCGATCACGCATGTAGATCAACGGCCCACATCGCATTTCCAGATCACTATCGATGGAAACCAAGAGACGGGGCCTTGACATATACATACGGGCGACCTGATTTTGCGGACCAGACGGTGTTATAAATTTTTTTTTATAGGATTTCAAGTCCGCGCCAAAGCCAGTTTTAATGGATTTTTCATGTATTTTGTTATGAAACAAAATACAAAGGAAACCTTGGGGCATTGCGATTGCGAGAAGTGAAATACATAAAATTTGAAGTCCGCAGAAGGCCCATTTTCAATATTTTTCGTAGTTTTTTTTATGTATTTTCATTGTTTAACGAAATACAAAGGGAGCGGGCCAAATGCAACTTGCGATAACCCCAATGGCGGACCTAATAAAGGAATTAATCATTTTGAGGACTGTTAAAGTCCGAAAAGGATAGATGGGGGTAGGAATTCTCAGTGTTGCTGTGTTTTCTGTTTAAAACAGAAATATACATTTTTTCAACAAAGGTCCAATTAGGGCAGTGTTGTTCTGCTTTAATAGAAAGCATGCATTGTTAAATCATAGAAAGAGCCATAGCACGCACAGCTCCTCCCCAAACTGACATAGAGGTCAATAATAGACAATGAAACATAGCAACAACTGATCATGGAGCATCAACAGTCTTGCGAGCACAGCCAAAATATCTGAATGCAGTTACTCTGATGTCAGAAGAATAATCCTCCAAGCCCATGCTTGCCTAGTCAGGGCATCAAATGGTTAAAGGGTCAGAGAGGATAGATTAAGACTTCAAGCCCCAATAGGCTCAGAATCATTGTAAAAGCCCTATAAAAGGCTGAAAGCTAAATGTAATAAAGTTTCAACTTCTGGAAACTGTTCCTCCTCTGTTCCTTCAAACTTCTCATCTTCACTCTAGCAATATGAGCTTCTTTTGCTATTATATGTTCAATGTCCATTCTCTTTGTTGTTCTATGCTTGCACTTGAATAGTTTCTTCATATTTTATTTTGTGTCTAAGGCCAGATAACTGTCGTCTTATCTCTGCTTTGATGAATTAGATTTTCAAGCTTCTTTACTTCCTGTAGCTAGCCATTCATATGTGGTCATATATGCATCCGTCGGTATAGTCAGTATTCTCTTTTGCTGCCTGTACCTAGCCATTCGTTTATGTTTATGTATGCAATCTATTGGTATAGTCAGTATTCTCCATCTATCCATTGAATCTATATATTATTGAGCATTCGTGGTCTAAATCCTTGTATTGGTGAGAGTGTTCATGCATGTCTTGAGTGAGAATAGAGCTGAAATGGTTATCTAACTTGATCCAAACCATCATTTATTCCAATAGTTTAGAGAACAATATTGAAGATTATATGTTACCAGGCATCTCCGAGCTACAGCCCAGGAGAGTTTCTTGGAGTGATAACATAATTGGCACCATTGACGGGGAGAGGAAACTGAAGCTCAGCTTCCCTAGGAAACGACATAGATCTAGGTTTGATGATAGACAAAGTCTAGGCACTTTTTTGGTTGTAATCATCTATCTGGCGACTCTACTAGAGGCCGAACCTCTTGGCAACTCCACATCATAGTTTTGGCTCAGTTTGTGAGGCATACTCAGAGAAATCCTCAGAAGCTACACGCTGACCTGGTACCTGACCCTGAAAAAATCATCAAAGAGAGAAAGGTATTGCAGAAAGGAGCATCAGGTTCAGGTAAACCTAAAAATCTCCTATATCTCTTCAAGAAAGTCCTGTAATAGAACAAATACCTATTGAGAGTATAGCTTCTAATACTAGTAGTGAAGAAAAACTCTTATAGATTCATAAAGCTCCTTATTCTTTAGGTTTTCCTTCTGTTGTATGCCCAAAGGAAACCTCACCTCCTATCCATCATACTCCTTTAGTCCTGTCAGTGACTCCTCAGCCCTCTATAATTCAAACTGCCAATACTCTTTTAGCCACCACAACTATGGCAGGTCCACAAGCACCTACCAAAATGGAAAGAATCATAGCTGCTAGGTATGGACCTCTAATATTGCCGACTCCTTTGAATTCTATGCCTACTGGAGAATATCAGAAGTATATGCCTAAGTTCACTAGAACTGAAGGTGTTTTCACTGAAGAACATCTTGAGTCATTTTATAGCTATGTTGATAACCTAAACATTAGTGAAGATGATGTCTAGATGAGATTCTTTGTCCAAAGCCTAGATGGAGAGGCTAGAAAATGGTTCAGGGAACTGATCCCATCATGTATAGCAGATATTGAGGCCTTAGATGATGCATTCCTAAAGCATTTGGGGGATAAGAAGGATCTCCTTTACTACCACACTGAGTTTGGGAACTTACAAAGGGAAAATGGTGAGCTGTTGTCTGATTTTAATAAGATATTTAACCGCATGTACAGCAAGATACCAACTGAAGTGAAACCCACCACTACCTCTGCTAGACTCATCTATGCCAGCGCCTTTGATTTTGACTTCTGTTTACTGTTGAGGGAGAGGCGATGTGCTTCTTTAGTTGATATGCAAGATGCAGCCCTGGAAGTAGAATCAAACATCATGGCTATAGAAAATATCAAAGGTAATGCTGATAGAAGGAGACAGAGGGGCGAGCCTTCATCATCTTCAGATCCCAAGATCGATAAAATGGCCAAGATGATAGAGTCATTAGCCTCTGAAGTTTCCAAATTAAAGGTTGAGCAACATTTAGGGAAAGGAAGGGTTCCTAATACCTTTGCTCCTCCAAATCCAATTCCATATAGAAGACCTAATGAGCAGTTGCATATTTTGCAAAGAAGCAAAGAGGCCAATGAAGACCAAAGGGTGAAGACCCCTTTTCAAAATGCAGTCATGGAGGAAGAGCACTTTGAAGAGGATGATGAGATCCATTGTATGGAAGACAAAGGTAGCGCCACTTTTTTAACCAAAGCTGCCTATGAGAAGTCATTATTCAATGACCAGATCAACCAAGAATGGGATGGTGAAGCTGTTCTACAAACTGTAGATCAACACAAATATAATCTGAGGTCAATGATGAATAATGTCAAGGAAACTCCTGTTCATAAAGTTTTTGTCCCTACAGAACAACAAGCTAATAAGCAGAAGCAACCAGCAGTTGATCCTATCATCCTCAAAGCTCCAGCCATAGAGGTAAGAGGCCTTGACAAGTCCCCTTCTTCTTTCAGTTTTCAATCAGAAATTTAGAAGCCAAGAATACTTATGCCTCTGATTGAACCAGTGAAGAATGAGTCCTTCAATAAATCTATCCTTAAGGCTCTTGAGCCTAAAACCATCCATGATTCCACTGACTATGTAAATCTGCAAGATGACCAACCAGCTATTATTCTCAGCCCAATGATTGAAAATTGTGAAGACAACTCCCCATCATTCTATGTTTCTCTATCTATTCATGATGAAATCCTTCATAATTGCCTTATGGACACTGGAGCCAGCCATAATCCAATGCCCAAGGCTATCATGGATAAGCTTGGTCTTGACATTACCAAGCCTTATCAGTTGGCCTCTACGCAACTTAAAAAACCAGTTTGACAAATCACAGAGGAAGAAGGCCCACAAATTTGGGACATGTTATTTGATGGGGCTTGCTCTAAGGAAGCTGTAGGAACAGGTGAAGTCCTTGTGTCCCCCATAGAGGAATACATTGATTCATCTTTTATATTAACTTTTCAGGTCACAAATGACACAACAGAGTATAAAGCAGACCTTATTATTCAGCAGGTGTACAAAACCTTCCAAGCAAAACATCCAAGGCTAAAAGCATACAGAGATGAGGTGAAATATAAACCATCTCTGCCTAATAATACCAAATCCTGGAAAGTTTTTGAAGTAGAGGATCAAATCAATAGGCTTTTGCAAGTCTTTGATGATTTCACTGATATGCACATTGACCAAGAGAAGGAAACCTTTGATAGAAAGGTAAAAAGGGTCAATTTTTCAGTTTGGTGGTTGTTTTCTCAAAAGGAATGCATTAAAGGAAGGAGGATATGTTTTTGACAGCCCAATCAATGGGCAATTCTTCAAACTTTATTTCAGTTAAGGCTTTTAAGCCTTGGTATTGTAAATATGTTGTTTTCAAGCTTTTATTTCATGCTAAATAGACTCCATGCCCAATGCAACACCAGGAGGAAGATTTGATCTTGTTTTTTACATGAGAGGCATTATTCTGTAGTTCTTGAAACCTCACACAGAGGATTTCATCCCCAGAAGGAGCCAGTGTTAGCCTTGGAGGCATTTTTCCCAAAAATGGACCCAAAGCACTCCCAAAGTCTCCAAAGTTTGCTTAAAATCATGCCAAAGGATCCAAGTATGCCCCAAAAGTCTTCAAAATCCTCTTAAGGATCATTCAAAGTCAAAATTTTAGCATGCCAAGAGCCCTTGGAAGGGCAGAAATACAATATCAGGAGGAAAAAACCAAAGAAAAATAGTGAAAAACCATTGTCGCGGGCTTAAAACCCAATAATGCACAGCAGCCATTAGATCTAGCTGATCAACAGCCTAGATCTAAGCAGCAAATCACAAATCGGTGATCACATTTAGTGGTAATTGGCGCTGGATACCGCCGATCAGCGATCGCCGATGATCGGATCGGCGGGTTGCAATTGGTGGTATCAGCGCAAGTTGTGTGGAAGGAGCGATAGCGATCAACGATTCAACGTGGACCGTCGATCGCGCCAATCGATTCAACGTGGACCGTCGATCGTGTGCACAGATCGACGGCCCACATCACATTTTCGAATCGCTCTCGGTGGAAACCAAGAGACGGGGCCTTGACATAGACATATGGGGGACCCGATTTTGTGGACCCGACGGTATTATAAACAATGTTTCATAGGATTTCAGGTCCGCACCAAAGCCATTTTTAATTGATTTTTTGTGTATTTCGTTATGAAATGAAATAAAAAAGAAACCTTGGGGAAGTGAAATAAATAAAATTTGAAGTCCATGGAAGGCCCATTTTCAATGTTTTTTTGCAATTTTTTATGTATTTTCGTTGTTTAACGAAATACAAAGGGAGTAGGCCGAATGCAACTTGCGATAACCCCAAGGGTGGACCCAATAAAGGAATTAATCATTTTGAGGACTGTTGAAGTCCGAAAAGGACAGAGAGGGGCAGAAATTCTCAGCGTTGCTATGTTTTCTGTTTAAAACAGAAATATACATTGTTTTCAACAATGGTCCACATAGGGCAACGTTGTTCTGCTTTAATAGAAAGCATTTATTGTTAAATCATAGAAAGAGTCACAACACGCGTAGCTCCTCCCCAAACCAACATAGAGGCCAAGAATAGATAGCGCAACATAGTAACAACTAATCATGGAGCGTCAACAGTCCTGTCAGCGCAGCCAAAATATCTAAATGCAGTTACCCTGCTGTCAGAAGAATAATCCTCCAAGCCCATGCTTGCCTGGTCAGGGCATCAAATGGTTAAAGGGAGAGAGAGGATAGATTAAGACTTCGAGCCCCAGTAAGCTCAAAATCATTGTAAAAGGCTTATAAAAGGCTGAAAGCTAAATGTAATAAAGGTTCAACTTCTGGAGACTGTTCCTCCTCTGTTCCTTCAAACTTCTCATCTTCATTCCAGCAATATAAGCTTCTTTTGCTATTATATGTTAAATGTCCATTCTCTTTGTTGTTCTATGCTTGCACTTGAACAGTTTGTTCATGTTTTCTTTTGTGTCTAAGGCCAGATAACTCTCATCTTATCTCTGATTTGATGAATTAGATTTGCAATCTTCTTTACTTCCTATAGCTAGCCATTCATATGTGGTCATATATGCATCTGCCAGTATAGTCAGTATTCTCTTTTGTTGCCTGTAGCTAGACATTCATTTATGTTTATGTATGCAATATGTTGGTACAGTCAGTATTCTCCATCTATCCATTGAATCTATATATTATTAAGCATTAGTGGTCTAAAGCCTTGTAGGTGAGAGTGTTCATGCATGTCTTAAGTGAGAATAGAGCTAAAATGGTTATCTAACTTGATCCAAACCATCATTTATTCTAATAGTTCAGAGAACAATATTGAAGATTATATGTTACCAGGCATCTCCAAGCTACAACCTAGGAGAGTTTCTTGGAGTGATAATAGCTACAATAAAAAGTTGAATCCTAATGAGGCCCTAGGCCTTCTTATTTATACAATTGAAGCTACCAACATATTCCTTAAAATTAGGGAGGCTTGGCTCCCAAATTCAAGATTGACTTGTCTTCAACTATCACTGGCTTGACTACCAACAAACTCAGTGGGATTGGCTGCTTGTAACTTCGGCCTTATGAGATCTGGTGGAGGAATCTTCAAGTGATTGAGGAGTTAAGGAGGGAGACCTAATCTCATAAAATCCCTCTTACTTGTCTACTTCGAGTTCCTGCACTTAAATTAGCCCAAACCTGCTCCAAATCCTGTAATTAATGTGCATTAGGCCACATGACATAACATCTCATCTTTACCCTTCTCACTAAGAAAAATATAATAAAATATGTAAAGAAATGTTAGAAAAGTTGATTTTAATAATCTAGAGAATGGAATTAAGGCCCATATAATTTACCTATTGATGAGCCTCATCACCAGCTATGTTGCTTCTTTTCAAATACAAGCATTGATCAACATTGTAAGAAAGAAATTCAAAGGCCGGTTTATATATGCAGGAGATCACCATGAAACAAGGCTTTTATAGTTTAATAAAAAAAAATATTATTAATAATTTAATTTAATTTGATGTAGTCATTTAATTGTATAAAATATATGTGGGAAGAATTTTTTATTGAAACCAAAATGCATTTGTTGACTTTTTCCGTCTTAGTCGTGAATTTTCCTTATTTTTCACCATATTCAAGTTTGTATATTAATTTTCTTGATTTGATATATAAATAAATTTGATATATGGATGAGATGACAATGAAATGGGTTTTTTAAATTTATCACAAAATTAATTACAAATACTTTAATTTAGGTTAGTGTAGTGTAGTTGTTGAATTCATATAAAATAGATGTGGGAATAATTTTTGTTGAAATAATATTTCATTTGTTGACTTTTTCCATTTTAGCCGTGATTTTTTCCACTTCTTCACTATATTCAAATATGTATATTAATTTTCTTGATTTAATATATAAATAAATTTAATTTGTTGAAGCTAAAGTTTTATCTTATTATTATTAATATGTTGATTTTTTTTTGTGAATCAAAATGTTTCTATTTGCTGGTCAAAAGATTACAGTGAGACATGCTTACTGGAAAAATGTCGTTGGCCTCATTCCAACTGGACTTGTTGGCCAGGAGATAAAGGGAAAACCAAAGTGATAACATTAACATAAACTATTGGATTTCATGTGAACAACCCACAGAAACCAAAACAGTCCCAATATCCAAAAGTTACCCATCTAAACATTTGTATTCCCTAGACCTGGAACATCTCTATCACTCCCATTTCTCTGTGGCTGGTGGAAGGCCTCATGGATATGAGCCTCCATATGTTCCATACTCCCCTCCAATTGGTTATGTCGATCTTGAAATCTCTTCTAGCCGCAATAGGTTGAATTAATGTTAATATCCTTTACATCGTATAAATTCAACATATTAATCGGAATTTAAAAATGTTGACATACAACCTTTCTTACATTATACCTAACACCTACACATCTCCCCCACACTAGGCTATAGAGCACCTCTTAGCACAATAAAGGAAGTTAGAAAAGAAATGGAATAACAAAATACGGGGAGTTGAAAAAAAATAATAAAATAGGGGAACTTAGAATAATAAAAATATATAAGTTAAAGGAAATAATAATATAATGTAGAGGAAGTTAGATGAAAATAAGAAAATAATGGAATATAGAGGAAAGTAATAAATTAAGGAAATTAAAAGAAACTAATAATGTAAAGTAAGTTAGAAGAAAAGAATAAGAATAGGAAGCCTAGAAGAAAATAATAATAAAGTAAGAAGTGGATATTTTGCATGGAAAGGAGGTGGCAACTTAGAAATCTCCTATAAAAAAGGAGATAAAACTATGAAAGACTTATCCTATGCATCCTTATGGATAGATGGGTGTCCTAACAGTGGAACTATTAGTATGACTGGACTGAGAATTGTTGTGGGTTTGGTTTATGTGGAGTTCTTGTATTGGAGTGGGAACCTCTTGGGCTTGATTACTCACCTCCACATTTCTAGAGTATATTTCCTCCTACATCCAAATTACAAATTGGGGGTTCGTGAGGAAGGAGAGTACCCAAGGGAAATGCGGGGAGGTTAATTGATGGGTCAATTATGTTTGAAAAATATTGGCACAAGGATGTTAGCATCTTAAGGTTTACAACAACTTGACATTGCCCAAATCGACATTCCTTTGTCGGACCTATTGGGTGGATGAATTGTCCTTTTAAATCATAGAAACCAATCCAACTCACACATAAATTTTCAATTCGGTTAGGTTTTTGTTTCAAGTCTATTGTGCAAAATATATGCAGGAACAAATGGAAACAAGAACTAACCAAATCTCAAAACCAATCATTGTAATGTCACTCTAAGAACTCAAAACACACTTGATGTCACACTCCAAACCTTGCTCACACTTCAAAAGAAAATAAATGCATTTTGCAAAATAACTCACACTTTCACTTTTATTTAGAAGAAACAACACTCCTCAAAACCATTAAACATTCAAACAATTGTTGAAACACCCATTCAATTAAATAAGCAAACCAAAGAAATGTAACAATAATTAAATAACCATCACACCTAATGAAGGGATTAGTCTAGGACCTATGTTATCACACAATAATAGAGGCTACAATCCTACACTATTCAAGGCATGAACAAGATCTATAACAATTATAGTGAATCACACATAAATTGTGTAGAAATTTCTCATTTCCCACCCCGATTTTCAGTTTCTCCTTATTTCTCCCATATAGTTAAATGCCCTTTCCCATAACCATACATTTAACAAGCTGGAAAAAATAAATTTGCTGAAAACACAAATTCTGGAAATTTTACAAAATGCTGGAAATTGCAGAAATAAAAATCAGTAGTAATAAACAGCCATTAAAACACATTTAAACACTGAGATTTTTGGTCAATGTGACCCTGGAAAAACCCCCTACAACTCTTGGGGAAAACCATTTTGAGAGCTCTTCTTTATTTCTGGAAAATGCCTTTTTACAGTAAGAGAAATATTCAGCAAAAATCAGCAAGCAAAGTTTTACAACTTATCTCAGCCTTGCTGAAACTCAGCCTTGCTGAAACTCTGCCTTGCTGAAACTACGCCCTGCTGAAACTCCGTTGCTGAAACTCCGCTTTGCTGAAACTCCGCCCTGCTGAAACTCCGCTCTGCTGAAACTCCGCTCTGCTGAAACTCCGCTGCTGAAACTCTGCAACTCACTGTCCAAAAATCTCCCTTGCTCTCTTGCTCTCTTCTCTCAATCTCCTCATGAAAGAATGAATGACCTTTTCCTCCTTTAATCTAACCCCAAGTAACTTTTGGGTGATCCAAGTGACTTTTGGGTGATCCCTAAATCCAATGGCTGAAATAGATTGAGAAATTAAATGCTCATTTAAATCTCACTTTTTATTTTTTTAACTCACCCCACTTTAATAAAGACCCACTTAGTCATTTATTTCCAAAGTCACTTTTCCTTTCTAATTTTTCATTGACTTTATAAAAGTCACTTTAAAATTAAACTTAGTAACTTTATCACTTAAAGTCACTTTTAAATTAGATTTAACTTTATAAAATTATAAAGTCACTTTAGGAGAAAAATTAAATTCTTTTGGACACTTTTCCCTAGCCAAAGATCAAAGCCTAAGGGAACCACCTGTCCTGCGGTACCAAATTTCAACACTCCCTCTTACCGAGGAAGGTGTTCCTCACCACACCCATCTTGTCTCTGAAGTAGACATTCTTGCCCCGTGGTAAGGCTTTGGTAAGAATATCTGCAACCTGCTCATCAGTGGAAATATACTCAAGATTCACAGCTCCCTTCTGAACATAGTCTCTGATGAAATGATATCTGATCCCGATATGCTTTGACCTGTCATGAAATACTGGATTCTCCGTGAGTTTAATGCAACTCTGATTATCACAGTAAATTACTAAAGGTCTCAACAGCTGACCAAATAAGCCAAACAACATCTTGCGAAGCCAGATAGCCTCACAACTAGCTAGACTGGCTGCCATATACTCTGCTTCCGCTGAACTCAGTGCTACTGACTGCTGCTTCCGACTGAACCATGACACTAATGCTGAACCCAACCCAAAACAGCACCCTGGAGTGCTCTTCCTATCAGAAGCACAACTTGCCCAATCAGAATCAGTGTATCCTGCCAATCTCACTCCATCTCCCTGCCTGTAGTCCAGACCATAATCCACTGTCCCCTGCAAGTACCGCAAAATGTGTTTTGCAGCCACCCAGTGAACCTTCCTAGGCTCACACATAAACTGACTTATCGTGTTGACTGCAAAACAGATATCTGGTCTAGTGTTGACCAAATACATCAAGGAACCAATCAGCTGCCTGTACAATGTGGGATCCACCAACTCGGAATCCGAAGCATGAAGCTTCTTTCAGTTGGTTATCATCGGTGTCGACATGGATCTACAATCCTCCATGTGGAATCTGCTAAGGATGTACACAATATACTTCCCCTGTCCCAGGAAGAAATGCCCCTCCTCCTGCCACACCTTCAAGCCCAAAAAGTAATGCATCAAGCCGATGTCCTTCATCTCAAACTACGTCGCAAGATCTCTCTTGCAGTGCTCTATGAGTCTCTCTGCACCTGTAATGACCAAGTCATCCACATACAGCACCAGAATGAGAGGCTCCTCACCAATCACAATAAAGTAAAGGTTCGGATCTGCCTCACTCTTTTTGAAACCCATCCCCTGAAAATATGTATCTATCCTGGAGTACCAAGCTCTGGGAGCTTGCTTCAGGCCATAAAGGGCCTTCTTCAGTCTGCACACATGGGACTCCTTCCCATGCACCTCAAAGCCCTGTGGCTGCTCAATGTACACCTCCTCCTGTATGAAGCCATTGAGAAATGCAGTCTTCACATCCATCTGGTGGATCTTCCAACCCATCTCTGCTGCTATCGATATAATGGAGCGGATCGAAGTATATCGAGCCACAGGAGCGAAGGTCTCCTCATAATCAACTCCCTCTACCTGGGAGAACCCTCTAGCCACAAACCTTGCTTTGAATTTCTCAATGCTGCAATCTGCAGCATGCTTTACCTTGTAAAGCCATCTGGAAGTAACCACGGATTTGCCCTCAGGCCTCGGCACCACCTCCCAAACATCATTCTTCATGATAGAAGAATACTCCTCCTGCATGGCCTCTCTCCAGACCTACTAGCTAGCTGCCTCCTCATAGCAAGAAGGCTCAGAGTCAAGTATGCTGGTAACCATCGCCATATAGCTACAAAACCTCTCAGGTGGTCTACTCTCTCTGACCGGCCTCTTCGGCTCAGCAACAGATGAGGCATCTCTCAAGGTGTCCTGAAGCCACTTGGGCTTCCTCTTCCCTGAGCGCACTTCTCCCACCGGAGAATGAAACTCCTCCTCCTCATCATCATCAGGAGCCTGAACTCCTGACTGTCTATCTGCTGTCCTCCTGCCTACACCTAAACCTGTAGAAGCTGAGGTACCATGTGAACTGTCCATCAGTGGACTCCCTAGTGAACTGCTCTATGAACTGCTCTGCATGCTACCCGAAGCACCACCCCTCTGGCTCGGTGAGCCACTGCTCACTGACGGACCTAACATCCTCATAGATGTACCTCCTGATCCTCCTGATCCCTGCCCACTGGATCCCTGCGACTGACTCAACTGCTGCTGAGGATCTGGCTGATCCAGATACTCTAACTCCCGTGACCTCCTAAAGGCCCTGTCCTCCTCGAACTTCACATCCCGTCTGACAACAACTCTCCTCTGTGCAGGAATGTAAATCTGAAAGGCCTTTGAGGTCTCACTGTAGCCCACAAAGATACCCTTCTCTGCGGTGTGCTCTAGTTTGGTCCTCTTCTCCTTGGGTATATAGGAGTATGTAATGCATCCAAAGATAAGAAGATGACCAATATCAGGCTTCTTCCTAGAGAAAGCCTCCTCCGGAGTCATGTGCCCCAAGGCACGATGCGGACTCCTGTTCTGCAAGTAAACAGCTATGTTGCAGGCCTCTGCCCACAAGAATAATGGCAACCCTTGATCATGTAACATGCCTTTGGCAGCCCCTATGATGGATCTGTTCTTCCTCTCTGCAACCCCGTTCTGCTGGGGGTTGTAAGGAACAGTGAACTCCCTCCTAATGCCTACCTCTGCACAATAGTCAACAAACTCTCCAAGGGTGTACTCTCCTCCATTGTCCGACCTCAGGGACTTGATCTTTCGACCTGTCTGTGTCTCCACAAGAGCTCTGAACTCCTGAAACCACTTGAAGACCTCACTCTTGGTCTTCAAAAAATAAATCCAGGTCCTCCTGGAGTGATCATCAATGAATAAAACATAGTACTCATATCCACTCAAGGAAACATGAGACATCCGATCGCTCACATCAGAATGAATCAAATCAAGTATCCCAGTCGCTCTGCTGTCACTACTGGGAAAAGGGGATTTGGCAAACTTGTCCATCGCACAACATCTGCAAGTATCAAAGTGATTAGTACTGAAATCTGGCACACCTGTAGTGATCTCCCGCAATGTCCTCAAGGCTCCATGATACATATGTCCCATCCTGTGGTGCCAAACCTCACACAGCTCAAAACTGCTAGCTCTGCTGTCGGTACTACCGCTCAATGCTAAAAGGGGCTGGAATGCAAACTTGTACACCTTTGCATGGCGTACACCTATCACTCTAGCTGAATCAGCTGGAGTGCCCCTGGGATACATCAACACCTATCCTCTCCTGAACAGTACCTCATATCCTGTGTCCTCCAAAGCTGAGACGGATATGAGGTTCTTCCTCATCCCTGGCACATAAAGAACATCTGACACTTTCAAGGGAGGTTTGGACTCCCTCTGAAATGTCAGTGTCCCCACCCCGACTGCTCTAACAACTTTGTCATCACCGAGTACTACCTCTATATCAGTGCCACTCTCTAAAAGCTCTGAGAAGTACTCACGGACTCCTGTCATGTGACGTGAAGCCCCACTGTCCACATACCAGATACCTGAAGATGCTCCGCTAATCGAGGGAAAAGCATGCTCCCTCTGAACCTGTGTGGCAGGTGATCCTGCACTAGAGGACTCACACGTAGTGAACACAAACTCCCGGTCAAAACGACCTGCAAAGTCCTCAATCTCTACTGAAGCTGCCACGTCCTGGTTCTTCCCCTTCTTCTTCTTCTTCTCTGGACACACAACTGCATAGTGTCCCATCTTTTGACAATTCCAACACTTCACCTTGGAATAGTCCTTCTGTGTGTTCCCCTATTTACCTTTACCTTTGCCTTTGCCCCCACCACTGCTTGTGGAAGCCTGCTTCTTCCCTTTGCCTTTCTTGCCTCCTGCCACTAGTGCTACATCCTCATCCTGCTCAACTGGCTTGGCTGCCCCAAGTTGACCTTTCCTGATCTCTGTCTGAATGCAATCATCCCAAAACCTCTCCCATGTGGGAAGGGTCTCACGTGCACAAACCCCATCAGCAAAGTTCAACCATGAACAGGGGAGGCCATTCACTGCAATCCGCACCAACTCAGTGGGTGGAATGGCCTCTCCAATCGCTGCCAACTCATCTCTCACATTAGTAATCTTTGTGAGATATCCAGCTGCACTATCATTACCCATCTTAATGTTCTTCAGCTTCTCCTTCAGGACCATCTTCCGGTTCTCATTGGTACTCTGGTAGAGATTGGACAATGCTGTCCACATCTAATGGGCATTGCTCTTTCCTCTCACATGAGGAATGCAATGGTCTTTGATTCCGTCTAGAATCAGCCTCTTACCCTTGTTGTTCTTTTTATTATAAGCTGTCAATTGAGTAGCATCAGTAGGCACAACAGCAGGGTTCTGTGTGGTATGCACCATGATATCCCAGACTTCTACCTTCTCAAAGATACTTTGCATTCTCTCCTTTCAAACGTTGTAATTTGTATGCCCATCCACCCTATCCTCCACCCTCAATCCCAATGACATCCTGCTGTCCTAAAACTGAAAAATAGCACTGTTGTAGTAAAGATAAAACTGTTGTTTATGAAAAAAATCAGCTTGCTGAAATTTTCTGAGTGAAAAATCAGCAACTGTAATTTTTTCTTTTGCTGTCCCAAACTGCCCTTCAGCACTCAAGCTCTAATACCATGTAGATATTTCTCATTTCCCACCTCGGTTTTCAGTTTCTCCTTATTTCTCCCATATAGTTAAATGCCCTTTCTCATAACCATACATTTAACAAGCTGGAAAAAATAAATTTGCTGAAAACACAAATTCTGGAAATTTTACAGAATGCTGGAAATTACATAAATAAAAATCAGCAGTAATAAACAGCCATTAAAATACATTTAAACACTGAGATTTTTGGTCAATGTGACCCTGGAAAAACCCCCTACAACTCTTGGGGAAAACCAGTTTGAGAGCTCTTCTTTATTTCTGGAAAATGCCTTTTTACAGTAAGATAAATATTCAGCAAAAATCAGCAAGCAAACTTTTACATCTTATCTCAGCCTTGCTGAAACTCCACCTTGCTGAAACTCCGCCCTGCTAAAACTCCGCTGTACAGACTTGCTGAAACTCCGCCCTGCTGAAACTCCGCTGCTGAAACTCCGCTGCTAAAACTCCACTGCTGAAACTCTGCTCTGCTGAAACTCTGCTTTGCTGAAACTCCACTCTGCTGAAACTCCGCTACTGAAACTCCGCAACTCACTGTTCAGAAATCTCCCTTGCTCTCTTGCTCTCCTTCTCTCAATCTGCTCATGAAAGAATGAATGACCTTTTCCTCCTTTAATCTAACCCCAAGTAACTTTTGGGTGATCCAAGTGACTTTTGGGTGATCCAAGTGACTTTTGGGTGATCCCTAAATCCAATGGCTGAAATAGATTGAGATCTAAGGCTGAGATTAAATGCTCATTTAAATCTCACTTTTTATTTTTTTAATTCACCCCACTTTAATAAAGACCCACTTAGTCATTTATTTCCAAAGTCACTTTTCCTTTCTAATTTTTCATTGACTTTATAAAAGTCACTTTAGAATTAGACTTAGTAACTTTATCACTTAAAGTCACTTTTAAATTAGATTTAACTTTATAAAATTATAAAGTCACTTTAGGAGAAAAAATTAAATGTTTTTGTACACTTTTTCCTAGGCCAAAGATCAAAGCCTAAGGAAACCACCTGTCTCCGGTACCAAATTTCAACAAATTGTGACTGAGAGGAAAAAAATATATTGCTACAATGCCTCTCTAACTAGTGATCCCTGCTAAGAAGGAGGACCCTTCCTCCTTAGCAAGGGTTGGTGAATTTCACATCAAGCAAGCTAATCATGAACGATATATGGAGCCACGAATGTTGAATATTTTCATTAATAAAATTTATAGTACAAGATTGCAATGTTGGTACTCCCCTTTATGATCTCTACATATGCATGTCTCACTGGCAGAGGGTAAATTATTTTATGATTTTATATTACATTCATATTTTCAAAAAGAAAGATCATCATGAGAATCTCTTGATTCTCATGTGATCCAAATTGGGATTATACAAAAAATGCCTTTTAACAAATTATATTTATCTCAATTGAAACAGAGTTGTAAAAACTTTTCTAAATTACAATGATTTATCATTTGGAAATACTAATTGTTTCAACTAAGTCAGCTACAATGTCCATGAATGTGTCCTTTCAATGGTCAAACTATCTCTGATCGTACATTTTTCTATGTTGGTCTTTGTTGCTAATCATAAGATAATATAGTATCCAAAGTAAGCTTAGTGGTATATCAACAATGTTGACTAATTCTTCATTCCATCTTTAGTGAGGCGGAATTGGGGAGATATTGTCCTATAACATGTTACAATCCACACCACCTAAAAAAAACCTTCATCAATTCATTAATAAAATAGCCTAAAGTAGTTAACTTTTATGTCAAATTACAAGCAAAACTAGATAATAAGGATGACATACAAAAGGGAACACACTTTACTCAATAATGGTTGACGAAGTGACTGAAGTGACAAGACATGTCTTTTAAAGTTAAAATGGTAGGAAAATATAGGGAAAATAGGTACAAAAGAATTCCAATCATGCATCCCATCATATTCCCCTAACTTAAGCATATGTGTGTCCTCATGTAGACCTTTGTAACTAGTTTCTAACATGCTATGAATGGAACTTTGAAAAATCATATGCCCATGTTGTATCTTCATCGGGTGCTCTATATCCTCAGGAGATAAATAATTCCACTTCCCACAATTTATCATCTATCTGATATGGGTGTTGATACTTGTAAACATGAAGCTAGATGAGTGGGAACCTGAACTTCAGTCCATACCAACCAATACCACACTTCTTTATACACTCCACATACTAAGGTACCCTACAAAGAGCATGTACAAAATTTTGAAAACAATAGGGATCCTCATTCCTCAATCCTTCTCTACAGGCTTCCCATCTGAGCCTACTTCATTCCAGTGCATCATGTTTCAACACACAAATACTCCTAAACAACGTTCCATGACCTTGTAATTCTTGAATTCCATCAACAACCTTTTAGTGGTTGGGTATTTTCACATCCTAATGTATTCCACATAAATTGTCTTAACGAGACTTAGTTCATCTCGAATAAACAATTTCACATCTTCCTTATTTGTTGTTACAGTATTACAAAAGACCTTCTAGCTTACCTGATTTTACATGAATGATGTGAAGGGCCTTAGATGAACATCTCCAACATAGGGTGTATTGTTAAAATTCCTCGCTTCGGAAAAAGAACGATGATGTAGATACAACTCACATAATAGATGATTTTCTGAAATTTTTTCCTTCTAAAAAGTTTCCAGGAAGGCTTGGACCTCTCTTATCACATATCGTCATTACTCTTTGATTTTTGTTAATTGGAAGAGAAAACATTATTCTTGCATATATAGAGGGTAGGAAGGAGAAGGAGTTCCACAACTTAGCACATTCTTTGCAAGGTCATGCATCTGATCCTCTTGCTATAACAATTTTACTTTTTCCTAAAACTCTTCTACCTACATTATTGCTTGCTTCCTTTCTTCCTTAATCTTTACCAAATCCTAAACTAATAAATTTTTAGCCCAATTTCTCTTAATATTGTTGAAAATCTCTTTATGTTTACTTAGAGGGATAACCTCACTCTTCAACAATATTTCCAACCTCTTCCATTTATCTAAATCCTCAAGAAAAAATAATGATTTCTACGTCTCTTTAACTCATGATTGTGTCATATCCACTATTTTTACAGTAGAAAATATAACAAGTTCCTATAATATTTCTTCACTTTCCTTCTCCTTTTGTTGCACTATGTCAACTACTATTTATTGTGTATCAGGAGTGTCATTGATAGGTTCTTGTGGAGAAACAACATTGTCAATAAGTTCTTGTGGAATAAAAAACTAATTTTCCCTAGCCCGCTCTAGTTTCGTTGTTGGTTCTTGTGTAGAAACAACATCATCAATATGTTCTTATGGATTAGCAATCCAGACCTAAACATCCTATTCTTCCACTTGTATACCAACCAAGACAGTTGTTGACCCCTCACAACCCACCTCCTTAAGATTTTGTTTGCAACACATGCATAGTTTTTCAGTTGTTTCAACAAGTGACACCATTATTGCCACCTCTGCTAGGGTTTCTAAACATGTTTATTTCTTGAATTGCAATTTCTCTTTGAGCATGACAAGTTATTTCTTCAAGTTTTCATTTTATTCTTTTAATTCATTAATTTGTTGAGTGAGAGGGTCAATTTCAGCCTTACCTAATGAAGGAATTCTTTCCTACTGTTGTGTCAGTTCTTCTTTTTTTCATTCACTAGGTTGTTCCTTTGATCCCTTCAATTTAACTATAGTAGCATGGAATTTAGGTGTTGAGGAAGTTGATGGTGTAACAGTTACTCTTATTCTCTTCTTACATTTTTCACCCCCAATGTATTTCTCATTGACCTCTTCCCTATCTTCGTTCATAGAGGTGCTTCTTTCTTAGGTACTTCTTCTTCAAGTGCTTCTTACTCAACAAGTTCTTTTTCTTTGGGAAATTCTTTGACATGGAATCCATTCCCAATGCTTTCAAACTGCCCATTAGAAATATCTATTAGTTCCTTAGTACATGCACTTTTTCCCCTAGCACGTGTGTCAACAATAGTCATTACATAATTCTTCCTTCAGAGGCTTCACTGATGAGGCCTAGGAGGTGTAGCTGCCCTTGCTTCCGACTCGACTTTAGCACTTTCCTCTTGTTCCTCAAATTTACTCCTTTCCTCCACAATGCTTGTACATGTGACTCTGCTAACAATATGATCTATATGTTCCCTTGTTGTTACAAAAAATTAATTATAATCTATTTGATCAACCCATGGTTAGTTATGTAGGTTTCAGGATGCTTCGCCTTGTGTACAACTTCTACCATATGATGTAATGACTTTCAAAAATAATAGGGCATACTAGTTATCTTCCCATTGCATAGATGTGCTAACAATTGAAAATGGTAATGAAACAAAATCCCAAAGCCTCCTTCACAAGTTATAAATTTCTAAATAAAATAAGTCACGTCGTCCCAAGCATGAGGAAGGAGATTCAATTAACCCCTCTTCCCTTATGCCTTACCTCCTCACCTTCCTGTAAGAATGTGGCTTTGGCCGTTGGGACTTCTATTTTCTGGCAGAACTAGCGTGTTGGAAACTAGATCACTACTGTGTGGGGGGGGGGGGGGGGGGGGGTGTGGTTGAATAAGTAGCGATGGCCTTTATTTCAAGTTTAAATATATTTTTCGGATTAACAATTTGAAACACACATCCACAATATTAGCTTATCAAAACATGAAAGCAGAAATAAACTCAAAGAGTAATAACCATGGAAAGCATCAAAACAAAAAAGCACACATGAAGACACAATTATTTCTTGTGGAAACCCTTTCAGGAGAAAACCATCTTGTTGTTGTTGCGTTGCTCAATTATTCTATTAATTTGTTGAAAAAGATTTTACATGGATTAGCTCACACCCATAAGCCGAAATACTTGGCTTATATTATAGTATGTTGGCACCTGTCAGTTAGGAAATTTGTTTCTCTTACGGATCTACAGAAATATATTTGTTGGAAGCACCCACGACCAATGATCCTTGCCTAACACGCATTGTACTATCCAACATCAATTGGATGGATAAATTTGTTCCTTTTAATGAATACGTTGGATCACTATCTACACTAAAACCTCCATGCCTTCACTTCCTCCATGTGAACCACTTTTCATAAATATTTCATATTGGGCTCTCAATCTGCTCAATATGAGCAACCCAACAACACCATCATTCTACAATATAAAATTTGAATAAAAAATATGACCTTGAGGGGGAAAATATCACATCAAATATTCACAAACTAATACACCACAAGATGCAAATCCTTCTCCACTCCTATTACTGCCATCTGCAACACAAAAAAATTGAAATTCTCGTTAAATGATTCTATACATTTTTCATACACAATTATGATAAAGCACTGCAAAACTTTGTGAGCATATGCTGCAATCTCTACTCACTCTCAATTCCCTCACAATGGTATACTCTCAAACTCACAAGAATACCAACCAACGAACAACACTATATTTTTATTTTTTACATAAGTAAAATCCAAATTATCCTAAAAAATTCTTCAAGTGAATACCATAGGAAAATACCATTGTTATGTCAATACTCTGGACACCTGTACCATGGTAATATCCAAACCAATACCATAGGAAAATACCTTGGTTATGTCAATACCAAGGACACCTGTACCATGGTAATCTCCAAACCAATACCACGAGAAAATACCTTGGTTATGTCAATAACAAGGACACCTGTACCATGGAAATATCCAAACCAATACCATGGTTATGTCAATACCAAGGACTCCTATACCATGGAAATATCCAAAACAATACCACAGACAAATACCATGGTTATGTTAATAATAAGGACTCTTATACCATGGTAATCTCCAAAACAATACCATAGGAAAATACCATGGTTATGTCAATACCAAGACTATCTGCACCAAGGTAATATCACATGCCAACCTACTCCACACACACATACCAATACCATGGTAATGTCAATACCAAGAATACTTGTACCATGGTAATACTCTACTCATGCTCAATAAAATACCAAGGTAAACCATTTAGCTACCATACCAAATACCATGGGAAACATCCTTGGTAACACTATATAACCAAAAAATCATATGCATAACCAATGCACAACCAAACACATATAATCAATCAAACACCTACCATGACATCTATCTACACAACCATAACATCTCCACATAAGCAACCAATCAACAAAAAACATCTAGACATAAGAAAAGATACTCCAAAACCATCTATCATAGATCATCCCCACACAATCCATAGATCATAGCTCATTAGAGACATACCAAAAACCATCTACACACAAGCCACTTGCAACAAAAACATTTTCCATCCTCACATCTCCATGCTAGTAGACATGCCAAAATTAATGCAACACATCAACCAAGTACAATCCACCTATAACTAAACATACAAGTGCTAACCAACTCTCCTGCAACCCATGCTACCAGGTTGACATCAATTCCAACCAACAATACATCTGCAACACAAATCAAAAGCCAACAATCTCCCCCTTTGGCATCGATGGCAACCCCAGCTAATCCAACCATCTGAACTATCCTCTAAAAACTTATCTCCATCCTCTCATTATACCCCTTTGACATCAATGGAAAAGAGCTAGACATGTCAAGGACAAATTCTATATGCTCCTCTCCGTGCAATGAGCTCCATCAACAAAAACAGAAACTCCACTCAGTATCATATTTCAGTGATGAATAATGGAATGCAGGAATGAAAGATGAGAATAATAAAAACACTCCTCCACATAGTAGAAAAATATGTGCAATAAAATCCCCCCAAACACAAGCTATGCTTGATCAAGAACACATTATAGCAACAATATAGATCTCCTATCAATAGCAACAAAATCCATGTCATATAGTAGTAGCAAATCAAATCACCAACACATAGTAGCAACAACATAATGTGACCAAATAGCAGCAACTCTGATCAACTCTATAACAAAAACAACATATATCCAATCAACTCATGAACAACATCATCATATATAGTCTCTCCATCTCATATCTATACTCCACACTATACTATCTAGTAGCTAAAAACTCATACATCAGCAACAACAATGACTATCTGGAAGTAGCATCTCTCTCTCCTATCTCAATGAGTAGCAGTAACATCCTCTGAGGAAAAATATAGTGGCAACAAATACATGATGATAGGGTCATAATGGCATGACCAACCATACTCCATTGAATGCAAACATCTCCATGGTTGAATGTGTGTGTCTATATATATATATATATATATATATATATAGAGAGAGAGAGAGAGAGAGAGAGAGAGAGAGAGAGAGAGAGAGATACCACTACCAATGCCTCCTTTCCATATGCAAGAGGCTACTCTACATGGACCAATGACTATGACCAAATGATATGCAACAGAGTATAGAGCTTCATAGATGCATTACATGACTATAAAGGATAATACATGATTGTACAATGACATCAATAAGCCTATACATATGGTTGAACCATGACTCACATGCCTTTCTCTCAATGCATACATGAGTCTAGATGCCTACTTATGATAAGTATGAGAGTGTACATGAATAATGCATGAAATACATGGTTGTACCAACACTACTAACATCCCACACATAGCTACACCAACTCTCATGGCTCTTAACTCTAAGCATGATACATGCAAGAATGAGACTCTCTCATACATGGAAATCATAATAATCCTCTCATTAATTAATGTCTAAGATAATGTCATAATTCAAGTACATAGAGCATATGATCAACAACATGTCCTCTTCATGGCAACAAGATAATATCAATATAAATCACATAAGAGACATGTGTCAGCCTCTCCAAATCATCAACCATAAATCAATATTTCAGAAACAGTAATCAACAACACATAATAATACATAGTGACACAACAATAACATATATTAGCAACATCATAAACTAACAACATAGCACACCAATCAGCCCAATATATCAGCTCTCTATAGAAAATCATAACAGCTACAATAATCATCATATCAAGCACAAATCTCTACAATTAAGATTGTATGGGAAACAACAATATGCATATAATGATGTGGTGGTAGTAGCAATACATATCACATTAGCAAGCATACTCATAAATATAATCATCATGCATCACATAGTTGAAAATCAAGAGGCCATATTCCAACAAGAACACAAGCTACAACATTATATTTCAAATCAACAACTAGAAAGGATAACTTTGTCATCAAATGTGTCTATGCACCATCACAGAAAATCATCAAAAACACCATATGTAGCAGCAACAACAACATGAAATGCATCCGTCATGATCAGCTTCTAGTTTTCTGCATATAGACTACAAATATCTAACACAAGAATTATTCAAGCAAATATACCATACACCTCCATGGCACCAACACATACATGATATCATCAAACCCAAATGCACAATACTAGCCATATGAATGTCAACTAATGTAGGTAGCATATAATCCATGCACAACCAAAATGCAAGTTCCTACAACAACCTCATGTCAAATAAACATATAGCATGGAATGCATATCCAACTCCTCCAAGGAAACATGATGCCATCAAAACCACTGAAATATTGGAAGCATATGAAGTGCTCCCCCTGAACATGTTCCATCTCCACTCATCACAACAGAAGATCTCCTAATCACAATAGCTTCTACAGATATATCATTAGTAGCACAAATATAATATCATAAAATACCATAAAAAATGATATGCATCAATAAACCTAGTTGCAAACATCAACAAAAATTCTCATCAAGCAAATCTATTCATATGAACTTCTCTTGCTATGGAAACACCTCCAATAATCTACCATGTAAAATCATGATGTACCATAGTTCCCCCTTGCAGATCCTTGTTGCTCCTTCTTCCTCCAAACTTTGAGTGGTTGTTCTCTTGCATGCAAATGTCTAGTTGTCCTCATACTTGGCCTATTTTGCATATTCTTCATTCCTTGATTAGGTGGCCTCAAGTAAATTGGAGTCTTGCAATATTTGGCCATATGACCAAGATTGTCACACACATAGCACCTGATGTGCCATAAAAATGGAGGAAAGGGCTCATATCTCCTATTCTTCATTCTACCCCTCCTTGCATGCAACCTACATTCAATAGCCTTATGGCCAAAATCATTGCATGAGTAGCAATAACCATAAAAATGACCATTATACCTGATTTTGGCTGAATTTCGTGAAGTGGGTTGTCTTCCTTGCTTGTTTGCTTGATAATATCTTCTATACCACTACTTCTCTTGTTGCATGGATCTAAAATTTTCTGCAATATGTACTAGATTTTGGAAGTTGAAGAATCTCACATCTCCCAAAGGTGAGAATGATCTTCTAGGTGATTTTCTTAGCATCACCTTTGGCATATCTTCCTTGAGTGCCTTATTTTGTTGCGTGTTTTGTTGATGTTTCTCCTTCTTGCTGCTTTTGTTACTGCTACCATCAGTTATACTTGTGGCTGCAACTAAACTAAATTATCCTTTATGCATGTTTCAATCTTATTTGTAGGATGAGGAAATTTGGATGCTCTTAAATTGAGTGGTTTTATTCTCCAAATCACCTCTTAGTGAAACCACTTATGCTTCCAATATCTCACATTCCTCCTCCTTTTCTCTATATTTATTTTTCATTTCTTCCTCAATATTCTTTGCCTCCTCAAGCTAAATTTTCAATCCATTGATCTCTTCTCTTAATCCATTCTCCTTCTCATTGGAAATCTGCAAAATTATTTTATGATCTTTACATGCAGAGGTTAGTCCATCCACTTCAGTAGCTAATTCTTTTTTACAACCATTGTTGGTTCATATTCATCCTTAACAAGTGAAATATCCATATCATCTCCACTATGTAGCTCAATAAAATCATCCAAATCATAATTAAAAAATCTTTCAAAATATTACCTCGTGACACAACTGTTTTTGCTAAAATTTCAGAATTTGTTGCTTCATTTTCAATGGATTAAATATTTTCCTCCTCCAAACCCTTTGTCTTTTATTACATTATCTTCTTTCTTCTGGCAATGATCCATGATCTACTCTCCAAGTAGTCAAGCTTCACTGAAGAGTACTAACTCTTATACCAATTGTTGGAAACTAGATCACTACTTAAAGGTGGGTGGGGTGTGGGGGGGGGGGGGAGGGGGGGAGTGGGGATGAATCAGTAGTGCTGGCCTTTATATCATTTTTAAATATTTTTGTCGGATTAACATTTTATAACACACATCCACAATATTAGCTTTTAAACATGAAAGCAACACTAAACTCAAAGCATAATAACCATGGAAAGCATCAACACAAATGTAACACTCTCCTCCCACATTTACGCAAGCTAACCGGTCCACCGGGGTAAACATGTGATGAAGAGTTACTATGATATGATTCAACTCCCTAAGTGAAATTAAGGAAGTGCAACTAACGAACCGACACTTTACATACCTCCCTCAGGTGCTACAAGACCCCCAAGAGCTAATCCACCACTCTAGGTGCCCAACTCCTGAGTTAACCTAGTCATTTAATGAATTAAACCCCCAGTCACTCCCATGACATGGGAATTAATGCGACTGGGACCCTCCAGTCACTCCCACAATTCCTGCAAGGGAGAGATTGCAGTCTTTTTCGGCCAGTTTTGTGCCAGAGACTACGAAATTTAAGCCATGTTTTCAGGGCTAGTCTCCAAACCACTAATTGGAACTTGATGAGACTTTCCAAGGCAATAAATGATATCAAGGCAAAGCCTCTAACAAAAAACTTTATCAAGGAATTGACCTAACCAATCCCAACCATGACAGTCATTTCGTCAAACATATCACATATATGAAATCTACAGGTTCCAACAACAAATCTGAGCATATGGGTCTCATACTTATCTGAGAATCATCAAGAAGGATTGATGCCTTCTCACATCAGTTGTATTATCATATATTAGGTCATTCATTCATTATTGACATACTAATCAAAACATGATGAGATCCATACATCATAATTGTCATAATACATACTCATAACCATCATATTACCAATAGAAATATCAAGGATATAACAGCCATAAAAACCACATATAAACAAGCTAATTTACCCATAAATACAAGTGGAGAGAAGCTCTTATTAACATATGAAAAATTCAACCAAGTCTAGGACTTCCACAAACCACCCGACCATAGACTAGGCTGAACCAAATCTATCTTTCAACCAATCATTCCCATGCCATATTCCAAGTATGAATGTGGAATCTCATGAAACAAATCAAACAAAACTGGAATAGGGTTTTCAGAGGACAAACCACCTCAACCCTGAACTAGTGATTCCACCTCACAATCAGACATCACTAACCATTGCTAGATTGGTCTCTACCCAAGTTGTCTAGGGCTCTAGAGCATTTGTTACAACTAAGGCTTTTAGGACTAGTAACTCAACCCATAGTTGTCATTTTCCTTCCAAAGCATTTTTCCAACTAGGGTTTCCAGGACTAGTAACTCAACCCACCAAGGGATTCTAGAGAATTTTTCCAACCAAGGCTTCCAGAACTAATAACTCAACTGAAGCAGTTACAGGGCTTCCAGATCGTTTGTCCAACTAAGGCTTCCAGGAACTAGTAACTCAACCCATAGCCAAAGGCACAAGAAAACCAACCAGAAAACAAAAGTAAAAACCACAACACCATGGCTATCTAGGAAATGGCAAGGATAAGCAATCCACCATCAATCTAGGAATTCCTCCATGCCAATGACAAATCATAACCAAGAAATCACATGCATATGTCATGCATGCCAAAACTAGTAAGGAAATCATACATGCAACTCGATACCTGCAACTAAAATTCATTGTAGTTGTTGATCCCGATGTCCTCTTGCACTTTCCTGGTTTTCCTTTGCCTTCTTGCTCCAATTTCCAAGTATTCCACACTCCTATAAGAGTGCTCCAAGAAAACTCTAAGTGTCCAAGAGTATGAGACAAAGAGAGAAAGGAGAGCTCCAAAACTAAACTGATAAAAAATACTACCAATTGATCCTCGGAAGCCTTTTTATCAATGAGGCCTCTATTTTCTTCATTTTCCATTAGTTTCCTTCATTTTCCTCCTCACATGCAACCTGTGACCTTTCACCTTCCTTTTCTCCTAATTTCAATTATTATCATAAATTAAATGCCAATTAATGCCTCATGCCTTCCCAAATCCTTTTCCATTCCTTTTCCAATTTCCCTTAGCCATAATAACCGAAATGAACACCTACTAGGATGTTTTTCCCACCATTCAGCTTGGAATACGTGTCCCGTGACCATGGTCTTATATTTTTTACATGAGTTTTTCACCAAGGTTGTTACAGAATCCTTCCCCTTGGGGGAATACCATCCTCGATGTTCAATGACACCTACAACCAAAAAGACTACTGACAACCAAAACATACTGCCCATGGAGCTTGATAACACAACTCGTTGTAGTATTTACAATGACATCCTACTGAAAACATGACAACCATACTGTTTACTAGAGATTTATAACACATCTCATTACGATGTTTACAACAACAACCACATATACTCTTATACATGTTTGCTTCAACCAGTAAATAATCATACTGTTTATGGAGATTTATAAATCCAGATAGATATATTATTTATTATAATATATAAATATGCACATTTTCTCAACCAACAAATAAAAGGATATGATGCCTGCATCTGCAACAAGGGAATCTAGAGGCTCTCACCTCCACACTCAAAGTAATATCGGGATTCACCTCCTTCCGAGGAATTCAAAAATCCACTGCCAAAGCCAAACTATATTCAATGTCCAATGCTACAATCCTGTGCCACTTGTCCTCTCAGTGAATAGTTACCGGCTCATTGTTCCAGGACACACTCCCAATGTGCATCTGATTCTATCTGTCCATGCTAATGACCTAAACAATCCATCCTTAGCCTTCCATTCTCTGTTACACAATCCCTTGGGAAATTTGGTTGCTCCCTTCCGTGCAGTCACACACCTTCCAAGTTCCGCTGACACCCCCATCCCGGGTAATCCATCCCTTAGCAAGGTTTCCTCACATCGGAAGTCCAAACACTAAGGCATATCCTTGCCTCAAAACCATCATATTAGTCATAGCATGCTCATGGAAATTAATGGACACTATTGAGTACCAATGTCCCACAATGGCCCTTCTCCTGAAGTGCTTTACCAACATATTGTTGCCTATTTTTATTCCTTTCACTGACGCTTCTAATTCTTGCAGTCAGTTTCAATCATCCAACCAGGAATTTCCATGCTTCTTGTACCAAGCACATAATTTCCATTAGACTCAAAATAAATTGAAATAAATTCACATCATACCTCATCAATGGCCTGTCAATAAGGTACGCTTCCAATCCTGTTTACTTCTTGTCACAACAAGTCAAACTAGCTCTTGACCAAATCATCATGTATAAACATATCACATCTGGTTAGCTCAAAACACAACCATGATAAATCAAAATCATGAATCACATGTAATCATCATAAACCAAAATCATAGATCACATATAACCATCATAAATCAAAATCATAGATCACATGCATAATAAAACTGAAAAAAATATTGATACTTATCCTTTAATAATTACTTTGCTTCTACCTTTGTCTTTTTTCCTTTTGTACACACATCATATTGTTTGCCACACCCAAAAAACATACAGTGCCTTTTACTTTTCTTTAATCACGTACACATACACAATGTACATCACAACACATACATCCAAACACCACATTTGAAACCAAACAATGCATACACCTACACCTGATGTACATCATGACGCATACACCTACACCCAGTGTATAATACAACACAATATATACATAGAGTTCAACACAACGAATACACATGTCACGATACCACGACTACACGATCCACATACATAGTACCACATGCCCACAACATAACATTTATGACATGCACACAATACCACATGTACACCAGTACCATATGTACAACATGTACACAGTACCACTTGTACATAGCACCCCCTACATAATGTGTACATAACATCACTTGTACATGGCACCACCTGCACAACATGTACACAATGCCACATGTACACCACACCACATGTACAACGTGTACACAATACCACATGTACACAACACCACATGCATGACATGTACATGACACCACATGTACACATCGCCACATGCATGACATGTACATAGCACCACCTACGCACAACACCACATGTGCAACATGTATATAGCACCACTTGCACACAACACCACATGTATAATCATGAACACAACACCATATGTACATAGCACCACATGTACAACATGCACACAACACCATATGTACATAACACTACATATACAACATGTACACAACACCGCATATCCAACATGCGCACACCACCATATGCACACAACACTGCATATCCATCATGGGCATAGTACGATATGTACACAACACCGCATATCCAACATGTACATAGCACCATCTATAACCAACACTGCATATGTAATATACACACAACACCATATATACAACAGGCACACAACATCATGTGTACACAATACTACATATGTTACATGTACACATCACCATAGGTACAATCACTAAGTATACAACATGCACAACATATACACAATAGTACCACTGCACATCCAAAACCACACTGTCTCTACCAAGCAATCTTGCTTCCAATATCTCTCTGTCATTCATGCTTATCCTAGCATGATGCGGATCACGATGTTTTCATCCTATTGATGTATCTCACATCATTATCTATCCATAACATAAACATGGACATAATATAAACACATAAATTCAATTCAAATCCACATGATATTGTCCTTGAAGATATCTCAGGGTTACTCTTCCCACTTGACTCCTCATAAGCCAGGAACCTATTCATGCTATTCGCTTGCATAAGCAATCATTCCTCCACGAGAATGATCTCTAACAACCCTGCCAGATAGTGATATATATATATATATATATATATATATATATAGATAGATATATTAGCATAAAACAATCACGATCTCGTTAGAAAATGACATACATACATACATATATATACATATAAATATTAGCATTAAACAATCATGATTCTAATGACCCTGTCAAACAATGACATACATACATACATACATGTATACATAATATACAAACATCAACATAATCATGATCACAACATAATTACCAGATAGCATAAGGTCAAGGTTAAGAGAACTCCCTTTATTCATTCACAGTATGCAAAACATTGAGAACAATGGTTCCCAACATAGCCAAGGCATATGACACCTCAAATCCATTTACTTTATCTTTCTCATGACTATCATGCCACCACCCATTTACACCAATGGACCCAACCAATCCAATTGAATGTCATACTTTTGTCTTCAGCTTCCCTTACTCATGCACCGAGCTTCATTTGGGTCTTACATTACCTGCTAGGTTTCATTCAGCTCTCTCTGGGCTCCATTAACTTTCCTATTTCCCAACCAATTCCCCAAGACCCTCAAAACATAAAATGAAAGAACAAATGCAAACAAGAAGAAAACCATGAAAACCAATAACAATACAACACCACAAACAAAGTGATACAGCCATACACTATACATATACAAAGTTGCAAGTCAAGTGAAAAAAATCACAAAATACCACAAGCACAAGACTGACAACAAACACCATGGCTCAATCCCCATGGTTCCCAGTGCTTCCAAAGGAAATCTCAACCTGAGCCTTCTTCAAAATTTCATGGAAGCCTCTTTGCCATGTAATCTCCTGCATCATATTGCCATAAACACATAATTGTTAGTGCATAAATAAACATAAAATATACTAGTTACCTTACCTTGTTGTGCCAAGCACATTTCCTTGTAACTGAACACGTTCATTCCATCTCTCAAGGGACTCCAATTCCCTTGATGAATCCATCCAAAACTGGAAACTAGTTGTTATACCTATCAAATACATGTTCAAGAATATAACACATATCCAGATAATGTCAAACAAAATCAAGGTTAAGAAGACTCCAATATGAAAAGCACTCATTTGTTTGGAATTAGGGTTTCCAAACATAGCCAGATGAATTCTTTCCCAATTCCTTTCTTTTACCTTTTCCTTGTAGCAATTGAGTCTTACTATGCATTGTCACATCACCCAACTGTTAGTTATATAAACACATCAACTATTACCTTGTCAAGCTAATACCAAGCATGTTGCCCTGCAACTGCTCACATATGTTGATCACATGTTTAAAGGATCAAGACAACATATCTATTAATTTGAAATCAACCTCTACCAAGTCTAACAACCATGTCATAATCAACAATCAAATTGCATACATCAATCATAATACATAATGCTACAACTATTACCTACTTACACTAAGGTACATATTAGATGTCTCAACACATAATGTGTCAACGCAACCATATTAAAACAAGATCATTACCTCATGCAATATTATAGACACATACTCATATTATGCAACTATTCAAACATTCAAACAATAGATAGACAACATAATAAACACCAAACACTCAAACACCCAAAAGGTGACATAAGAAAACTCATACCTCAATGTATCTCAAGGGAGGCTATCTTATCTGCACAATCAATCTAGATTAGTATGATATAACTTCACAACATATCAACTCAAACATAAATGAGATCATGATATCCATAACAGTAACTAGCTAACATGTTCACCTCATAATTTCATAAACAATTTCCCTTAATTTCATAACCATAATTGTCTACATAGAACAATCTAGGTAAACATGATACACACAACATCAATATCTTAATGAAATAAACCTAATCATCAAGTTAATATATAACATACTCATCAACAACATATAACATAATCATTAAGTTAACTATCATATAACAATCAAAAAGTTAACATATAACATAATCATCAAGTTAACTAACATAAAACAATAACAACAATGCATATACAACAAGTTACTATCATTCATGACTATTCGACACATGTGCATATGACCACACCGATTCACTAGCATCTACCATGCATGTAACCACAACAAAAATAAAATGACAAACATTTATATAACCCTAATGCATATAACAATCCATTAACTAACATACCTGCATGTCAAACATATAATACCTATATGACAATTTTCTCTTACCCCCAAATTCTATTGCTGCAACCTCGCTCTAATAGTCGGCATCTCCTGCTCTATCTCAACCAACACATCAACATTATAACATACCAATAACATCATGATGACCTAAAATACATACAATGACCTCACAATTCATATCTAAACTAATATACATGCATAACCATAACCATAACAATGCATCCACAACAACCTATAGACATTGTCATGCATAGAAAATGCATATACAACTGACATGCATTCATGACAATCACATCCCAACAAAAACATCATCAACTCCTGCATGACAATACAACTGTAACAATTACCATCATCATGCATACACATCAAGCACATATACAACCTACATGCATGCATGAGAAATACAGTATGCATGCATGAGATATCACCCAAAGAGAATGAGACATGTCTAATACCACTTTGTAACAACCTCCTCCCATATTTACCCAAGCTAACTAGTCCACCAAGGTAAACATGTGACGAAGAGTTACTATGATATGATTTAACTCCCTAAGTGTAGTTAAGGAAGTGGAACTGACGAACCAACACTTTACAAACCTCCCTCAAGTGCTACAAGACCCCAAGGAGCTAATCCACCACTCTAGGTGCCCAACCCCTGAGTTAACCTAGTCATTCAATGAATTAAACCCCCATTCACTCCCATGACATGGGCATGCATGCAGCTGGGAACCTCCATCCACTCCTGCAATGCATGCAAGGGAGAGACTATAGTCGTTTTGAGCCAGTTATGTGCTAGAGACTGCAATATTTAAGCCACTTTTTGAGGGCTAATCTACAAACCACTGCCTAGAACTTGACAGACTTTCTAATACAATAAATGACACAAGATAAAATCATCTAACACAAAACTCGATCAAGGACTTGAATTAACCAAGCCAAACCATGACAGTCATTTCGTCAAACATATCACATATATGAAATCTACAGGCTCCAACAACAAATTTGAGCATTGGGGTCTCATACTTATATGAGAATCATCAAGAAGGATTGATGTCTTCTCACATTAGCTACATTATCAATTATTAGGTCATTCATTCATTATTGCTTCACATACTAATCAAAACATGATGAGATCCATATATCATAACTGTCATAATACATATTCACAATAAACATATAACGAACAGAAATAACAAGGATATAATAGCCATAAAATCCACATATAAACAAGTATATTTACCCATCAATACAAGGGGAGAGAAGAAATTATTAACATATGCAAAATGCAACCAGGTCTGGAATTCCACCAACCACCCAACCATAGACTAGGCTAAACTAAATCTTTCTTTCAGACAGTCACCCCCATGCCATATTCCAAGCATGAATGTGGGATCTCATGAAACAAATCCAACAAAACTGAACCAGGGATTCCATGGGCCAAACCACCTCAAACCTCAACCAATGATTCCACCTCATGGTCAGACATCACTAACCATCACCAAATTGGTCTCTACACAAGTTTTCCAGGGCTCTAGAGCATTTGTTTCAACTAGGGCTTCCAAGACTAGTAACTCAACCCATAACTATCATTGGGCTTCCAAAGTGTTTGTCTAACCAGGGCTTCAAAGACTAGTAACTCAACCCACCAAGGTCTTCCAGAACATTTTTCCAACCAAGGATTCTAGGATTAGTAACTCAACCCAAGTTGTTACAAGGATTCCAGAGCGTTTGTCCAACCAAGGTTTCCACGAACTAGCAACTCAACCCATAGCCAAAGGCACAAGAAAGCCAACAAGAAAACAAAAGTAAAACCCACAACACCATAGCTATCCAAGAAATGTAAAGGATAAGAAATCCACGGGCAATCCCATTACTAGCAGTTGTTACAGGTCTCACAGCTGGGGTAACATTAGTTGTTACAGAAACATCATAGGTATCATTGATTGTTACAATGGTGTTAGCAGTAGCACCAACTATTACACTTCATGAATATTGTCAATTGTTCTAGCATTAGTAGTAACATCAGTTGCTACAACTAGTTGTTTTTCTAAAGACCTTTGAATCAAGTTTTATTCTCCTAATGATTTTTCTTCCTCATTTTCTATAATGACGGGAGAAATAGCGGGGTTTATTACACTTCCTGATTGTAATTTTATTTCATTGCATTCCATAGGTGAGATACAATAGGTAGGGAGAATTGGTGTTTCAACTTGTTGCACTTCCTTATTATTGGGATTAGGGTTAGGTTGTACAAGGATTTAGGGATGTAATGGAGGACCACTCATAGGTACATTGGAGGAAAGTTATAGCTTTCATTATGGAATCAAAATCTAAATAGGCATTTGATTAAGGAGAACAGTCCCTCACCATGGATGAGGCTATCAGGGATAAGGTCACTAAGACTAGGGCGTAGGGTATTGAACCGAAGGGGGATTAGGGGGCTACCATGGAGCTACCGGATATTGCATTTTCCTGGGAATTGTTGAGGAATATACATAGCAGACCAAGAATTAAAAGAAGAGAAGGGTTATTGCATCATACCTGATGGTTGAGGCTACTAGGGCTTCTTAGTGCCAATAAAATATGTTTCTTTAGTGTCCTCCCTTGTCTCCTTATAAATTTATTTCAATCCAGGTAATGAGGGGCACTTCTCTGTAGAATGGTCCAGCTCACATATATTATAGTTGTTAAGTGGGAACTCCCTTAGAGGATGTTTATTCCTACACAGAGAGAAGAATATAGCCAAATCTTGTTCTACTTCAAAGGACACTGAAATCATAATGTTATTTTTGAAATTCTCCATCAAGTTTCTAATTTCTGCTCATGTTACCCCACTATTGGCTAACTTTAAGATCCGGGTAGAAGCATCATGTGTCATAGTCATATTTCTTGTTGATCCTTTGGAACTCCTTCAACAAAGTTGAACAATTTCATCATAAGATTCCTTGGATATATCTCCTTTCCCTAGAAGATTTAGCATGTCAAGGAAGTCATCCCACATTCCTTTTATTAGAATTGTTTTAACTATTTCCTTGTCTCGACTACTACGCTAAGATCTCTGTAGATTGTACTGAAGGCATTCAACATACTCTTCCAAGTTTTCATCTGGTGTCTGAGTTACCTTGAATAGCTCTTGGCTCTAATCTCTAAAATGACAGTAGTCCTAGTACTTTTCTAAAATGGTCTTGTTCATCCCATCCCAAGAGGTAATGGATGCCTCACCAAGTCCCATAAACCATTTCATTGTTGCTCCCTTTAGTGTAGTTGGGATAAATTTTAATTATATTCATCAGTGGTGTAATCATATTTCCTACAAAGGACATCGAATACAAATATAAATGTATCTGGATCTTCAATAATTGTACCCTGAAAAGTAGGAAGTGCAGCTAACGTAGATGACTCACGGGATGCTAGCCTTTGTTAGGAAGTTTCACTTGGTATTTTATTCTTAGACATTACTCCTTGAGCAGATTATTTTTCTTCGGATTTTGAAATGATCTCTTGTATATAAGTTACTCTTCCCAAATATTTATTCTTATTCTTTCTCTCGTGTCCTCTTCTACTTGCACGATTAGTTTCTTTGGGGGCACCATATTTTTATTCTTCACTATTCATGCAATGAAATGTTATGTGCCCTGACTCCTCACGAGGTTGATCCCACTTCAGTATGTCGAATTGATGCACAAGTTCTTACCTCTCATCTTATCACCCATAAAAACCTCAGAGCCAGGAATACATCTACCACACATTCAATCAATGCATGTAAACAAGATGGTCAAACACATGCACCTCTAATAGCTTCCCCGGAAACGATGCCAAAATGTTGGGCAGATAAGTTGTCCTTTTAAATTAGAGTAATTGATCCAACTCACACATAAATTTTCAGTTTAGGTAGGCTTTTTGTTTCAAGGATATTATGCAAAATATATGCAGGAACAATTGGAAACTAGTGTTAACCAAAGCTCAAAACCAATCGTTGTAATGCCACTCTCAACACTCAAAATACACTTGTTGTCACACTCCAAACCTTTCTCACACTTCAGAAAGAAAAGAAACACACATTGTAGAATAAATCACACTCTGTCACGCATTCACTCCTATTCAGAAGAAAAAGCACGCCTAGAAACCATTCAACACTCAAACAATTATTGAAACACCCATTCAATTAAATAAACAAACCAAAGAACTATAACAGTAATCAAATAACCATCACACCTAATGAAGGGACCAGTCCAGGACCTATGTTATTACACAATAATAGAGGCTACAATCATGCAACCATTCACTGCATGAGAAATATTTGTAACATTAACAACAAGTAACACATAAATTGCAACTGAGAGGAAATAAATATACTACCAAAATATGTCTGTAACTAGCGTTCCTAGCTAAGAAGGAGGGCCCTTCCTCCTTAGCAAGGGCTGGTGAATTACACAACACACAAGCTAATTAGGAAAGAGATACGAAGCCATGAATGGTAAATCTTTGCATTAATGAAGGTTACAGTACAAAATTACAATGTTTTTACTCCCTCCTCTGATCTCTATCTATGCAGGCCTCACGGTCAGAGAGTGCATTCTTTTATAATTTCATATTACATTCCTATTTTTGAAAAGTAGGATCATCAAGAGAATTTCTCGATTCTCATGTGATCTAAATAAATATTATACAAAGCCCATCTTTTAACAAATGCTCTTAATTGAAACTTAGTTGTAACAAATTTTCTAAATTACAATGATTTATCACTTGGAAGTCTTAAGTATTTTAACTAATTCAACTGTGATGCCCATGAATATCTTCTTTCAATGGTCAAACTGGCTCTGACCATAATCTGCCTATGTTGGTCTTTGTTGCTAATCATAGGATAACAAAGTATCCAAAATAAGCTTGGTGTTATATCAGCAGTGTCAGCAAAGTCTTCATTCCATCTTTAGTGAGGTGGAAATGGGGAGATATCATCCTCTAACAGCATCTCAACAAGCCACACCACCTAAACAACCCTTCATCAATTCATTAATAAAATAGCCTAAAGTAGTTAACTTTTATGTCAAATTATAAGCAAAACTAGATAATAAGGATGACATACAAAAGGGAACATACTTTAGTCAATAATGGTTGACGAAGTGACAAGACATGGTTTTAAAGTCAAAATGGTAGGAAATATAGGGAAAATAGGTACAAAAGAATGTCAATCATGTGTCCCAATAAGACCCTATTCATTTAATTGGATCAAGATATTCATTGCTTTCATATTGATGTTCATATGAATATTTTAACTTATGTATAACGATTAGTGATTTGCATGTGTTAATTAGGAAATGAATATGTAAGAAATTGTAAATTTGATCTGTCATCATATGCAACAAGGGATGCTAGTGTTTTTTATAATTATTATTATTGATGATAATTTCTTGTTGGTGATAAAAAATAAGAGAAGAAAAAATTGTATTTGAGGTTATTTTTATGAACATTCTACTTAGTTAGATAAGGATGATACAATGGGATTTTTAATTACCTTCCTAATTTCTCAAAAATATAGCTAGAAAAACTGCGCATTTAGTTGTCAATATGGATTTGGTATTAAACTTGCAAGTTATCATGCACTGTATATGAAGTTCACACTTTCTACTTTCATTGGTTTGTTTTGTAGTTGTAGTATCAATGATTATTTTTTCATGGAGAGTATAGATAGTTCACAATCTTTAGAAATTTTCTACAAAAAAACACACTTGTTGAAAGGAAATGAACTACTTGCAAGAAAGGAAATTCTAGCAAATTGTAAGAAAGGAAATCTAACTAATTACAAGAAGTGAAATTCACACTTGCCGAAAATAAATCAATTAAATAATTACAACAAAGGAAATTATGCTTGCTAAAAGGATATCTATGAAATAGTTGTAGGAAATGAAAACTAATCTATTCTAGTTGGCACATAAAGCTTTGTGTTGTATCCTTCAACTAAACAAACCATGAATTGTAGGAAATAAAAATAATATATTCTAGTTATAATAGGAGCACCATGTTGTAACCTTTAACAATGTACCATAATCCCCACTGAATGAAACAAGAAAGAAAATAACTTATTCTAGTCCTTGCCAAAACTACTACTATGTTTACTCATGCTAACTTATTCTAGTCCTTGCCAAAACTACTACTATGTTTACTCATGCTAACAAATCCAGTCATTACATTAGGCACATTTATTCAAAAGAAATGTAAATGAAATCAAACTGGGTAAAGATACATGTCTAATTAGAAATAAATAAATAAATGTAGGGTCATCCTACATGACTAATAAATTGTAGAAATAAATAAACACAATAATTAATTATATAAGTACATAAAATAAATTCTAAATTCTACATGCATAAATAATTGTGAATTTAAATTACACAAAAATAAATTAAAAAGAATTACCAAGGTTACACAACGTCATGTTCGGTTGGAGTGGGCCCTCCCTCCATAAAACATAACGTTGATACTATTCTATATTAATTCTCATTACATATACAAACATAAATTAATTAAACAAATTAATAAATGACATATATTAATTTAATGTATTAATGCACAGCTTAAATTAAGATGCTCCTAATATATACTATAAATAAATTGATGCTAATTAAATTTTGTATAAATTTTGAAACTATAATCTAATTAAAATGGGAACTCATAAAGTATAATCCGCTTTATCATAACTTGAACTTGTGCTCTAAAAGTCTTCTTGTAAAACGAAAGGAACTCTTTTTATGCATAAGTTTTTGTCTAAAAATAAAATAATAGATAATAAATGAGATCCACAAGTTTCTAATGTCGTTTGTGGTTGAAGGGAAAGTACCCCTAGGGTCCTTTGGGCTAAGACTCTACCAGACTGAAAATTGCTTATTCAAAGAAACACACACACACAGCCATCTTTTTTACTTTTAAGCAAATTCTAATGTTTAGGGTACATACCTAAGGTCCTACGTTCGAGAAGACCGTTAGGGTGCAAACCCTTCTTGGAGTTCCCTTCTTCTTTCTTTGACCTGCAAGACAAACAAATCAAAGAACACAACAGTACATGTATAGAAGTTTATATATAAATCATCTTTATGCTATAAAGTTAGTTATAAAAAATCTTTAAGTAACCACTTTCATAAGAATTCAACACAAGAATCTCATAAGCATAAAGAAAGATTATTCGGGAACAAAGACGTGTTTCTTTATATATAAAGGCAAATAAAGTACATACATCGGAAAGATATCACCTGAACACCTTCAGCAGGCTCCAAGCAAGCTTCCTCCCGGATTCGTTCCAGCCTCCAGCCTCCAACAAGAGCTCCTTCCAAGTCTTACTCAATGATGATGTCAAGGATGAATGATCACCAATACACATGGAAACAAGGGTTTCCTATGCAAAATGGGGGAAGTGCAGAATGCACCAAGGACTTCAGACCTGGTCTAAGGGAAAAATCTCAGCATAATAATCTTGCTCTCCTTTCTCTCTCCCCTTGGCCTTCCCTTTGATGTCTTTTTATACCCTCTCCAAAGTAGTTTTTTAGTTAGGAGTTGGTTGGGAACAGTTGGGCCACGGGCACTAACAGGTGATCCAGCAGGTAAACCCGCGATCACCGCCCGAAAAAGAGGAAATTATATTTTTTTAAGTGTTTTAATAGATACACGCGGGTTGGGTATGACAGACCCGCGTGTACACGCGTTTAACACAGGGCAAAGTCGCGTA
The DNA here is from genome assembly GCA_031772625.1 of Pinus tabuliformis. Taxonomy (NCBI): domain Eukaryota; kingdom Viridiplantae; phylum Streptophyta; class Pinopsida; order Pinales; family Pinaceae; genus Pinus; species Pinus tabuliformis. The sequence continues at coordinate 680,692,813 of CM062817.1, forward strand.
TAGGGAATAAAACACTGTTTTTTAAATTTTTGGACCAGGTCTGGAAGGAGGGGTTGCCCTAGGCCATAAGTGCAGCATCACAAACCATAAGAGTGAGATTTGGAGCTATAACAGATGCCCCCTAATGTATGAGGTCAGAAGGGGAACATGATGGCCGAAATATATTAAGTAAGTACAAGGAAAAGAACTCTGCCGAAAAACCGAGGAGGACTTCACCAGAATTCAGCCTGCCAAGCCACCGAAAGGAGATCAGAAAGAAACACTGTCTGAGGCGGGCATACCCATGCTCAGGAAAAGTAAAGCATGTCCGCATATCAAGTACAAGCGGATCCACTAAGTATACAAGTATAAATGACTGTAAAATACATAATGGATCATCTGATCATAATGAGTAAGTACATGTCTGAATATCACATATAAAACTGTCAATGATGCTGAAAGATGCAACGGATCACTGAAATCAAAGACTGATCCCATAAGGTACCAACTGAACATGATGGAATAGGATGGTACTACACTGTAAACTCAGGTGCCAGCATATAGAATGTCGCTATGACTGACTGCAACATATAAGGTGGAGTGGTATCAACGAGCAGCAACAGGAGCAACTGTCAAGTGAACCAATGAATGCTGATACAACCTGAGGTCTTCACCGACCGCCGTGGTACATTTCTACACCATGGGAATAAATGATCTGAAGTCGACCATGTGAGAAATCGTTTGATTACCGGTCATTGATGTATACCGTTAACAAATGCGAGACTACTCACCGATAATGATAATGAGCGTCAAGGTACCCAGTACAATCTAACAAGTGTGAATAGATGAGCTGAAGTCGAACACCTATAAGAATCTATCAATCAGGAGACAATGATGGTTTCCCACTGTCGATAGCGAGGAATCTGCCACTAATGACTGCAAACCCCAAGGTACTGCCAAATGGACTCTAGATCTTTGCCCTAGAGCAATGAGTCGGAGTCGATAGGGAAAGATCTGCTAGAAGGAAGGCATTAAGGCATCCTCCATCAATCTAGCGCGAGTGTAACCCATAGGCCAATAATGTGGAAGGAATCGGACGAAAAAGATGTAGTAACCCAACCGAAGTACGTTTCCGGCGTACACAAGATGTGGCTAGCGCACGGCAGAAACCCTCTGAACCAACCAATAATGAAAGCTGACACAGAGGCGAGGTATCCACCAATAGGGTCAAATGGAAACCAAGGTACTGCACGAATCCCAATGTGTGATAATGTATGCTGATGTCGAACACAAGGGAAACCACTCAGTCAAAGACCCATGATACTGATCGATGCTGAGCACAAGGTGACCTATCAATAATGAAAATAGGGCCAGGGTGCGGTCTCTAGGTCTGCCCTCAGAGCAATGTGTCGTCGTCGATAAGGACAAGACCCGCCAGCAAGAAGTCAATGGGGACCTTCTCAAACCGGCACGAGTGAAGGACCAATATAACTGATGTGATGATAGACATGACACTGACAACCAGGGATGGCCGACTGAAAAATGAGTCAAGAGACACCGCAGAAAGGCCGACTCAGGCTAACTTCCCTTGAACAAAAGCATGACTCAATGTGACTATGTGGCAGCATATAATGAATCTGTATAAGTTCGTCATGCAGGAGGCACGAACGAACCCTCCATATGATTGGAAGAGATAACCAATCGGGGGAGAACTGACTCGATAACAAGGCTATGGCTTACCTAAGTCAAACTAAATCCCACCCATGCGGAGGAGACTTTGTTTTGAGTGCTTTGTTCAAGGGCGACACGACTGACTCTAGCTGCCAACAATAAATGGAAATAATGTCCCTGTTCCCGCTCTTTTTGGAATATTTAATTTTTTTGTCTTTTTCTGATAAGCCGGAAAAAGAATAAAAGAATGCTATGGTACAGTGGAAAGAACGAGTGTCGGTGAAACAGATGATCTAGTTCCTGGGAAAGGAACGTTCCTATGCTCAATGCAGGGAGGTGAAAAACTGGTCAGTGACACTCAGAGGTATGTCCCTTCCACGGGTCTGGGTATGTCAAGCTGCAGAGGTCAAGGGTATGCAAGGTTGATTTTTGCAGACGTCATGGTCAAAAGTGGGTTTAACACGAGTCCAAGTGAAGCCGGCTATAGGCCAAAAGGTGCAAATGGTCAACATGCAATGCAGAAGTACAACTCAACACACATAGGAGCCTCTAGGGTATAAGGCCAGAACGAAACGAAGAAGCAAAGAAGAATGAGTCTTCAACGCATAAGTCATGGCGGGACTACCGAGGACTCCCGAGCCTACTCAAAACGAAGCAGCATGGGCAACAAATGTCAGTGAGGTGCTAACTAGGATGCCCATGTAAAAGGATGGCTCTACCATCATGTCATGATTTAAAGAATCGGCGAGTGAAAATGGCTTGCGAACCATAACATGATGGGGTCGACCCTACGGCAGATGTATCGGTCAAATGGAGGCTAGTATGCATAATGCAACGGAAAAATGGTGTCCCTAACCTATATGCCAGTGAGAACACGATACCTGCCATGACGGGTCAGCAGTCATGGAACCGTCTCGAACCGTCGAAAAATGTCGAAAAATGTCCTGAAAAACAACTCAATCTCGACATTCCAAGCTCCCAAGTTAAAAGTGACATGAAACCAAACAAAATAAAATTTTGAAAAAATTTTTCATTTTCAAAACTTATAAAAAGAAATTTTGGACTTACCATTTTCACCGTTTGACTTGGAGAGCAAATTGTGGAGCAAAAGGAGCAAACTTTCCCCGTGACTTATTCCACCGTTCAAACTTGCCGAAAACTTCCAGGTAAGCACTAAACTTGTCTTGCAATCAATTGTGATAGTTTTTAGGAAGTTTAATTAATGTTTCACCGTTAGATTTTTGCAAAAAATCGCTCTGCGGCGTACACGCGGGTTGGATGTATATAAATCGCGTATACGACGGCCCTACACGCGACTGTGTATAGGGTAAACCGCGTGTGCGCAGCGAAAAATTTTTATACATAAAACTAATGGATGAAAATGATTTTTTCTTCCAGGATGACTCTCACATGGCGTGAAAGAGAGCACTCAGCTGTAGATAATGAAGTTATGGACAATGATGAGGCATTAGATGCCTTACGGGGATGCGGATTGTTAAAATTCTTCAAGTTGCCGAATATGAAAGCAAATGTGCGTCTGCTCGAGAGACTTATTGATTATTGGGATGTCGAGGAAGAAGCTTTTATGATTGATCAGATGCCACTCAGGATAGAAGTGGAAGATATATATTTCATCACGGGCCTTTCCCGAAGGGGAGAGGTAGTACACTCCCGGGGCAGGACCCGGAATAGTCTCAGTGTAGACGACTATGTACAACTTTACTGCCCAGGTCATCGGAAGGTCGGGAGTCAGATCTCGATCCCACACGTGGCGAGTTTGTCACTGCGGATAATCTTGTTCACCATAGCTCGAGTGAACGGATCATCTTCGCTACATCAGGCATCACGGGTAAACATGAGCGTAGCAGTGGACTGTCTCACCACGGTGTTTGACTGGTGTACTCCTCTACTTGCCAACATGAAGGAGCAGCTTGCTTCTATCAGGAGGGGACAGACCAAGAACTTTGGGTACGGAACCATTTTATGCACTTTTTTCTTCGAGAAGGTTCCTGCACTCCGCCCCAGGGTAGCAGTTCCCATCAGTAGTCCACGTGATCCACGTATGGGCCGGTGGGCTGACTTGATGAAACGTCTGGGGGGTGGGGAAGTGCCTAGGAATGCATTCGACGACGACTTTTTTGCTTGGTGGGAGCAACAGATCATCGCCATAGACGACTACCCCTATGCTGGACTGGATTTCCGAGGAGATCCTGACCTAGTGTTGCCACCAGATGCAGCATGGGGCGAGATCGGTAAGATTTTTTTGATTTTTATGATTTTAGGATTTTTAGGATTTTTCAAGTATAATGATGAACTTTGAAAAATATATATATATATTATATTATATATATATATATTTTTTTTTTTGATGAGATTCAAATGACTGATATGATGATCATGTTCCAGACATTGGGCCCGTGCGACCAGATGGATTCCCACGGCATGGACGGCGTGGCCGAGGAGCCGAAGAGGAGGCTGCGAATGCGGAAAGGACCCTCAACAACGTCCAGCGACACTTGGCGAGATTGAGCTACCAAGTACCGATGGCCGAGATAGAGGACCTTCCTCCAGATATGCAGCGTCATGTGGTTGGGATGCCATGTGACTGGGTTCGCGTCTTTCGGCGCGTGGCCACTGCTATAGTTAGTTATTTAGCTGCTCATCCAGAGCCGAGGCATTAGATATGCCTGACATGATTATGGGCATTTGAGTCCCAATTTTGTATATTTTGGACACACATATGTACACTCGAGACGCTTTGCGATATATATATATATACAGTTTGACTTTTTGATGCATGATTTTATGATGATGAATGATTGATATGCCAGTCTAATGCTTGATTAGCGATAGAATCAGCTAACCAATTTTGAGATCTTGGAATGTGCAAATAATTAATGTAAATAAATGATCTTTGCAACAACCTCACCCTTAAATATTGGCGATATAATGATGGATCTCTAACCCGATAAATGTTATTTAACTGAGACACTATCAATTGAGAATCAAGATACACTACCAACGAGTCGATCCCATAAGAGATTGCCTCGGATAGTAAATTGATAACAGCTGTATACTCGGCCATATTGTTTGACGCAGGACCGATACACACGCCTCTCGATGTCATCAACTGACCAGTTGGGTAATAAAGTACCCAAGCTGCGGAAGCAAGATTCCGAGTGTGCCGACTAGCACCATCGGCGAATCCAAAATAAACCAAATCATCCATCAACACCTGCCAAAGCAGACCAAAAAGTGCTGATATCAGAAAACGCTCGATAAGATATGTACAAATATACATAAAATACAAAGAAGTCATTGCCTGGTAAAACTAAGCAAAATACTTCTTTAAATAGAGCCCATTTCGGGGCTCCGCCAACTTGTTTCCTTCGAAATCAATTAACTCATACGATCCTTTTTCTAAGACTCGTTTGATAATGAAAGGACCGTACCACATAGGCTTGAATTTGCCTGCCCCCAAGGCGTCCTTATCTTGGTCATAGACCAAGACAAGGTCACCTTCAGAAAAGACTCGAGGTCGGACAGACTTATCATACTGAGTTTTGACCCTTTTCTTATGGGCCTCATTCGTCGTGGCTACATCTCGACGCTGCTCATCGAGATGTTCCAGGTGAACTAGGCGCTCCTCGAGACTCGAAGTCTCAGGAAGAAGCTCGACAGCCAATTTCAGAGATGGAATTTCACATTCGACCGGAAAGATAGATTCCATCCTGTAAACTAACTGAAAAGGAGTAAAACCAGTAGCCGTTTTAACGGAGGTTCGGTATGCCCAAAGAGCCGGATACAACATAATGTGCCAATTGGACCGATTTTTATCGATTGTCCGTTGGAGTATCGTCTTAAGAGTTTTATTGACCGCCTCGACCTGTCCATTGGCCTGAGGATAGTAAGGAGACGAATGCTCTTGACGGAAACCTAATTTAAAAGCCAATTCGGACATTAGCTGATTTTGGAAATGACTGCCATGGTCAGTGACAATCTCTCTTGGGATACCGAATCTTGAGATAACTTGATTGAAAAGAAACAAAGCTGCCGTGTCACTGTCGTTCTTATAAGTAGGCATGGCTTCAGCCCACTTCGTGAAGTAGTCTACAGCCACGATAATGTACTTGTGATTTGCCGCTGAAGGCGGATTACAAGTCGTAAAATCAATACCCCACTTAGTAAAGGGACCGACGGTGACAACGGGAAAAAGGGGAGCTGGATGCGCGCGCATCTTGCGAGTAAAAAATTTGACACGGGTGACAGCGTTTTACCGCTTCCACACAGTCCTTAAAGAGTGAAGGCCAAAAGTAGCCGGCACGTAAGATGCGCTGGGCTGTAGCAAGCCCAGATAGATGACCACCACAAGCTCCACTGTGGCAATCATTAAGAACAGACTCTGCTTCCTCTAAGGTTAAACAACGTCGAAGAATTGAATCAACCCCTCGACGGTATAAAGTGTCACCAATGATAACATAGTTTTTAGCCAGGTGACGTAACTTGCGACGTTCATCCTTGGAGGAAGTAGAGGGAAACTTCGAAGTCTGGAGATAAACAATGATATCTCCATACCAAGGGTCTTGTGAAGAGATGAGGAATATATGTTCGTCAGGTAAACTTTCCTCATAAACAACATCCTCTCCACAAGGAAGCTCAGAAATTAGCTCCGCGAAGACCATAGATTTCTTAGACTTGGCAGACAAGAACTCGAGGTCGAATTCTTGTAAAATGACTATCCATCTATTATATTTGCCCCCAATCACTCGCCTACTGAGGACAAATTGGAATGGATTGACCGCCGCTAAGACAAAAGTTTTGCGTAGCAAAATGTAATGACGGAGCCTCTGGACAGCATGGACTGCTGCCAAGGCCAACTTCTCAACTGGAGAATAGCGGAGTTCAGGGCCTATCAAGCCTCGGCTCAAATAATAAATCACGTGCTCGACAAGAGCATCGTCTTCCTGAACTAGAACCATACCAATGGTAGATTCTGCTGCAGCGAGATATAAAAGGAAGTCTCTACCATAATCCGGTGGACTCAAAAGCGGGGCAGAGACTAATGCCTTTTTCAAAGCATCAAACGACCGCTGCGCAAAGTCGTCCCACAGGAATGGAACTCCTTTCCGTAGCAAACGCATGAACCCTTTAGTGATCTCGGCATAGTTTGCTATAAACCTTCTTAAGAAATTGGCCTTCCCTTGAAGACTTTGAAGTTGACGAATTGAAGACGGGGGAGGCAACTGAACTATTGCCTCAACCTTGAAGGGATCAACCCGAATCCCTTCATTAGACACAATAAACCCTAACAACCGACCGGATGTAACCGCGAAAACGCACTTATTGGGATTCAACCGGATTTTATAGAAACGACATCGCTCAAAGACTAATCGAAGATGACTAGGATGATCAGTCCTCTTTCGAGAACGAGCAGCGAGATCATCTAAGTATGCTTCGATGATATGTTTGATGTCGTGGAAAGCGTAAGACATGGCCCGCTGAAAGGTGGCTCCAGCATTTTTAAGACCAAAGGGCATCTTTCGATATGCAAAGGTACCCCAGGGACATATGAAGGCAGTCTTATGCTGATCCTCAGGACGAATGGAGATCTGATTATAACCCGAAAAACCGTCCATGAAGGAAAAAATTTCATTACCCGAAAAACCGTCCATGAAGGAAAAAATTTCATTACCCGCACACTCGTCGATAATCTGGTCAATGAATGGCGTGGGGTAATTGTCTTTTGGACAAGCCTTGTTCAAGTCCCTAAAATCGATGCATACACGGATTGTTCCTTGCTTTTTGTCCACAGGGACTGGATTCGAAACCCAATCCGTAAGAGGAACAGGGTATATAAAACCCGCCCTTAGCAGCTTCTCAACCTCAGCTTTGATAGCCGCTGCTTTCCTAGGGTTAACCGGCCGAAGCCTTTGACGAATCGGTTTTGCGTTTTCATACGTCTTGATCTCATGTTGGACTATAGAAGGATCAATGCCGGGCATTTCCTCATAAGACCAAGCAAATACATCACGATATTCCTTGAATAGGTCGGTGTAAATTTGAATTTCTTCAGGGGAACACTCACTTCCGATGAAGATATTCTCGATGATGTTAGGATCCTTAGAGATGTTTATAGGTATCGTTTTTGAGATTACCGACATATTACCTTCGGCACGCACGTGTGTTGGAGCCAAAGGGTTCGACACCGTACAAACATCACTACCAACGAGCTCGGAGAATCTAGATTCTACTTCCTGCAATGGAGGAAGAAAATATGAGCGATGGTGTAAGTCTTCCCAAGGTCGATCTATACCCATCATAATTTCGAGGATTGCTTCTTCAGAAGGTAGAACCGAATCTAAGCAGTCCAAGGCAGAGTTAGAATCAAAGCTCCAAGCGGGGGCCACATGACCATCTAACTCCTCTTCGGAAAAAGGAGTAGAATGGTTATCTGCAGAGTCTACGATAGCCTGATATCTAAGCTCAGCTGCAGATATAGGAAACGCCATTCCATTAACTTGCCCTTCAACTAATGTGGTCGTAGGTGAAGGCAAGGTCCAAGGGTCGGAAAAATGATGAGTTCGGAAGAACTCCTCTCGAGGAGATTCCTTGGATGATGAAATAGCATTGATTCTTGCAAAAGGAGAGGGAAGATCAAACGTACCCATCAATGAGGAATACATCCCTACTCCTAAATTCTCAGTCGGCGGGCGAGGGTTATCCACCAAAGGGACAGTAGAGTCGGAGGTTGCTTGAGGATCGATTGGAGCATAGTCCAATTGATCAACCTTAACGATTTTCCCCTCATGAGGAAAGCAAATGACACGAAACAGAGTCGAAACAACGGCTTCCATCTCGTACACCCAGTTCCTTCCTAATAGGAGATTATAGTCTAGGTTAGCATCTACGACTTCAACTTCGATATTAACGACCTTCCCTCCAACACATATAGGAAAGGCCGGGATAATCCCATGCGGCTTGTGAGAATGGCCATCAAATGCAGTTAAGACGGTTGGTGAAGGAACAGCCGAAGGTGAACCAATAGCCTTCCAACATGACATGGACATGACGCATGTGGAAGCTCCTTCATCTATAACGGTGCGAAAAATATTGATTTTCCGGTATGTTGACTTTACCTGAAAAGCCATATGATGAGGGAGTCTCTTTTTGACATTTGACATGTCAAAAGAGAGCACTAGAGAGTTAGCTGGATCGACTGCTCCAATGGCGGAGAGTAAAGCACTTCTCTGAGACGGACACGACTGGAGAACTTCCAAAGCGGACATAGCACATGGGCTTTGAGCCAAATCCTCCACAATGGAGTAATTTTGGGCAGCTCTAGCATTGGGGTTAATTGTCGCGCGTTTGGCGGAACCTTTCGGTATCCTAGGTATAGTCTCAACAGGAGGTCGCTCAATATGAAGGTCATTACTTCCGGGAACCGTTTTATCCTTAGATGTTTCGGCTTCACCATAATCACGTGACCGAGTAGTCACGTTAACGTTTGAACCCATCATAAAAACATTTGATGCTTTTTCCCCTTCCTGGTTGCCCCCCGAGGAGGTCCCAGGATTCGAATTTGCGCCAGCAAGAAGTTGCTGCCCTTGGGGAAACGGGTTAGTCAACACAGCTTGCGAACTAGAAGTCCCTTGCTGTCCTAACAAGCGCTGAGCGTCTTCGATTCTAGGGCAAAGATGAGTTAGATGGTCCCCACTGCATAACTTGCAAGGAAACTTAACTTTCTTTCTCGACTCACCCTTACCACCACCAGCGTTGTTGCCGGATTTATTTGCATCGGGCTTCCCATCCGAGTTCTTCTTTTTACCACGTCCTTTCTTTTTCCCATTGGAATTTTGATTTCCTTTGGGGTTATCGGATTGGACGGCGTTAATGGAAGAATTTTGGGAAGCGAGAGGATTAGACATTGTGACTTGGTTGTTAGGAGCAGTTTGTAATGACAACTGCTGCAATTGATTCAACAAGTTCACTGTAGTCGAGTCTACTGACCCCACGATACCATCCGCGTGAGGACCTGGCTTTGGCTTAGCTAAATCAACCTTAGATCCAGGAGCATCTGGCAAGTACTTTTGGAGGATCCCAGACTGAGAGTAGATCAGTTCTAATTGCTGGGCCCTGAAAATGGCTTGCTCCTCAGAATAGACCCCAGACATGGAGACATCCTTGGAGATCTCAGGTTGCAAAGACTTCAAAAACCACTCTAGACGGTACTCCGGAGGGATTTCGGCTTTAATGAGCCTTTTTCTCCGTCTCCATTCCTGTATGTGATCAGAAATGTGGGTTGCCTTATCCTGACGAAAGGTAGCCAGAAGTTCAGTTCCGGCATCATAGCGGACAGGCAACTGGAAGTGATTCAAGAAGATATTGGCTAAGTCAGCGAACGATGTAAAGCTGCCCCCTGGCAACTCTATGTACCATTTAGCCGCATTACCAGTCAAGGTGCGCTGAAAGAGTCTCAACCTAACCGAATCTTCGATGAGGGAGTTAGATGAGCACCACAAATGGAATGTGGTTACATGATCGCCCGGATCTTCACCACTCTTCCCTTCGAATTTTGGGATGTCCGAAGGGAGTTTGGTTGGGACCGGAGGCCAGGCCGGATTGTATCTGATAGGGTCGTTCGTTAGCTTAGTGAGATCTGGCAAGTTTAACGTTGCCAGAAATGGAAGCCTAGGAGGACCTAGGGGATTCCACCCAGACTGGGCAGAACTCCCAAAGTTCTGAAAAGATTGTCCTGGGATTTGAGAGGCACCAGGCTGCCCCAAGTGACCAATAGAACCAGCTGAACCAAAAGGGAAGCCTTGTGGTCCAGCAAAATTCGGAGTTTGACCAACTCCTGCCGTATAAGCTCCATAGCTTGCAAAGTTTCCTCCTAAAGAATTGTAAGGAGTCGATAACCCCTGATATGGGTTCCAAGCCGAAGCGAGGGGAGGAATACTTTGAAACATGCTAACCGTGGAATACGGCCTACTTCCTTGTTGGCCAATGAATGGATTCGCAGTTCCTGCGTTACTAACCCCAGGGTTATTCCAACCTTGGAAAGGATTGCTGCTTTGTCCTATTGAAGAAAAAGGCATGGATCCTACCGTTGGGTTGGAATGTGGGATATGACCACTTCCAAAAGGAAAACCCTGAAATGAAGCCGATCCGCCCATCATGGACGTAGCGGCACTGAACGGAACTGACGGAATACCCTGTGATTGGGTGCCAAAAAGGAAGGAACCAGTACTAAAAGCATTGGTTTGGGCATTTCCACTCGTGGACGGAATGGAGGTAGACCCAACCAAAGATGTGCTAGCAAACGATCCGAACAAGGAAGCGGAGGGGATGGAAATGGTTCCTCCCCCTTGCACCGATGTTGGGGTTTGCATAGTCGCAGCACTCGTGGAAGCCATGCTTCCAGTAGTGATTATAAATGGTAAGCGCGTAGCGTAACCTGGACTCGCTGGTCTATATAATGGAGGCCCAACGTATTGCAATACGTCTGGATAACTAGATGGTAGTGGAGAATTTGGAATCACTAATGATTCTGAAAGTTCTTCTACCTCTACGTTATTCTCCGCTTGAAAGCGAACTTGAGAAAAGACTGGAGTGTCCCTCTCTTGTTCAAAAGTACCAGGCCTTGCTTGGCCGCTAATATCCCCGAGAGGAGGATCAATCCCCGATGCGTCAACCGGCGTGGGACGGACCCCACCGGTAGTATTCCCTCTATGCCTTCTAGGAGAAGGCTCTAAACTAGGTGGCGAGAGACCACGAAGTCTTCGAGACCGTCTTGGAGACCGGTCAGCCACTTTGAATTTTTTGTTAAGATCTAACTAAAGACTCAAAAAATTAAAAGCTAAGCCGACTAGGAGCACAGAGCACACAGTATAAAGTTCCTAAAGATACAGCCAGTCAAACAACTTTCAAGTATTTCCGCTCCGGGTGATTGAGACCGGACACCAAAATACGAGAAAGTGAATCAAAGGGCCTTCCGAGGATAGTCTGGGATGATGAGGGCCCAGTCCTATCAGCGAAGGTATCAGAGGAAGTTACGCTGACCTCCTAACAACAGCCTATGCCGGTGCAAGCCCCCAAGCTTCGCAAGGGTGCCCTCTGGAAGTACTGTCGAGAGTGATACAACGTCGACCTCAGGTGCCACGGGATTCCCCTCCGCAGCCACCTATGCAGATCCCTAGGAGAGGCAACTATGGGTACCAACTCGTCGCAGAAGCCAGGCGGAACAGTCGTGAGGTAAGTTCGGACAAGTAGGAGAGGGGGTATCTCTCTTCCCTGTCTTCACAGACCCTCGTGCTTAACTCCCAGATCCGGAGCTTTCCTGGTCTTCCTAACGCTATTGGATTTACTCTCTTTAATCAGACTCTTATGTTTGACGTTTTGTGTGGCCTTGGAGAGTTAACTCTCCACTCGCCTAATCCAAGGCCCTAAAATCCTAAACTTGTTGGTGTAATAACTAAAACAAAAAGTTCTAGTGGATTTTAATTAAGCGCTTGATTTTATTAGGCTGTTCTTTAAGTCAAAGGTAATGGAGGTGAAACTTGTGGTGTTTTATGGACGCAAAAGAAATTAATAAAACTTAGCTACATGCATATGCACTTTTGTTTTCGATGAATAGCAATTTCTATGAGGTTCAGAAGGCACTTGTAATATAAACAAAATTTTTTCCTTTTTCTTTTCAGACTCCACACTCACAAAAACTAACAAAACTAAATATGCCTAAAAGAGATGCAAATCTTACCCTAATGCAAGAACTAAATGTGGATGCACGATTCAAAGACTACTCTAAAAACAAAGAAGGAAAGTTGCTGCTTTACCAAATTTTGTCTTGCCACTGAAATGCTTAGATAGAAGATGATTTGTTACTAATCATTTCGTCCAAACAATAAAAACAAGTTTTAAGATAAAAACAAAGCACTTTCACTTCGCAAAAAAGGAAATCAAATGAGAAGCAAGTTTAAGAAAGCGAAACTCAAAAACTTTCAAAAGATTTTCTTTCAATCAAACCAAAAAGTCTTTTTCAAAGGAAAACTCTCAAAAATACTGACACTAATGATTGATAAACAAGCCACCAAACACTTTTGTGAATTGACACCTTTCAAATGATGAAAACTCAACAAAAATAAAATGTGTTCGAAAACGCTTTTGACAATCAAAAGCAGCAATGAAAGTCTAAAATATCAAAAGACAAGTTTCAAGAAACTGGTAACAAACAAATTTCCCGAAACAAAGGAGTAAATGGTCATAAAAATGATTTCGTTAAGCAAACACAAATGTCATGAAAACAAAATGGACACAAAGATTTGAAGACAATCTTCCCACTCTGCCGAAACAGAGCAATCAAGATTCTTAAACAGAAATCTTGTGTGTCAAAAATCAATGACGCTTGCAATCAACGAAAAACAAGACTAGCACTCCTTATAACTAGAGAGAGTTCGAAACAAGATGCCCCCTGTTAAACAGAGAACTGTCACTGGAAATTGACTGTTTTAAACTGACCCAAACCACCAGACAAACATTCAGCAAAAGAAAAATTATAAATCTTGAAAATTATGTGATATACGCGCCTGCAATTATTTGCAGAATGCGTGTATACGCGATTGTAACTAAGGAAACCTGCGTATACGCGGGTTTACTTAGTGAAACTTGCGTATATACGCTTCTGTAATCCAGAAAAAGTGCGTATCTGAAGTCTTTCAAGAAAAATAAAAAAACACAAATTGAAAAACTGGAAAAGCTTGGAGTTCAAGAAAATATCAGACAGTCAGAACCAACAAACAGAGGGACTGAGCCTTGATTGGCTTGAGGACTACCCAAACTAGGAACAACAAGAGTGTTGTCCCAGTGGAGTCGCCAATTCTGGTTGAAGGGAAAGTACCCCTAGGGTCCTTTGGGCTAAGACTCTACCAGACTGAAAATTGCTTATTCAAAGAAACACACACACACAGCCATCTTTTTTACTTTTAAGCAAATTCTAATGTTTAGGGTACATACCTAAGGTCCTACGTTCGAGAAGACCGTTAGGGTGCAAACCCTTCTTGGAGTTCCCTTCTTCTTTCTTTGACCTGCAAGACAAACAAATCAAAGAACACAACAGTACATGTATAGAAGTTTATATATAAATCATCTTTATGCTATAAAGTTAGTTATAAAAAATCTTTAAGTAACCACTTTCATAAGAATTCAACACAAGAATCTCATAAGCATAAAGAAAGATTATTCGGGAACAAAGACGTGTTTCTTTATATATAAAGGCAAATAAAGTACATATATCGGAAAGATATCACCTGAACACCTTCAGCAGGCTCCAAGCAAGCTTCCTCCCGGATTCGTTCCAGCCTCCAGCCTCCAACAAGAGCTCCTTCCAAGTCTTACTCAATGATGATGTCAAGGATGAATGATCACCAATACACATGGAAACAAGGGTTTCCTATGCAAAATGGGGGAAGTGCAGAATGCACCAAGGACTTCAGACCTGGTCTAAGGGAAAAATCTCAGCATAATAATCTTGCTCTCCTTTCTCTCTCCCCTTGGCCTTCCCTTTGATGTCTTTTTATACCCTCTCCAAAGTAGTTTTTTAGTTAGGAGTTGGTTGGGAACAGTTGGGCCACGGGCACTAACAGGTGATCTAGCAGGTAAACCCGCGATCACCGCCCGAAAAAGAGGAAATTATATTTTTTTAAGTGTTTTAATAGATACACGCGGGTTGGGTATGACAGACCCGCGTGTACACGCGTTTAACACAGGGCAAAGTCGCGTATAGGGAATAAAACACTGTTTTTTAAATTTTTGGACCAGGTCTGGAAGGAGGGGTTGCCCTAGGCCATAAGTGCAGCATCACAAACCATAAGAGTGAGATTTGAAGCTATAACAGTTTGCTCGACAATTAGTAAATAATGAATGACTCATACATAATTCCAAAATACTTATTAACAACTCAAACTAATCATATCTAAAATTTCCAAAATTATTTCCATATTTAAGATAGTTAATGATATTCTAATCCATGACATGTCTTGGTGGTTGTGGATTAATCTAAATAAAAAAAATGTAACAACAATTGTGTAGCGGAAATAACATCTTGGTGGCATAACAAGTGTGTAATAATAATTATGTTACAACAATAGTGTAATAACAACATAATTTTGGTAGTGTAACAACAACTATGTAGCAGCAATGATGTAACAATGACACATTTGCAGTGTAACATCAACTGTGTAACAATAGAAGTTACAGTAATTTGATTGGTAGGTGTTATAGCATTGTGACTTTTAGGGGTTATAGCAACATGAATTGGAAGGCTATGTTGGCGGTGCTGGACCCACCAACATGTTAGGGGATCTCCCCGGTAAGAAG
Organism: Pinus tabuliformis; assembly: GCA_031772625.1. Taxonomy (NCBI): domain Eukaryota; kingdom Viridiplantae; phylum Streptophyta; class Pinopsida; order Pinales; family Pinaceae; genus Pinus; species Pinus tabuliformis. The sequence goes on from CM062817.1 coordinate 680,707,834, forward strand.
TCCCAACTAGACCTCTAACCGTTTGGTGTAGGAGTCCCAACAATGGGTCATACAGTATTTCCTTGACCGCGATTGCGCATAGAGGAAAGTAGGATGTCCTTGTTGGTAGAAAGGGTGTAACTAGCGCAGCAAGCCAAGGAAGGTGCATGAAGGGTTCTAACACATGGAAAGTGGAATAAGTGCACCCCTTCGAAACCTATGGAAGCACACGTCTTGAAAGGGAACACACGAGAAAAGATACATCACAAGCTGGAAGGCAAGTGAACCAACGATCCAAAGTGATGGTTAAACCAACAACACATCTCAATAAGATTCATACATACATATATAGAAAATTCCATACATACATGTGTAACCAACAAATACATATATCATTAGAGTAATCAAGACAGCTGAAATACAATAACATATGCATGAAACATGTTGGCTTTGTTATATTAAGAAATTAAAAGTTCCAATCATTCATACAACCATGTCCAACTACTAGTCCCGACAAAGGAATGTTACAGTCATTGCCACCTGGTCCTCCAAAGAGATATCCTAGCTCTGCACTGTGGAGAAGCCAAGGCTCAATACAATACACTCCAAGCTTTCTCTAAGATACACCTATAGGAAGCTTGGATCCCAAAGGCCTATACAATGAGTTATGAGGTTCTATAAATAGCAAAGGGTGGGGTGACACTTGATGTTCCCCTTTGTGACTCTTCACCTACTTTCATGACTCTTCAACTACTACATGACTGTTACATTTGACCATCGACACTTGGTCTTTTACTTTTACAAGATGTTACATTACAATCTACACATGTACACATGTGAGACAAAATAGACTTGAGCAAGCCATGTAAGCTATCACTAAGACTCAGATAGTTGTCAGAAGACCAACTCTTTGACATCCTCGCGATGATCGACAGTGGCGAAATGATGCCAAGCTTGGTAGTCCGTGATGGTGTCTGCGTGCTCAATGGTGACATCCTGGTGAAAGCGAACTCTCGCCTCTGTTGCATCCAAGTACACTAATTTGGCACCTCTGTCCAACTCGTCTAATATTATCTGCATCATAGTCTTGAGTGCATCCGAACCAAAAACATACTAATGCATAATGTCTACGTTGATCTCCAAGTTTGTGCTGGTGGCCATGCACATCAACTCATCAAAGTACATGTGAAGCTCCAGTGGGACTTGGTTCTTTGTCTATCCCTGTTGCACTTCCTTCTCTCTTCTGCACAACTCCTTCTCTCCCCAGATTTTCTGCTTCAACTCTTACAACTCCTTTTCTATTTCCTCCATTCTCTGTTTCTCTCTTTTCCTTTGCGCATTCCTCCTATCACGTTGTCACATGTTAGCCTCAATCTCCAAAGCTGCTTTCATCACGACTGGATTTGTTTTGAACTTGTGGCTTTGTTCCACCTCTGCATTATCAACAACCTTTCTCTTGCCTTTGTCATGTGCAGGTATGTTACCCTCTGCTACTGCTAATGATGGTGCTCTCTGAGATGTTGCTTCCCTATGCTTTGCTAACCATTCCACAGCTATGTCGACCAGTTCATTGGGCCTGGAGAAGCTATGACAATATCTCCATGGGCCTTCCTCAGGCCAATGACACACCCCGTGGATCCAAGGAAACCACACTCTCTCACAGTCTTCCCTCACTAATCAATGTGGGTCATACAAATTGAAACTTCAGGTGTCAAAGGTGAATCTCTTGAACATGCTTGAGATTTCATATCTCGTATATTCCAATATACAAAGGAAGAGCGGGCCAAGGTGCCTTCTTCTTCCTATGCAGTCTAGCTGACAACCCTGTTGAGATGTGATATGACACTTCTTGCATGACAAGCTTGTTCATGGCGAAATTTGGTAAAACATGCATAGGCTTCTCCACACTATACATCTATATGAAGGTGCCTGGGGTGAGGCATACCAATCTGCTATGTCGATCAATGCCTCCATTGCTACATGCGACATGCAAGGTGGATTATGCTCAAATATCATTTTGTACACCGGGGTGACAAAGTGGTATGAAAATTGTGCGATCACTCCACGGAAGGTTCATTCGAAGAACAATTTGCAATAAGTGTGCACAGTGGTTTCCAAAGGTGTCCATGCCCAACTCAAACATAGGAACTACTAATAGGCACAGACTACATCCAGTATGTATGCGGACATGTATATCTTCGCTTGCTGACCTTTGGACGGATGTCAGGCTTCTGTCACCCATTACTTCAACCTGAAGGCCAACATGTCAGACCAGTTGCATGGCCTTCCTTCGCTAGCCAGTTGGTCCAACGCAATCACCCAGCTCTACGGGAAGGTCTCTATGCTCCCATGGCCATATAAGTGACATGCAAAGATGACCAAGTATTGATATTCCTTTTGCATTATCTTCGTCTTGTAAACCAGGCTGGTTGTTATCCTGAACTTGGTTGGCTCTCCACCCAGCTCTTCAAGATATCTCTAGAGTTTGCGCTGCTACAAGGTTTGCTGAAGGGTTAATTCTCCATTGTAATCGTCAGCTGTGGCAAGTGATACATCTGGTGGAAGCCCTTTTCCTTAAAGGTAACAAGCTCTGTCTCGATGAAACTGCTTAATTTCATCATCTTGGGATCAGTGTGCGAGATAATCCAATGGATCATGTTTGTGCATGGAAACGCGGGATACTTGCATGCAATCTGGTACAAGCCAAACATCTGGATGTTGACATAGACTCCGCAGTCTTCCAGATCTTCCTCAAATGTGCCTAAGAATGTGTCATTAATGTCCTGCCATTTCATCTTGATGTCTCTGTCTATGAACAACTTGGTGTCTTCATAAATGGGCAAGCTTGTAGACACTTGTTCAACCGCATCTCCAGTTGCACTTCCAACGGTGTCCTTTGACCCTGCTCTCTTGGAGGCCATTGTACCTATATTGTTGAGAGACATATAAACACCTACTATACCTAGAGACATAGTGACACTCATGGCAAGAAATTTGTCAGTTGAAAACCAAAACAAATTTGAGGACTGTCATTCAACACGCCTGGGTGACTCACAGTGAAGATTGCGTAATTTTCACTGGGAGGCTAGGAGATTGACTGCCAAAACTGCGCAAGGCACAGTCTGGGTTGTCAGCAGGATAACTGACCACTAGAATTGTGTAATGCATAGTCTAGCCTAGCTTACTAAGGACTAAAACTATGCAATGCATAGTTTTAGTCAACAAGGGCATGCAAGCCCAGGGACCGCATTGCATAATTTTCTGGGCCAATAGGGCACTACCTTCGAGAATTGCGTAGATCAAGCCTAGAGGTTAGTGTTGGCCAAGCTTGCACAGTTTCTAGAGGGAAGGCTTAGCCTTCACTTCCAGAAATGTGCATTGTTGTCCGGGCAAGGCAAGGTTCGGGCCAAAGAAACCCACACCCGCTCATGGGTCACTGAAAACATGAAAAGGTTTTGATACATGGCGAGATTGGGTGTAAGCAAGAGTGTATGATCATGCATGCAAATAGTGAATGCAAGATTCAAAAAATGGGAAATCAAGCATGTGTGTGAAGCAAGTCATTGCAATAGCGACCATCATTGCAAAGGCAGTGTCATGCATGCGACAACAGTGAGATGCAAAGGAAAACATGAAATAGTACGTCTATAAGCTAACATGCATTAAAATGAAAATAGGCATTCAACAAAACCAAGCAAACAACATTCATACAAAGCAAAATACAAAAAGTGACAAAAAAGCAGCAAATGACATGATAAGCAGACTTACTCGAAAAAAGCTAAGTTGAATGTGTTGAAGATTCCTGGAAGCGATGTGGGATATTAGAGCTCCAAGATCAATGTGAGGAATGAGATCTGTAACGTCGAATAAATAAGTTTGAGGCTTATGACACGCATGCCACAAATCTAGGAAAAAGCGACACTTGGGGGGAAGTTTCTAAATGATCTTTGCATGTAACCTCTAGCTACTAAAAATAGATCCCTAAAATCTAGGGATGCCTTTTGCATGTTACTTTTTGATATTTCAAGAAAATAAACCCATGCATAAATCAGGATTGCTCAGTTCTGGAGGGAACCGGTCAACCTAAAGACACATGCAGCAGTCTGCAAGCCTGGGAATGGGATTTGCATAGTTTTTGGGTTGAGAAATATTGGTTATCCCCCAAGCATTGTGCAATTTTTGGGGTCACTAGGTCACTACCTCCCAGAATTACGAAATTTCTAGGCTGAAGCCCTGTGTCGGGCCATATTGCACAATTTCCTAAGGTAGGGTTGCCTGGCTAGATTGCACAATTCTAGAGCCCATTAGGAAACCTAGCAGGATTGCGAAATTTCTAGAGGGAAGGATAGTTCCCCTCCAGAATTTTTCAATTTTCAAAGTGAACATCTCTGCCAGAGATTAACCTAAGTCCATAATGACATCCTGTGGGTGGGAAGCAAACAAGTTGACATGCATAGACTGACAGGCCACTAAAACTCAACTAAAGCTTATGTACTTGATAATGCAAGACATGCTACTAAGAATGGTTGGTAGGAAGGCTCCAAAATAAAGCTAAGGAAAAATTTTGGAGGGTGGTTGTAGTGCTACAACACTTGGTGACACACTGGTAGAACTCCATCTCTCTGAATGGACCTTGTTTTGTGAAAAGCAAGTCTAACACCTCTGTGAGTATTGTTCAGCTCTCTGATCATCTTGATTTCCACACTAGCTCGATTGAAAGATGTAGCATCTTCCATTCTCTTGGTCAGTTAGCACACATTGTAGGCCAAGTCAACACAGTTGTTTCAATTGGATGAGGGGTATATTGGTGCACAAGCAATATGATAGTCATAGTTTAAGTTTCATCTTTGGTGTTGCTCCACTGCCAGCAGACCTGGACAATACCCTGCCGGAGTCATGCAAGAACAAAAGTATCACTCCGCTTCCAATGAGCCTAGTCAATACCCTGGTGGAGTTACTTTCATCACCTCTCTGCATAGGAAGCCTTTCTCCTCTTTCGCCTTAGTCATTTTTCATTTTTTTCAAAAAAAAAATCACATTTTCATTTTTTTATTTTTTTTATTTTTTCATAATTGTGCACAAGAACTTATTCATTTCAGAGGCGGAAGAGGGATCTCGACTTATTGAGAGTAGAAGAGGTTGTTCCTCCATAGAATTATTTTGTATATACCTCTGACATGCTTGTTAAGGTTTTCCCCCTCACCTTACTCTACTTGACTGAGCTGACAAGGGTTAACCCAAAACAACCAACTAGAGTAGGTGATACTAGTTAGCATGCAAGCATTGTGTTTTCATCAAGGTTCACTTTGAACATAACGTATTTTCCATTAGTGTATCATGGATTGAAGTCAACAAGTTCATCATACAGATATAGGATGATAGATAACCAAGTATTGATAACTGCACAAGTCCTCTTGTACTTTACCTTCGCTTGTTTCAAGAGTCACACACAACGTCATGCGAAATTAACATACAAATGTAAACAAGAAAAAAAAAAACTAAAAAAGCAATGAGCATAAGAAAAATGTGAAAGAAAAGTGAGTAATAAAACAAGAAAGCAAGCAAGAAAACACACAAAGAAAGAAGCAAACATGCATGCAAGAAAACAAGACAAGAAGCAAACACTACCCCTACTCCTAAACTAATGGTGCATGGGCATGATCACGTGAAGTGATATTTCCAATTCAGCCACCGGCACATTGGTCAACCCATGTTGGTGAAGGCATGGTTCGTGAATAGCATAGTTAGGCGAACCAACGAACATGAAAGATATAACAATGAAGACAAACACACTTTGAGTTTAAATGTGTCCACAAAAAAGAAATGAGTGAAAGTGCATGACATGCAATTCGTGGACTTACCATGGTGTTGTGTGACACTTCATGCAGACGTTAAGCATATGCATTGTCTTCACTGTGACATGCAAGAAAACAAGAGAAACAAAGACAACTTGTGTTGTGCATGTGTGCTTGTTGTGTAAGATTTCTCCAATGCATGAGCAATGGGATCATGTAGTTCATGTGGAGGAAGAAAAATATGTGTGTGGGATTGATCTTCAATGCATACAGATGAGTGATGAGGAGCCTTGGGTGTTTCAAAAATTTCCTTATCAGAAGTGAAACCAACCTTAGGAAAGCGAGGCCTTAACATAACCATCAGCTCGAGCTGAACTGCCTCGATAGTCTGCGTGGTTTCGACTTCGTCAACAGATAGATCATCAAAAACATGTGGCTTTGAAAAATCAATAGTGATAGGATCAACGTCGTGATGGAATACGGGAGTAAATAGATCATGTTACAATCAACAAAATTAATGATTCCATCGGCATCCTCATGATCAGATAAATCAAACAGAGGGGTAGATGAGAAGCAAGAATGTTCACCCTCTGCGTTTAAGGAAAAGGAAGATGAAAGATCAAGTGCATTTTCAATGAATGATTTGTCCTCTCCGTTGATGAATGATGGACTAACATCCAGTGTTTTCTGCGAATGATCAACAGTGTGTGAATTCATAGGTGGAGATACACAAGAAAAATCAGGGATACAAGAATCACTGAAGATGTCAGGAAAAAGAGGATGAGTCGGGGTCAGAAGGGAGTCATCCTTTTCCGCGGGTTGATTTTCAGGTTCCTAGTCATACTCATCATGAATAATGGCACAGGTTGGTTTTGAAAAACGAACTCTGTCAATGGCTTGATCCTCGTTCACAACAGACAGTGAAATCTAGAGGATCAGCAGAACACGAAGACAGAGGTTGAGGTAACAGATGCATGTGACAACCCATGGGATTCGCAACCAAATATGCGCGAACATTGAGAGAAGTTATATTGGGAGGATATACAGTTGAACAAACATGTGTGCATGTTCTCCCACCTCACTCTACTGTGGTGAGTTTGTTTGATGAGGGGTGTTATCACTCCAAAATTTCTTCTAAGTTGTCAGAAAAAGAAATGATAGAGGTAACCACAAACCAACTTTGGAGATCAAGATCTCGCCTTCCTAATCTCAAAGAGGGCTCTCTCTTTATGATTTAACTTTGTTTTAGTTAATTGATTTTAGGCTAGTTATGATTGCGTTGGGGTTTTTTATTTGGATTTTGGTGTTGGGATCACTTACTTAGATGAAAAGAGGGTTGTTTTTACCATTGGGATATGGGGTCAAAATGTTAAACAAACAGGACTGGATCAAGTTCTAAAAACAGTGTCTACAGGGCAAGATAGAGGAGTTACTATAGATCCCAAAGGCTTGATGGTGAAATGGTTTCCAATCAGATCCAGGGAGCAATTAAGAGTTCCTTAGGATGGAGTATGAAGATAACTAAAAGAGGTCAATCGTGCTGGGAGAGCAATTAAGGGTTCTCAAATCCAGATATGAGAGGAAAACATATAAATTATTAATTGTGAAAAACAGAGTATACTTAAACAAATTCTGAGTTAAATTTCCAGTTAATTCATTCAAATTTAGATAACATTTAAGTTTATGAAACACATAATAAAGTAACAAAATCAGACAAAGAATATACTTCATTGCAATATCTCATCTCATGAATCCTGTAATGCAATATTTTTATTACTTGCTCCAGTCTGTTGACTTGAAAATTGGTACAGTAACCCTTAGGTTTAAGATCAAAATAACTCTACAAATGTATAGCAATCCCCCCTCAATACTTCGAATTATGAAGTATTTATACAAAAAGAATTTACAAAATATCCCAAACTGTCTTGGGAACTAATCTAGGAGAAAGAAATATCTTCATGCAAGAAGATAGAGACAGCTATTGAACTGCTGCTTGATGTCCTTGTTATTTAGGTTCTACTGACTTTGATCTTTCGATATTTTGCACTTTAATCTACTTTGATGTTTGGTCTTGACGATGGATGTTCTATTTACACTGACCTTTCATTTGATATACTTTCATCTAATACACTTTGACCTGGCTAACTTGTCAATATCCTTTTACTGTGCCCTTTTACTTTTACTGTACATTTTACATTTTTACTGTGTATTTCTACAGTAAATCATTTAGTTTTTCCCATGTCTCAGCATCTGGTAATTGGATATTGAGCATCTTCCTGTAGATCTCATCTGCCTCTGTATACTTAGCAAAAGTAGGCTTATCGACAAAAAGGTATTTCCCTTATGCTCGAGGTAAAACAAATTCTCAAAAGTTTGATACAATATTTTTCTAGTAGGTATACCCTTCATGGATGGAGTGTTTACGTAATCTCTAGCCACTTCTCTGACCTTTTTATTATAGTCCTCCTGTGTCATTAACTTTTCGTTTATAACCAAGGGATTTGGTAAACCCTTTTGCCTCAAAATTTTCGAACTTCACCATGAATCTGTCAATGGCCAATTGCATGGTTTGGCACTTATCCTCCAAGTTCAACATCAAATTCCTCTTGGTGAGGACTCTTTTAACTTCCAAAATTGTACCTTTTCTGTCAGGTATCTCTAATTCCTGCAGCTCATACTTGTTCTTGGAGTTGAGGAAGTGAATGATCCTTGTAGCTTCCTCTAGCATGTCTCCAAGTTCTACTTTGACTCTTTGAATGGCTTTTGTAGCTTGCTTTATTAAATCAATTTCTTCAAAAATAACCTGGATGGATGGCCAAATATCATTGACAGTGTCAATAATATTGGCCTACAATTGCTTCTTAGCCTGACCTAGAGGTTCTTTCAATGTTATTTCCTTCTCTAGGTTTTTGATTCGTTCATTCATCCTTGTAGACTTTTGTTGTTCTTCTTTGTGCATGATTTGGGCAAGTTTGTAATATGTTTCCAGGTTGGTCACTTTTTCCTTAAGCCTGTTCATCTCAGTGGTCTGAATGGACATTTCTTCCATTGCTTTGACCAACCTGTTTGCTTCATCACCTGTAGAACCTGTTGTTGTAGACCCTGTTGCTGATGTAGTTGGTGTAGATGCTGGCAGTGTTGTGGCCATTGGAGCTGTGGGAGCTAAGGATGCTGCCAAAGTAGAAGGTACAATAGTGGTAACTATTGGGATGACAGTTGCAGGGGCATCATCAAGACTAGCTTGTTTTAGTTGAATCAAGCTATCCAATTCTTTCTCCATCTCCTTTAACTGATCATTCAATTGCAGCACTAGGTCCATCATCTCCTCATGATTGGTTTGGCTCTCCAGGACCTCCTTTGTTTGTCGGTGTTGTAAATGAGGTAGCTTAAGTTGTTTCTTGATGGCTTTTATATCCTCATTCTTCTTTTTATCAATTTCTCAACAGCCTTAATTTCAGTAGGATCATGGCCCAGCTCAATGACCAAGCCCTCCAACAACTTGATGCTATTGTCATTGGCCTATGGGAATGCAACCTGTGTGCAGTCATGGCCTTTCCTGTAAGGGTGGAGTAAATCATTTCTCCAGCCTTCTTGTGGAACTCTATCTGGTCAATGGGATGAACATCCCTGGCCAACACCTCAAAATCAGTCTTCTTATAGTCAGCCGAGGTCTTTGGTTGTTGAATAGTGGGCTGCAAAAATGATACCTGCATCTTTCCTGCTTTGATGTCAAAGGCTGACATCAACCTGCTCTGGTTGGTTGGTGTATGTTTGAAGTATTGGGCATATGTGTTTGCCTTCAACTTCTCATTCCTCATCTTTATTTCTTTGTACCTATCTTTGATGTCCTTTTCTCTATCAGCTGGCCTGACAAAGGAAGAAACCTCAACACTTTGTTGTCTCTCAATCATTTGAGTGTTGGAGGTTGATGGTTGTTGTGTTTCACCTGATGTAACCGTGTCTTTGCTCCTCTGCCCCATTGTTTTAGTGTCAGTTATTTCCACTGATTCAATGTTCTCCTCCTGTTCAGACATAGGATTCAACTTGGGCCTTTTTCTGAGCTCAAACAGCTCATCTGTAGTCTCCATGGCAGAATTGGATGCCTCTTCCCTATTCCTCTTTGGATTCTTCTCCTCATTGGTTGGGGTCTGTAACACATGAGGATTACTCATTGGTTCCCCTAGTTCTGGAACCTGCAGGAAAGAGCTCTGGTCAAATTGCTTTTCTAGATCAATGAGTGTGTTTTCAACATCCACAACTGTGTTGTCCATATCAATCAATGTGTTTTCCAACCACTCAGATTGGTTGGAAAACTATTCAATGTTAGGTCTTGGGTGGTGGATGTAAGGTCCCAATTTGACCCTGAGTCTTAGCTTGTTTATGACCCCATGAGGGTCATACTACCACATGAAGTTGTTGTTGAACTTCATCTGTTGTAGTATCTTATCAGCCTCTGGCCCAGCCTCTCTATTATTGCAAATGAATGGGCCCAATTGGTTTTTCATCTTAAACTGGGTCTTCTTCCTAGCAGATAGGAAGTGGACCTCATCAGAGTTGATGATTTGTCTAAAATACTCAAGTGCAAATATCCTCATAGGGAGGTATTTGGGAAACTTATAAGGGGCTAATTGGCAGCCATAAACCCTGATTTCAGTGTGGTTCTGGTACAAGTACCAGTCTCCCACCTTGTTGTTCTTAGCCAACTGTAGCACCCTCTTGATTTCTTGGCTGATTCTAGGTTGAGTGTTACTAGTCAGCATGTTCATGACTGGGTAGACGAATGAATCTATGAAGTCTTTGTATGTAAATGCTGTGGAGAATTTTTGGATCAAGGTTGTCTAGAAGACAATTGATTTCTCTTTTCCCTTGGTATCCAACTTTGGATGCTTACATGGAACTTATTTGCTTGGTAATATAAAATCATGTGAAACAACACTGAATAGTACTTGAAAACTCTTTCAGTGGGCAGTCTAATGAGTTATTCATGCATCCTGTCTGCAATGAACTGAACATAATTGTACATGATAGCAGGAGGCTTGCCTGGGGTAAAAATGGACAGGAAGGCTAGGATGACCTCATCCACATGCTCATCTATGGTGTATCCTAGGATGCATGAGAGCATGGTGATTATATATCTACCAGTTTATAAAAAAATAGTGGCAACATAGGGTGGGGTATGTGTAGGAGTATGGCGGTCTTCAATGATGAAAGTTTGGAAGATTTTCCTTATCTTAACCAGGTCCAGGGTGATATACAGATCCAATAGGTCTCCAATGGATAGAGGGGTCTGATTTTGGCTAGGTTGGACTTGAAGCATTTGGTTGATGGACTCTAGTGTAATGGTGAATAAGAGCTGCTGATTTGGAGAAATAATAGCTCTTTGGCTAGGGATATAGCAGGCATGACAAAAATGTATGATATCATAGAATGGGTGCACTTCTGGGAATAGGTATTTGGGTAAGTTGATTCCAAAAGGTGGATATCATCGGCATGGTTCAGGAATTTGTCCTTACTCTAGCAGTGGAGCCTCAGAAGGTTGGTTGAGGTAGTAGTGTATTTTATTTGGAAATCCCTGTCAGATAGTGCCAAATGGTCTATGTCCAGGTGAGGGGTTGACACAAGTCTCATGTCCAGAGAGGTTTGGGAAGCCATTTTTAGGGGGAAAGGTGTGAATTAGGCTTGTATAGGTTGTAGCAGTGAGGCTTTGAAAACTCTGGTGCAGTGAGAGGGTAATTTGTAGTTTGCAAAAGAGGGGTTTGGGTATTCAAGTGGAAATGCTCTTCAATTTAGGGGAAAATCAATTAAATTCAATTAATTAATCTTTGAATTAACTGTATGCTTTCAAATTGAGAGGTTTGTTCTGGTTTTTTCTCAAAATACTTGGAAATTGGTGGTTCAAGCTGCAAACTGGTTTTAATGGTGACTGTAGATGGTATGGTGGCTTCAGTTGTGCACTGGATGCTTGAATTGGGCATCTAGATCTTGTTTGGGAGGTAAACAACAGTCAATTTCAGTTGCAGAGGCTCAAGGTGGCACAAGAAGGCTTAGGAAGCTTTCACAGTGAAAATGAGCGAAAAGAGTCGAAATGGGCTTCTCTGGCCTTTTAACCGGCAATGGTTAGAATTTGGCATAGAATTCATAAATGAAAAGTGAATGGTTTTGGATTTTGGCGGGGAAGCAGTTTTAGGGCCCATTGCACCACTTTTGGCAAGCAGGCGGTATTTCCTTGAGAGCACACAATTTCGCCTGGAGTTGCCACGTAGTGGAATAGGGCCTAGGAAAAATTGTGAATCTCGCATGCTCTCAGGCTGGTAAAGGTCGGAGAGGGAATGAGCGCGATATGGATGCACACCGTTGGATCTAGGGGGTGGAATATTGGACGGCTGTCACGTTGTCAAGATGCACTGAGGGAACAGGGGTGTAGATTTGTGGGGCCCAAGGGACTAATTACAACTAATTGTAATTAATTAATGAATAAGGTGGGGATTAGAAATATAATGAGCGGGTTTAATGGAGTGGGACCAGGGGTTAATGTAGTGGGGTTTGTTTAACTACACTTGGGTTGGTGGGTTAAAAGGTTTATGTCGAGGAAATATAAATCGAGAAGTTAATTAAATAATGTGGGGGGGGGTGGGGGGGATAAAAACTTAGGATAAGGGGTTTTTATGGGTTTTTGAGGTAGAATAGAGAAATTAATAAGGGGGAGGGTGATTTTTTCAATGGGAAATGGGTTTCACACTAGGGAAAAGGGGTTTTGGGTAGGGGGATGACCTTTGGAGGGTAATTTACTAGGGAAATGTGTGAAACCAAGGGGTAAGGGTCAAAATGAAGGGAAAAGGGTATTTTTATAAGAAATTAGGGGATAATGGGAAAATTAGTAAATATGTATGTGAGGGGGGAAATGAAATAAGGGGAAGTTAATCAAGTAAGCTAGTGAACATCCTTTCACTCTCATGAATGCTCCTGCACAATAAAACATAGGATTAAGCATGATAAATGTGCTTATGATTTAACAACCTTGTACATCTGCAACCTTTCTTCTACCTACCCTTTACTTATCCTAACATTTTTTCTTCATTTTATTGGGTGCATTTAAGCTAGCAGACCCTTTCTTTCCTTTTCTTTTGACAAGCAAACTATCTAATTCTAACCTTATAACTTCCAATGGCTCAAATTAAGCTGATGAGCACATTTTTATTTCTCTACCTAACTACTGATCTGCCAAGGTTAAACAGTTTGGCTAGATCTTTATTCTCTATCTATAAACATGAAATTTAAAGCATGAATTTAATATTAAGCTATTTGACTATCATGGGTTGTGGAATTTATGACAAGTTGCACACAACCATTATTTTTCACATAAAACTAAAAGCAGTGGCACTTGAATTTGCACACTTTCATGATCTGTTTTTGTTTGGGCTTCATATTTTTCACTTTTTTGATCTTTTCTTTTTCTTTTTGCCTTTGATTATTCTTTAAGAACATACCCTCTTTACATTTTTTAATTTTTAATATGGAAAAGATTTTGTAGAAAACAAAAGTATGTACAATATTACAAGACTAACCATAGCCAAGTCAAAATTATGAATCCTATTATTATAGGACCCTAACAGTGGCTCCACATGGGGATGTGATTTCTTGGGGAAATGTTAAGAAGTTTAAGATCAATTGCCTTTGGAAATGTGACTAAAGTTACCTTGTAAACTGTTCTTCTATGATTATGCTTTATTCATACTTATGATGGTGAACCTTTCAAAGCTTAGGGCCTTCTCTCAGAGCTTCAACTTCAAAAGATTACCATCCAATCCAATCTAAACCCTGCACTGTTATATACAATGAGTAAAGTAAAGTGAACTATTGTTAATCTGTGGAAAATTAATGCTTTAGCATTATACCATTGACAGGTCCTCCTGGTAGATCTAATGCATCTATCTCTCACAAGAAAAAGGCATTGTTACCTCTGTAACCATAAATGAAATAAGGGCCTTGCCACAGAAAATCAAATTTTCCATGTTTGCCCTTGTCTTCTCTTCTTGAATCCCACTTAAGAAATTTATCACCTATGTAAAAATCATCAGCTTTGGTCTTTTTATGAAATATATTTTTGGTTTTGTCCTGGATTACTTGTGATTTTACATATACTTCTTCTCTAGTTTACTGCAAGTGTATGATCTAATTTATCCTTCTATGGATATCATTTGGTTCCACCTGCAACTCCTGGATGATCTTCATCACTGGCACTCTCAAAGAATATGGAAAAAAAACATCCATCCCATATACTAACTGATAGGGAGATGTACCAATGGACTTTTTGGTAGTTAGTTTGTCTGCCCATAAGGCATTGACCAACTTTTTGTTCCATGTCTTTTTGTTGTCTTCCAGTAATTTCTTAATGATATTGACAAGGCTTTTGTTAGAGGATTCTGCAAGTCCATTACCTTGAGGGTAATAGGTAGTGGAGTGGCCAAGGGTGATGTGGTATTTGTTACAGAAGTCTACCATCTTCTTGGACTTAAAAGCAATTGCATTATCAATAATGAGCTTTTGGGGGCATCCAAATCTTGACAGGACATTGTTTTCTAGGAAGGAGATAATGACAAAGTCTATAGCTTGTCTAGAAGGGATGGCTTCTATCCATTTGGTAAATAATTAGTGGCTGTCAAAATCCACTTCTGCTAGGTTGAGGACGCTGGGTGTATTTCTCCAATGAAGTCTAACCCCCATTGTTGAAATTGCATTTCTGTGGAGATGGATTTGAGAGGTAAAGGTAAAAGCCTTCTTTTTTCTTCAAATATCTGGCACTTATGATAGGAGGTCACATGTTTCTTAACATCTGCAAAAAGAGTGGGCCAGTAAAAACCAGCCCTCGTAATTCTGTTAGCAGTAGTCTTCCAATACAAGTGTCCTCCACAATCTCCTGCATGAAATTCTTGCATAATTTTATCAGCTTCATCTTTCAGTAAAAAATTTAAAAGAATACCACCATTATCTTTCCAAAACAAAGCATTATCTATGATACAATATCTTAATGACTTCATTTTCAAAAATCTATCTTTAGTTCTTGTTAAACCAAGAGGAGCTTGTAAGTTCAGTAATACAAATATGATATCTTCATACCAAGGTGAATCAATAAAAGGTTCACTGACCTATGGAGTCGCCATCTCTTCCTGATCATCAAGGGCACCAATGAAATTTATATCTAGGGCCTGACAGTTCGATTCAGCCATGATTTTGGCAAAACCTTGGCCTTTGATAAGTTTAGTAGGCTTTATTTCTATGTCATATTCCAAAATAGTGGCAATCGATTTGCCTCTCTTTCCTTCAGGCTCATTTTGTTTCAAAATGTCCTTTACTACTGAGTTTGAAACATAAGCAATGATGTGAGATTAGAAAATATACACTCTGAAATCTTTGATAGCCTTTACTAAAGCTAGTGCATGTTTTTCCATTATGTTGTATTTGAGTGGCATATTTTAAGGATTTACTTAAAAATGCAATTGGTTGTTCATATCCCTGGTCATTCTTTTGCAACAATACTGCTGCAATAGTGTGTTCTGAAGAAAAAGAAAAAATTATAAAATATTTCTGAAAATCAGGACTTATAAGGACTAGGGTTTTGGTTAGGGCCTCCTTGATGGCTTCAAAGGACCATTTTTCCTCCACTTTCCATTTAAGTGCTGAATCTTTTCTTAACATGTTATTTAGTTCTCTAATCAATTCTGCTAAATTTTAAATGAATCTCCTAAGAAAATTAATTTTACCTAAAAATTATTGTAATTCTTTGATGTTTCTAGGATGGGTGATGGTTAATATTACCTCTATTCTAGCAGGATCTATTCTAATTCCATCTTTGGATATTATATATCCCAACAATTTTCCTTCTTCTAGACCAAAGAGTGTCTTTTTGGGATTTAAGGAAATACCAAGTTTCCTGCATTTAATGAAAACTCTTCTCAAGTGATCTAGATGTTCATTATCAGATTTAGAAAAGATTGTGATGTCATCTTGGTAAACCACTAAGAAATCATGGATCTCCTTGGCAAAATCTATATCCATAGCTCTTTTAAATGTTGCTCCTGCGTTCATTAATCCAAAAGGCATCTTCAAATACATGAAGGTACCCCAAGGAGTAGTAAACGCAGTTTTGGCTTGGTCCTCTGGTTGAACTAAGATCTAGTTATATCTAGAAAATCCATCAAGCAATGAAATTTTGGATGAGCCTACTACCCTCTAAAGGATATGGTCCATTTTTGGTAGAGGATAGTTGTCTTTTAATGAGACCTTGTTTAAATTTCTAAAATCAACACAAAGTCTAATTTCTCCAGTTTTCTTCCTAGTAGTGACTAAGTTTGAAACCCAATCTGAATATCTAATGGGAGCTATAATTTGGGCATCATACATTCTTTTAACTTCTTTCTCAATAGATGGCATAAGAACTAGATTAATCCTCCTAAGTTTCTGTTTAAAATTTTATGATCCTCTTTGATAAGTATCTTGTGCTTAATTTTTGTTGGTGTCATAAGATTTTAGGTCTTCATAACTCCATGCAAATACATCTTGAAACTCTTTAAACAGATTTATGTATTTAAACTTTTCATATGGAGGTAAGGCTTTTGATAATTTAATGAGTTTAGGTTTTTCTTCAATTCCTATGTTACATTCTTCTATATCTGCTCCCAAAGGCTCCATTTTTGGCTTCCTAGCTACATCGTTGGAATCAAACAAGTCTTCTAAGGGGACTAATCCCTTAGGCAAAAAATTATTTTTAAGATTAAGAATTTCAAGATCATCATTCATTATTTCTTCTATTTCTACATTTTCGAAGTTATCTACTTCTAATTTAGAGAAATTAGTGGGTTTAGGTATATCTAAAATATTTACATCTATCCCACTATCTATGTCATTATATATTTCATTGTCTATTGTACATTCTGTATCTATATTACAATTCTAAAACTCACCTTCAACATTCATGAAGTCATAAATTTTGGAATCCTGTGAAAAAATATGCCAATACCTAAAATTGTCTGGTATGACAGGCCTATGTCTCACTTCTGCAGTGTATTGATGGTTGGGTTGAAAGGGCAATTTGCAGGTACTAGAAAAAGAGGCCAGACTGTGGGCCTGCATATTTTGTTTTCTAGGAATGGTAGCAAAATTTGTTTCCAGAAGTTCTTTGATCAAATCTAGGACAGTCTCTCTATATTGACTCAGTCTGGGATTGGTTACAAAGTATTCACCATTAATTTGTTTAATAATCAATTCTGAGTCTCCCAATATAGAAACTCTTTTGGCTCAAATTTTTCTAACCATTTGTAATCCTAAGATGAGAGCTTCATATTCTATCATGTTATTTGTGCATTTAAAATTTAACCTAAATGCATGACCTTTGGCATGATTATTCTCCATATTGTGGATCCACGCTCCTTCTCTTGCTCCTAGCCTATTCACAGATCCATCAAAATCCAAATTCCATAGTGATTCATGAAAAATGTTTTCATTGTCAGCAGTTTTGTATTTCTGTTCTACAGCTGTGATTTCCTTTTTGTCATGGTCTGAATTGTACAAGATGAAAGAGTCCATATTAGGATGCATGGAATATATAGGGAAATTTTGTCATTTTTTCTGCACTACTCACCATGTATTTCATCAAGGTCTCTCTATAAAGTTTCTTTGTTGACCAAAAGAAAATATGGTGGCATATGACATATCTAATTACAAGGATCCTTGCAATTTTTCTCGCCATGAGCAAGATAATAGCATTCCATATTTCGATGGGATGTATGCAACTACTATGTCCATCACAATACTCTTTGCTGGGCATTGGACTAGAGTTACACATAAATATTTAATCAAGCCAAGGCACTTAACTTGACTAGAGTCAAAGGAAAACAAATCCTTATATGGTTTGGTGATATCTAAGTTTAGTCTCTCCATGATTGCTTTTGGCATCAAGTTATGGGATGCCCCTAAGTCTAGCATAGCATTATGTAATACTTTGTCATGAATGTTCAGGCTAATGTAGAAAGGAGGGATTCCTCCTTGCTGATGAGTACCATTTACCTCAGGGCCAAACAATAACTCAGGTTGATCATCATTCAAATTGACTGCATCTTCCCCTTCACCTATATTTAAAGTTTCTGTGATCTGTGATCTATAGGATTCATTTTTCACTAGCTCAGTCAAAGGGACTGATATTTTCAATTTTTCTATTTCAGTCTTGAGGTTGAAAGGCAGTTGAGCTTTGTTTGTTTGGATGAGATCTTCCTTAACAAATGCAGTCTGTGTGTTTTTATCTTGTTTTTCAGTACTTGGCATTTCAGTCTGTGTTTCAGCAGTTTTGTTTTGATTACTCCTATTTGGAATGTTTTGAGTGACTGTTTCAGTTTGAGTTTCGGATGAAGTTATATCTACAATTTTTGGGCTAGAAGTCTCCTGTGTTCCCCTAGGAAGGATTTGTAAAATTTTAGTGACATGAGCTTTTGTTATCTTTTTAGTTTGGGTCTGGATTGATCTTTTAGTGGGAGCCTCATTGTTCTTTTTACTTCTTAAGTTATACTGTTTGTGAACTTCATATATAGTTGACTCATAACCCTGTTTAAAGTCAAAGGATTCCCCATATTCTAATTGCAATTGTTGCAGCATATACAATTCATGTTCTTCTTGAGTAAGAAAAACAACATCTTCATTTTTTATTCCTAATAAGTTTATCTGGGTGTCATCCTCTCCTTCATGGCTTTGTGAACCCTCAACATAGTTTTCCTAGAAGGGTGGCCTAATTTGCTAATCTGGTATAGCATTCTTTCCAGTGTTAGGGTTCTTTCTGAAGTTGGGGTTTCTTATTAGGGGTGGTTGTTGATTCTCCCACTGAGTTTTTCTTTCCATGTTTTCTAATCTATCCATTATTCTCTCTACACTCTTTGCTAAACTATCTATTTTACCATCAAAAGTGGAAGTTTCCTCTTTAATGACAACTCTCTTTTCATTTCTCATTCTAGCTTTCTTGGCTAATAGGTTGGCCTCTACACTAACAACATTACTTTGCATTTGTTCCAATGTTTCAGGGTTTCTTTCCCTTAATTGGTATGACATGTCAGTGTCAAAACCATCACGGAATTTGATTAATGCTAGGTCAGGTGGAGGCTTAAGATTGGCATGGATTGCATTGTAGATGCTATTGAACCTAGTAAAATAATCATGAACTGACTCATTAGGAGATATTCTAATTTTATCATATTCAGAAAGTATTTGCAGAGGGTTTTTCTTTCTCTCCCATCTATCAATGAATAATCTATGAAAAGCAGCTAAATCTGCAATATGATTAGCTAGTAAAGCTTTGAACCATTTCTTAACATCCCCAGTTAATGTTTGGGCAAACAACCTCATTTGGACATTAGATTCATCTATCTCATGCAACTCAAAATAGTCAGTCATTTTGTTCACATGTTGTTGGGCAGTGTACTAACCAGTAGCATCAAACAAAAATATTTTTCTTTGATAATCTTGGGGCATGGCGTGAAGTAGTGTAGGTAAAACCAGAGGTACATATCGGTCCACCATGGCTTGATTAGGGGGTAAAGTGTCGGTACTTGAGGAAGGGCTTGAAACAGATGCAGATGAACTAGATGAGGATGAGGAGTTTGGTTGGATAGGAAGCTAATGAATGACTAGTTTAGGGGAATGGACTGTGATGGATACAATGGGTGAAGTGGTAGTAAATGAAGGTGTATTTACAGTATTTGAAGATTGTGCATAAATTTCGGAGGAAGCAATAGTAAGGGCAGCTAGTTCAACAGATTGTTGAAGGTAAGCATCATCTATATGGCTTATTAATGTGGATGTTAAAGCTTCTAACTTGTCAAAAGTATATAACACATATTTATCTAAATCTGGATGTATAGGCACCTTTTTTTGACTCAATGAATTGAATAAAATTAGGTTCTAACACAGTTTCATGAATTGCATTCTCTGATTTAGTTCTAAAAAATGAGAGATCAAATGACAAATCAAATGGAATTTCTCTAAAGTTGACAATAATTCCTCAGGGAGTGAATTTGCTTTAACTAACTGGCTACTACTTGCTTGAGTTTCTGCCTTTTCTGGTTTTCTTAAAATTCTGTCTGGGTCATCAACTCTTGTAGCAAGGTTTGGATTTGGATTTTCCTTGGTATAGTGAGTCTTTTTGGGAGCCAGAATTTTAAATTTTTAATTGTTTTTATGAAACTTTTTAAGGACAACTTCTAAAATTGACCTTAAGGGGTCAAGATGAAATTTAAGGTTTACTTAAAGTTTTATTTGACTGAGGATCAAAGTTCCCCAGTATGGTCAGCAATATGTTATCACTCCAAAATTTCTCCTAAGTTGTTAGAAAAAAATGATAGAGGTAACCACAAACCAACTTTGGAGATCAGGATCTAGCCTTCCTAATCTCAGAGAGGGCTCTCTCTTTATGATTTAACTTTGTTTTAGTTAATTGATTTTAGGCTAGTTGTGATTGTACTGGGGTTTTTTATTTGAATTTTGGTGGTGGGATCACTTACTTAGATGAACAGAGGGTTGCTTTTACCATTGGGCTATGGGGTCAAAATGCCAAACAAACAAGACTAGATCAAGTTCTAAAAACAGTGTCTACAAGGCAAGATAGAGGAGTTACTACAGATCTCAAAGGCTTGATGGTGAAATGGTTTCCAATCAGATCCAGGGAGCAATTAAGGGTTCCTTAGGCCGAATTATGAAGAGAAATGAAAGAGGTCAACCGGGATGGGAGAGCAATTAAGGGTTCTCAAATCCAGATATCAGAGGAAAACATATAAATGATTAACTGTGCAAAACAAAGTGTACTTAAACAAATTATGAGTTAAATTTCTAGTTAATTCATTCAAATTTAGATAACATTTAATTTTATGAAACACATAAGAAAGTAACAAAATCAGGCAAAGAAGATACTTAACTGCAATAGCTCATCTCATGAATCTTGTAATGCAATCGTTTTATTACTTGCTCTAGTATGTTGACTTGAAAATTGGTACAATAACCCTCAGGTTTAAGATCAAAATAACTCTAAAAATGTATAGCAATTCCCCCTCAATACTTCAAATTATGAAGTATTTATACAAAAATAATTTACAAAATATCCCAAACTGTTCTGGGAACTAATCTAGGAGAAACAAATATCTTCATGCAAGAACATAGAGACAATTATTGCACTGTTGTTTGTTGTCCCTGTTATTTAGGTTCTGTTGGCTTTGATCTTTTGATATTTTCCACTTTAATCTGCTTTACTGTTTGGTCTTCACGTTGGATGTTCTATTTAGTCTAACCTTTCATCTGATACACTTTGACTTGGCTAACTTGTTAATATCCTTTTACTCTGCCCTTTTACTTTTACAGTACATTTTACATTTTTACTGTGTATTTTTACAGTAAATTATTTAGTTTTTCCCATGTCTCAGCATCTGGTAATTGGATATTGAGCATCTTCTTGTAGATTTCATCTGCCTATGTATACTTGGAAAAAGCAGGCTTATTGACAAAAGGTGTTTTACTTCGTGCTGGAGGTAAAAAAAAATCTCAAAAGTTTGATACAATACTTTGCCAATAGGTATACCCTTCATAGATGAAGTATTTACCTGATCTCTGGCCA
Source organism: Pinus tabuliformis (assembly GCA_031772625.1). Taxonomy (NCBI): domain Eukaryota; kingdom Viridiplantae; phylum Streptophyta; class Pinopsida; order Pinales; family Pinaceae; genus Pinus; species Pinus tabuliformis. The sequence goes on from CM062817.1 coordinate 680,729,251, forward strand.
CTTCTCTGATCTTTTTATTATATTCCTCCTCTATCATTAACCTATCGTTTATAACCAAGTGATTTGATAAACCCTTTTTCCTAAAAATTTCGAACTTCACCATGAATCTGTCAATGGCCAATTGCATGGTTTGGCACTTATCCTCCAGGTTCAACATCAAATTCCTCTTGGTGAGGACTCTTTTAACTTCCAAAATTGTACCTGTTCTGTCAGGTATCTCTAATTCCTACAACTCATACTTGTTCTTGGAGTTGAGGAAGTGAATGATCCTTGTAGCTTCCTCTAACATGTCTCCAAGTTTTGTTTTGACTTTTTGAATGGCTTCTATAGCTTGCTTTATTAGATCAGTTTGTTCAAAAATAACATGGATGGATGGCCAAATATCATTGACAGAGTCAATGATATTGGCCCACAGTTGCTCCTTACCCTGACCTAGAGGTTCTCTCAATGTTAGTTCCTTCTCTAGGTTTTTGATTCATTCATTCATCCTTGTAAACTTCTGTTATTCTTCTTTTTGCATGATCTGGGCAAGTTTGTAACTTGTTTCCAGGTTGGTCACTTTTTCCTTAAGCCTATTCATCTTGGTGGTCTGAATGGACATTTCTTCCATTGATTTGACCAACCCATTTGCTTCATCACCTGTAGAACCTGTTACTGTAGACCCTATTGTTGATGTAGTTGGTGTAGATGCTGGCAGTGTTGTGGCCATTAGAGATGTGGGAGTTAGGGATGTTGCCAAATTAGAAGGTACAACAGTGGTAACTATTGTGATGACAGTTGCAGGGGCATCATCAAGACTAGCTTGTTTTAGCTTAATCAAGCTATCCAATTCTTTCTGCATCTCCTTTAACTCATCATTCAGTTGCAGCACTAGGTCCATCATCTTGTTATAGACATTTTTGTGCCTTACAGCATGAAGCATGAAATGTCGATAATCTAAGGGATCCAAAGTCCCTAAACATGTTGTTCCTACCCCTAGAGGAACAAGGTCAGCAAACCACAGCACTAAAAATCAGTTCTCCACCTGAAAACACTCAAAAACAAGCTAATTCTGGATCATGTCAGCTGCTCCACTGAGCATCTGCGCTGAATGTCAACTGCTCCACTCTGTACCTGCGCTGAATGTCAAATCTAATGAAGGCTACCTGCGCTGGGCGAGATTGGCCAAGTGGCACAGTCATTCTGCAAGGTGTCAAATGCCCAAGAAGCTTCCAAAATGACACTTGGATCAGGGAATTCGCCTTGTGATGAGTAAGAGGATCTAGATCTCCAAGTGAAAGCAAGAAACTCCAAGTGGACTCAAGAACTAAGTATAACTGAAGTGGGAGAGGACACTAGTCAGCTTCATGCCAAACTCAAGCTGACTCATCCTTTCTCCAAATTTCCTATATATAGAGCTCTCTCATGAGGTCTAGGGAGGCTGGAATCTTGTGAATGTAAGGAAGTGCTGTTGGTTTGAGTATAGAACTATTGGGTGATTGCTTTGAAGGAGGTGAAGAGGAGATTTCTTTCTGCTGGGAGGTGTTGCTGGATTGGGCCTCTTATGGTTGTAACACTCTCAGAACTTTACTTCTTCCATTAATAAAGCATTTGAGGTTCTTCTATATGCATGTGTCTTTGTGGCGTATTGATTTGTATATTTGATTTATTCTAATCCTTGAATCAATTATGGATGTATGCTTCTTGTAGTCTCCCTGTCTTGTGCTTTTGCAGGATCTTTGTGTAGCTGGGCCAGTGAAAGAGCAAGGAGCTGGGAGCAAGCAGCAAGGAGAGAAGATTGGATCAAACATTAGCGGAAGACAACGGTTAGTGGATCTCTTTCTCCCTCTCTTACATCTCATAAAGAAGTAATCTTGAATAGCTTTGCATTCGGTTGTTGCTGAGGTACTATCACCCTTAGAGTGGGATAAGGTCATTCCGTATTGGATACTTTTCCCAACAACAAATTGGCGACTCCGCTGGGGAACGTATCTTGTTGGTTGTTTGTGTTTTTGCTATTCATTTCATAAACAAAGGGAGTACCGAATCGAACTGCATTTGGATCTTTCAAATGCAAAGTAGAGGGCAGCTACTCTAGCTCAGTTTCTGGGCAAGTTTATGATTTGAAGAGCTGATCCACAAGGACTCTAATAAGCTCTTAGTGATAGCTTTTCATCCTCCTTGTCATCCCTTAGTGTGTCCTTGACTGATAGCTTCTGATTTGGCCAAAAACTGTGAATTTTTTAGCAATCTGTGACCCGGAAACCAAGAGAAACGAAAGTTTCGTTCTTCAGTGCAACTGCTGTGAAGGTTGTCTGCATTTCAGCGCAGTTCCCGAAGGGGCTACCTGCACTGAAGGTCAAACAGACAGTGTCCCACCTGCGCTGGACCAGTCTTGCCTTGTGCTACTGGGGTTTCCTGCTGTTTCTTGCCCTGTTTTCACCCTTGTTTTTGCTGCCTGTTACCAGTCAATGTGCCTATCTGAAACCAACTTTCCTTGCCACTATTCCGCCTCGGTTGTATAAAGAAACTGTTTTTGTTCTTTGTGTATTTCTTGTATCATTTACAGTTTCCCATAACGAAAGTGAACTAGTCTTGTTGTGACCTCTTAGATCTAGACTTGTGATAAAGTGTCGTATTGATCTTAAGAGTTAGTTTGTTTGTTGTTCATAGCTGATTGAGCTTTTGCTTTCGTCATATGGTTTGAGTTCATATATTTCTAGTTTCGAAACAAGTAAATCTTAAGGTGTCTTTTGATTTTGGACAAGCTTGTTTGCTTTCACTTGAAATTGAATTCAAAGTTATACAACAGCTTTCTTTTTGTGTCGCACAAACATTAAGAAAGAGAAAAGAAATACTTGCATTGTGCATGTGCATTATGACAGTTTGCATGTTGATTTAGGAAAAAGTGCATTAGTGTGTGCTCTATGATCTGTGTGAAAAGATGTTGTCTTTCTTTTCCCTCAGTAGTTAAGATTTTCAAAGTTGAAAGATTGAAAAGCTTGCTTATCATCTTACACTGCATTTAGGAGTGTTACTATACATCTCGTGGTGATCCATAAAGGCAAACTGCTAAACAAGATCAACCTTAAAATAAATTGAATTTACATAACAACGCATTGAAACATAACGCAAACACATAGAGGTCTAAGCTAGAGACGTGTTCCGGCGTCGTTAAACGTGATATCTTACCGTTGAGTGGTTGGGTGATTCCTCCACGGTGAAGCGATAAGTATCAATACGGACTTGTGCTCCCACGTACCGTCGCGTATATATTGGGAGCCCTATAGGAACAAAGCCTTTATCCATAGGAAACCGTGTCGGCCGCCCTACTGATCGCAATGCAGTGAACACAGCATTCACGAAGATCGACCACTCGTACCGTAAAACGTATTCTGTGGTTTTGCAAAAAGTTTGGCACACCCTCTGCCTAGAACTCCAGAGCAGTTTCTTTTGGCCTTTTTCAAACTCTATAACTGAAAAAGTCCACCCGAGCATTTGTCACTTCGGGCTCGTTAAAACATCGAAGGAGACTAGAGTCATCTTTAGCTTTTTCTCGACTCTTAAAAAGTGAAAAAGCGAGTTGTTTCTAAAGCGTCGTTATAAAATTTATTTTAAACGGAACATAATCACCTCCTATTCCCGCGTTGATCTTAGGTTGAGAACATGGAACGCCCCAACCAAGGAATTCCACATGATGGAAACCCTAGTCCATTCTCTCTTGGGGAGAAGTTGGTGCGCCCCACATGGCCACATTGTCGCTTCCAGGACTGACAATTGGCCTGCCTATTTGGCTATTCTCAACTAATGTAGTTCAGACCACCATGGTTCCTGAACAGTCGAGTCAACAGTTAGATGAGTCTAGAGCTACCCACCAGCCTTCTACTTCCTATAACTCTTCCTCTAATCCTTCATCTTCGCAAGGTAGAGCCGGCAAAAGCCAAGCTCCCATGGAGAAGAAGGAGAAGAAGAAGAAGAGAAGAAGAAGAAGGAGCCTAAGGCGACTGGGGCAAGCAAAAGACATCTGACAAAAATCCACACACAGCACAGACCGGGCCTAAATCGCCATGTGTCATATGTAGAGGAGACCACTTCCATAGAGATTGTCCCTGTATTCCCCGGATACTAAGGGACTGGTCACCTCGTTTGCACAATTCGGGAGCATCAACCTCTGATAGCCATGTTGAATGCTTACCATCAACCAGTGAAAGTGAAGGTTCAAGACAAAGAGGGGGAGCAAGATCCCCCTGCAGACTGTGTGAAGGCGATCACGCCATCCACCGTTGTCCCTTCTTAGACGAAGCGAAGAGAGTTTTGGAAGATCGCCCGGTTTCACCGTTGAGACTTCCTCCTGGATACAAAAAACTCGTGCCAAGTCCTTCGTTGGTTGAAAATACAGCTGGCCCGCTCAAGTGGTCAGCTGAAGCGTCAGTCATTGAAAATGAACCTACTGAATCCAGACCAGACGAAAGTCTAAAGGTCGATACGGCAGTTAACCCGGTTCTTCCTTCGGAGTTTTCATCCTCAAATGACACCGTCACTAAAGATTTATCTTCAAATGACACCCTCACTGAAGAGAATAAGGATGACACCATCCAGATTCTTTTCATCAACACCGACTCTGATGAGCATCAGGGCAATGCGCCCATTCCTTTATCGCAGGAAGGAACATCGTCAAGGTCACATCCGGCCGTGTATTCGGTCCCACTACCAAGCAACCTGGTTGTATCCTTTGATTGGAACCAACTAGGCAGACCCCGGTTACCAGCCAGTATACCATTCAGAATCATAGTCCAAATATACAGAATGGTAATGGCTGGAACTATCATTGATGAAGGGCATCTGTGAGTATCCTTTCCTCTATTGCTTGGAAAGCACTGGGTTCCCGGAGCTTTTGCCTGAGATAAGAAATCTCTCGGGTTTTGATAAAGGAACCAGTCGACCATTAGGGATCCTCCCCAATGTGCCTGTTACATTGAAAGGGAAGACCGTTCAAATGAACGTGATGGTTGTTCAGGACCTTGGATTATAACCTACTCCTTGGACGAGACTATATATATTGCATGGGAGTTGTAGTCTCCTCACTCTTTAGAGTAATGTGTTTTCCACACGAAGGAAGAATGGTCAAGCTCGTAGACCAACTTTCATTTCCGGGATCACGCATCGCAAATAGTCACATACCAACCCTCAATGGTCTATTCACTCAAGAAATGTCTCCACCCCCAGTCCTCCTTCCCGATGAGTGCGAGTGATTCGGAAAGATGGGACTGGAACCCAGGGGGCATGCATCCTGGTCTGTTTCGGGCAGAAGAAACCTCGGGTATAAGGTAGAATTTCCGCGAAAGAATATGACTAGTCCGTACCCCGTCCGTGGATGGAAGAGGGGTTGTTCTAGAACATGATTCTTTTGTCAAGGTCACTTGATTGACAAGAGTCATTCACCATTGTCTACTTCGGTAGACAGTGCCAAGGAAATGTTTTCGTTTGATGGTGTTAACAAAATAATCTTTGGGTAACCAGAAAGAGGCAAGCCTCACCCTTTGAAACAAATGTTTTATCGGATAAGTGGGGGCAGCCTTGAAATTGTATTTTATACCTGGGGGCATGCAAACCTTTTGGAGTGCAAGCTAGGAGCGGTTATTTATCTGCTTTTGGGATTAGCGTTTCCGAACTTGCATAAAGAAAGGATGGAGGGAGCAAAGCTT